>CM067350.1:38124461-38159461 GCA_034190875.2 Urechis unicinctus | reverse complement strand
GATATATCTGTATGCAAAGACTCGAATGATGGGCAGATTTTGAATATGTGTTAGTGAAAAGTAAGGTATTTCGCGCTAAGCCGTCTTGCAAGTGGGCTTATCGTTCCATTACAATTGACTAAACGGTATGACACCACCATTTATTATATATATAATACCTTTTCATACCTTGTAAATATCTTAAAAAAATACCTACTCATTTTTGCGTGTATATTGCTGGCACAATAATGTATCCCTCTTTCAGTGTGAACAAAAACAGAACGATGTTAGTTAATCACAAAAAGGAAGGTTTTCAGAAATCAGGAAAATATGCCAGTGAACGTTTCTCGGTAGTCTTAACAGCAAGTACATAAATAAATATGTGTATAAATAGATACCTATAAGAACGTAAATAGGATTTGAATGATAAGATATTACGTATGTACAATGTATGCAAATGTGAATGTAATAATTCGATGATATATATCAGCTGCTGTGACGAAAATTATGTTGAATAGGCATAGGAGGCTACAAATGCCTAATCGGGAGATTTACACGATAACTGCTGATACTCTAGGGTCGTTCAAGAATGGCCCACGGAGCATGACAGCGTTCAAATAGCTTATGGATGATAACGATTATCTTTTGCAACAACATACACCGTGTATATACTTTACATATACCTTTTGTGGTTTGGCGTCATAGGATGATTGTTAAATAATTGTTTGCGTACATTCGTCGCTTGTTGATGAACTGTAGGTAATTCAGACTGAAAAACTGGAACCATTTTAACAGATTGATAAGCTACAAACAATTGGATGCTTTGCAAGCATAAGTTGACAGACTGATGAGCAGATGGAAACCACAAATTGAGTGACTAATCTTTTGGCAGCAATGAATCTTGTATTTGCCAACTGACAGTAGCATTATAGAAGTAACGACCAATTGTGTGATAATATTGTTCAATCAAACACGTCTAATATTGGAGACAATGTCCACTGCACTTGATGTAGGATCAAGACTAAGGATTTATCATAACATGCATGTTAAAACGTTAAGGCAAGTTTTGATGCGAGCAACAGGTTGGGATTACAAAACTCCTTTGTACAATACTATTGTGCATTACATATGATGGTTAGATGACAATTGCCAGAGATCCAGTCTGATCGCACATTTTGGAAACATAAATTGCAGACCAAAGCGTAAGAATGCGCTGACAATAATGTCAAGGATATACTTCATTTGAAATAGCATGTGAGTGAGGGCATCAACGTCAAAAATACACCAAATCCGAACCATGCGCGGTTTGGACAGCTTCTCGCTGGCATGAATGATTTTTTTTATATTCTTGTATCATTTGGACGACTACAGCTTAAGTTTTCAAAACATATTCATACTTCTCAAACGTTTATACGATATGTACACCCCAACTCAACTGCATATTATAGTGATATCTCAAGGCCAATTTAAAGCCCGGTGGCGTACATATAAAATAAATATAATAACTCAGCTCTACACTAGACTTCGGCACTCATGGTATCATTGTGGGGTAAGTATTAAACGGTCCTCAATATTACTATTGGTAACGTTGAAAAATTCCCGAACAAACAGTCAAATTCGGTTGGATTTCGATATTCACAGACGAACCACATGGAATATGAAATATATTTATTTTCACGCGCATGAACGTGCTTCGTATGTACAATATAGTTGTTTCCGTTATCGATTCCCAAAGATCTTAACATGAACAAACGATTTGACGACTTGAAGCAATGTGATTACAGTGACTCCCAGCCCGTCACTTATCTACTTTAAAGTTCCTTCTCACAATTAACAATGCTAATTGGCAATAGCGAATCTCTTCTGTCTTTCCTGCTTAAGCTGATTACTTACGGCATGAGATAGCTATCTTCTAGGAAACACATAAATATGCAACATAACACACTTGAACTTACACGGATGGACACACCTCAACAAAGGCATAAAATACGAAAAATATGGGCGAAATAAATTGCTTCCGTTATCGCATAGAAAAACGCTCCAAATTGCATATCATAATGCCTTCTTTGTTTCTATCGTCTGCTATCAATCTCGTGATGTAACTCTTGAACAGCTGTGCTTTCATAATTATTCCCAATAATACCGATTTAGCTTAGTAATGAGAGAAGAAGCAATTCATGACATCCTCTCATCAAGTCTATGCCATCCACTATGTTCCGTGACTGGCATGAACACCACAACTACATCACACTAAGAGTGAGCTCAGGCGTCATATGAGAATGATATCATCAACTGTCAATGTCGGTTTAGAAAATGGAGAAGCAGTCATGTCTAAATTCCCTCTTGATCCGTTCCTGTTCACTTTATCGATGAATACTGCAATAGCATCCCCAAGGGAACAATACAAATCGTCCACTGACCAATAAGATAAAGGTAATAGAAACATGTTTTATTGATCGGCATGTATTCAATAGAGAAGAGTGGAGTTAATGAGGATTGTGGACACAGTAGTACGACACAGCCGATCCTCGCACCGGTCTTCCTCTTCCATACCATATCTTCTACTATATCAATATTTTAGATTTTTTATGCACTTATTAGAGAAACGTTACAGCATCATAACTGCATTAAGTTATCATTGTAAACCCATAGTAGCAAAGTTGGCTTATGTGAATCATGTACCATTGACTACAAATATATGTTAATAATATGGATAGTTGGCACCCGGAATAAATGTGCCAAGGACTGTTACGACTCTTGAGTTAAATCATGCATGATTCATCGTGTATCAAATCGACCCATTTCTTAAAGTCGAACTCAAAAATCCCGATCCAGCGTGAAGGAAGACTTGGTTATTTAGCTTATAAATGCCTTCACAATGATCAAAAATTTATTCTCTCCCTTTTGAGAACAGCCATGCCCTTAATATGGTGAAGCCTTGGAAAAGTCATAATATATACGTTTATGTTTGGACTTGTGCATTATAATTAGGTTCGTATGGCCTTAACGTCGATTACATCAATGGGTGTGCAATTATTTACAGAAAGCAATTAACCCAGGGGGACCATCTCAGCAGTTGTCATTTTCTTTAAGTTTTAGTAAATGCTCCTAAATTGTGGCGATAACGAAGGAAAGGCTAAATTGCATACTCGCGAGATACAGAACATTATTCTGGCTTAATAGAACATTGCTATGCTGTACGCCTTATCATCTACAATTTCCGAACCACAATGGTAGGCGACTAAGTGCAGCACTATTGGCGGGAACAAAGCCAGTGTTGAATGAACACTAATTTTACTTCAGTATATGTTTATACCAGGCGTAATGTTGTAAACAATATATCTTCAATGTTGCTTAAGGTACGTCGTCCCCAACGTATGTCCTATTTGAAGTACCAGATTCAATGATTTTTGTTTGGGATCGCAAGCAAAGATCTTGTTATAATAAGATACCCGACTCGGCAGCTCGCCCGACTTATTCCGTGACAGCGCGTAGGCAGCGCCCCCTACTTTTGTGGAAGCTACTCTGGGCGCAGCAGCCAACCAACTTAGTAATGACCTGCGAGTATATCTGACTAGAAGTCAAAAACAAATGGGCATTTCTGCGCTGCAATTAGCTGTTTGAATTGACAAAGGCCTTCCTGCGCAGGAAGTAAATGTTCAAGCATATGTCTCTGTCTACATTGTCCGGAAATGAAGTTTTTGTGCAATATGCAGAAACAAATTTCTGTAGTCAATGATATACATGACCAGAAGAAGGAAGGGCTCGTTGTCCCAAGCAAATTTCTAGTAGATGCATTATGCAGACTGAAGGTAGGCTCAAAAGCTCAATAACTGCGAGTCCAATCACAAAGTTATCATAGGTGCACCTTCATAATTGATGCTGGTGAATGCTTTTGCAGTAGCACTTATATTGATTAGAACGCTGTAAAGTGTATATATGGATATCGTATTTCGTCTTCAACGTTGAGTCACTTGCCGCGCAAAACATAACCGAAACGACAGAGTAGACACTTTAATACATCATGTTGTTTAGAAAGTAATCCTATCAGCTGTAACGCCAGTGCGGAACAATAAATACTTGTGTTTGAAAAAGTGTAATATGCTGATGGCACAACTTATTATCTGAAGATTATAGCACCACTTGTTTGTAAATGAACTAACAAAAACCATAATGATAATCATTACAAGATTAGAACAGATCAAACATGCATGCATATATATATATATATATATATATATATATATATATATATATATATATATATATATATATATATATATATATATATATATATATATATATATATATATATATATATATATATATATATATATATATATATATATATATATATATATATATATATATATATATGCCTCCATCGATAAGGACCCACTCGGAAGAAAATACGAAGCAATTTCGTGGCAATACTGCTCAGCCTCAAAGAGAATTTGACATCAGCGGGAGCTATAATTTTCAGATAACACCGTATTACATCAAGCCATGTCCTCCTCCAGAGAAGATTACGTGGCCCCATTACATGACTTTGGGGCAAATTATGTCCATGGCAATTAATTCAGAGGCAGGAGTTGAATTATCCAAATCTCACTCGGAAAATGAAACCGGGAGCTCTGTTAGACTCTGCTTTGGATGCAAAATTCACAAAATTTCCAGACGAATAGTGCGTATATAATATCTTTCCCATTCGTAATTAACTATGTTTACTGGTAAAAATAAGCCAGTAGTATAATTTATCAAATAAATTTAGATTTGAAGATGGTCTGTTGACAGACACGACTACTGCAACCAACCTTGGCTAGTAAATATGATTTGTCATCGTACCTTCAGCACATTCAAATCTATGGAGTATATGAAGCATTCCCCTTCACCTTTTACATTTATTTCGTTGTACTGCACATATAAAATTACAATAACAGTCTTATCCTTAGTTACTCTTATAACATATATGTATCTGTAAACACCGCATTTAAATGAACATAGCCAGAGAGTGTGTGTGCTGCAGAAGTATGGAGATATAATAATGAATATAACGGAGGAATTGCCATGCATCACCATGCATCGCTGAATAAATTGCTAGAACCAATTGGAATGTATTCAAATTTATGGAACTTTTGGAAAGGAGGTCTCTACCAATGAGTAATTTAGCTGCCATTGCTACCAAAAGCTGTTTGAGGTCAAACAATCACATCGTTCATTGCTGAGGGTACATGGGAAATGGAAATTAATCTGATGTTTTCTATCACTATATAGATAATTTACTATTGGCCCGTACGTATACTGTCATTTTTTAAAAAAAAAGACCGATAAGGTCTTCGACTCTGTATGGTTGACCACGTTGTTTTACGATGCGTTTGCTGAGCATGCTACAAGCACGTCGCACTTCCGATCAAATTCGACTGTGCATCCCTGATGATACCTAAGATGTACTCAGCATCAACCCTCGCTGTTTGCCAGCTGTGCATATATATGACCGAAAGGATAACCGACTACCATTAAATTCCGTGCTAAATAATTAAGATAACAGTTAAGCCTACTTTGCCATGCCATGTTAACTCCATCATTCTGTTTTTATGCATTTTCCAATGCACTTAAACCATCACGCCTATTATTGATGTACCTTTATGTGATAGCAATGCAAATGTGTCAGTGCAAAATTGTGCATATGTTTTCAAATCACGATGAACATGCGTTCTGTTATGACTAACATGATGTGCGTAGTAGTACGGGTTAATATATTTCATCGTGCATGTTTTATAGATGTGTAACGTCATTGTCGCAACGAGCAACCATTGAATCACAGCAGAATGCAAAATATTTATTCAAACGGGAACATGCAAAACATAACGTTTTATTGTGGTTTGTAATGCTTGCACTTTGCCATCGCATTGCCAAACGATATGCCTACTTTTGTGATTTGTGTTTGTTCAAAAAAACATAAGACGTCAAACATTGACGCACTTATCAGAAAACTGGTTACATAAGATATGATATTTGCTTAAACATCCGACGAGAAGATGTGGCGGATGGCTCCTCCAACTTGTCTCGCCTTAAATATGTGCCTGGAGCCTCTTTACACAGTCGCTGAACGATAAGCTTCCCACATGCATCTCTAGAGAGCTTAAAAGATCTGTTCATCGAATGGGAAAGGTTCTGCCCAGAGACAATTTGCGTAGTGAGTTGACGCCTATTCGAAGCTAGGTATCGAATGTGGAGGGTTTGTTCAGCGAACATCACAAACTCTAATCATGAAGCATTGACATGCATAAGTTACTTGAAACTGACCAATGCTATTAGATATCTTTATAGGAAAATTACTGTTGTGAATATGCACATCTACTCGTCGGATGGATTGTGAGAAGCATCGGTACCCGCTCGTTAGCTCTTATTCCTTACTCATCATTGTTCGTATCACAGTATCCGGTAATTTGCATTTGTAGGACTGTCCCAGTTGTCATTGGTTATCGCTATATATTATACCTATGCATGTATAATTGGGGGTTATCTAGATTATATTGTTTTCCGAAACTTGTGTGTCAAAGTGTGACTAACAGTGATGGGGAGAAAAAAGTAGTACGCGATGTTAAAAACACATCACGTATTATAAACGTATTGATGGCAGACATTGCACTAAGTCGCCCATGTGCAGTGTTATTGATAAGATACCCCTGGCTTACCAGTATGATGCTGTTTGTCCAGAATTCTGTTATAACCAAACTGGTAACGACTTTTACAAAGTATAAAAAGATAAAATTTGAGACATAAGAGCGATATCAAAAGCAAACTGATGAGGACAACATTTTTGACGATGACATGTTTGTACATTTGCATGTACAAACATATATGTAAATTTTACACGATTACCCAAACAGAGCGCGCACGAACATGTTCGGTAATAACATAGCAAGCTTATTTCCATTCAACGAGAGGTGCTAACGTTGATCGACGAGCTGTTCGTATATGGCCGGGTATGTTCGTATAGACTAATCAATTAAGAGTGATGCAGGACAAAGAGGTACAATAAGCCACATTGGCGAGCGGTAGTGTGTTTTATAGTTGTACATCATACTGCCCTATTCATGTCTTGCTGATGATTGGTGTTCTCAGTGGCAAAGAGCCTGCTTGTAGCGTACAGGTACTTAATGATTGAGTAAAACGTGTCAAATAATGCATTCCGCTGCAAATCTACATTGCTTAGCATCAAATCCGCGTCCAAATAGTCCTTTCAACTTCCTGGTGTAACATTATTGTCGACAGAAGACATTTTAAAAAACGTTTAGTCGTCTGAGAACAAAATATTGCGCTCGTTGCATTTGCTAGATAAATGTTTTGCGTTCTGATTGTATTTACCAGTCTATGAAAGTATATAAACATATTGTAACCATTAGTTGCTTTCATACTTACTGTTACGTTTGTTTCCTAGCATATAAATATGCGAACGATTTAATGCTTCAGTGGGAATTGCTGTATTATTGACAACACGTTGCATCGTGCATCGACGGACGAATCTAACACCCCGGCAAGATTTTACATTCTGCAAGAAATCCACGCCTCCATGACTATCCACATGTTAAGTTTAGGGGCAGTTAAATTCTTATTTACTAACGATAACCCCTTGGGGTATGTATGATAATGGGACAATAATACAATGGTATATTGCGATTCGTTGGTCGACAGGAAAGACTCAAATCTTCTATTCATACTGTGAGAGTATGTAGATTTTATTAAGCTGTACTGGTCAGTTGTTACCATTTCATTGCTGCCTCTTTCCATACATATATGAGGCTTCACTTTCCATTTGCATGTCACGTCTATTCCTTACAGCATCACATAAAGTAAGTCACACAGAACTACATGACTTCAATGAAGATGACCATTTTATGAATTCAGTAGTTGCTCCTAGCGACAATAGCCTTACCAATGTACCAAACATGTACCGTTGATTAGATGAATCTGAACCAGTACACACATTATAACTGAATGCTAATGCGGAGTTGATTGAAAACATATGTATCACTTAAATTGGAACGTTATTATTGTTATAACAAACGGTACATCAAAAACAGGCTTGGTAGTTTCAGTGCATTGACCGTTAGTGCATAAAAAATCGGATGATTGCATGACAAAGCAGTAATAACTATTATCTAGCACTTTAAGCAGTTAATGTGAGTTAATGGCAGTCGGTTATTCTTTTGGTCAAATGCACAGCATGTCAACAGCGAGGGATGATGCAGAGTAACACTCCCGGGGGTAACACAACAGACGATGTTGCATTATCTATTGTCAGTATTCATTTAGGGCAGACCATCTGAGATAGACAGTGCCCTGCTCATCAGAGATTCGTAGACTTATTGAATTAGAAGAGCGAGGTGCATATAGCATGCTCAGCAATGAATGCTTATACCCCGAGCGAACGCATCGTAAAACAATGTGGTCAACCACACATAGTCGAAGAAGCGATCGGTACTTTTTTTAATCAAAGACAATATCACGTACGGGCCAATAGTAATTTATCTATTAAGTGACAGAAAACATCAAATTAATTTCCGTTGTCCATGCGCTAAAGATAAAAGGAATTCTATATTAAGCATGATATTAATAGTCGGCAATACATTGACATTCCGAAAACAGACCCAAGTACCATTAAGTTCTATATTCTATGATTTCCTCAAACGATACTATATATTACGAGCACCAGCGACGGACTTAGATGATGACAGATAGTGATTATGTTTGCTCGGCGTTGTAGAGAGGTCCAATTATAGGAAATCATTTGAAAGGCACTCTGATACCAACAAATATTTGAGACAAGTGTCATTAATAATGGTCGCTTGTATGCATTGCACCACATCAGTATAGTTATATGCCTTACAAAACATATTTGAACAACTCCATACAAATGGAATAAACAAAACGAGCCAATGAACTGTTCGTTTTGCACGGTAACAATGTATCTTCAGTTACCATTCTCATCGCGTTTGTGTAAAACATAATGTAGGAAACCTAAGTACTGCCAGAAGTATTGCTACATTTATATCATTGCATAATCACCCGATGGATGCTCAGCAGTTATTATTACGGATATATCATTAAAAACAGGATCTAGGTAGCTTACACGTGGCACGTACCGAGTAACGAACAAAAGGGTTGAGATATGTGAGTCATATATATGACGCACCCATGGGCCAAGTGCATCGAAAGAGCAAATTTTCGTCGTATTCTACTCATTCTGCGCGTGAAAATGACAGTTGACTGTAATATGACGTTTTATGTTATGACGTTATGACGTATGAATATGCTGCACTTCGTCACTACTGATGATGCCTAGAATGCCCGTGAATGAGGTATAGCCCGTGAAATTGCTGTTCTTTGTGACAAAAATGTTATGATGGCTCTGCATTACAATATCATACTCATTTGTTACCTATTGGAGCTTGAAAAGAAATTTTTCCCGCTCGTCAGCAATTGTATAAAGCATCGTCATCAGCGAAAGGATGGCTGCGGCTGATACAGTATTGGCATATTGAACCATAGTCATCTATATGCATTAGCGGAATGTTTGCATCATTACATTAGCATAGCAAGAGAATTGACAAACAATCGTGGCACTGATCTTGTGGCAACTTGTAATTGCTGATGTGCATGATCAAAAACTCATTTCTACCTCGATTTCTATTGAACAAAATATGTGAAATAGCATCGTGCATAATACCGAGATATATCATGGTTAATCCTTTGGCTATGGCCCATATTGGCCCTGTGAGATGGAATGTTGAAAGCCAGGGCGGTTTACAACAGCAACAATACATTACCATTAAGGACCACTGTCTCCTGACGTACCATTTGCCAAGCAACAACAGTGGTCATTGTTTGTTCTAACTAATGGATGTAAAACTGATCGTGTTACAATTTGCTCTAGCAAATATGCAATTTTGTAGTTTTGGTTATGTGACAACTATCCGTCGTTCCGCGATTGTTGCAACAAAAACTTAACAAAGACGTGTATTTAATATCACATGCAGATTATTATACAGGTCTAGAATATAACCCGACTGAGCTCGCTGTTGATTATTTCGATTGCTACGGAAGAGTGCATCACGGTAACATTAGTGCATTGAATTTGTACCTGTTAACACATATGACTGCATTGCATTCACTGACATATTTGAAGTTATACACAAGCATTATACAATATATATCGTACCTGTTAGTGCAGAATTGAAATGAAAGATTGCGCTAAGACATCGATATGACTTAAAGAAATGACATAATAAAACTTTTCTTAATTAATTTTCCAGACTACACCGCCCGGATTTACGGCTAATATGTGCACTCGAGGTTGATCAATTCTATATTCGACTTTATACAAAACAAACATGAATTACTGATATTGAGTGCCTAGCTTGGGTTTTGATTTAGCACGAGTGACCTTCAACACAGACGTGCAGCTTTTAGGTAAATGACATGATTTTGAGTAAAAATGAACATATACACAGGATTCTGCAATATTGCAGGCTCATACAAGCTATGGAGCGGCCAGTGGTGTGTGGAAGGTTGTTCAACGACTGCTTTGTAAAATATGGCTTTCATGATTGCTGCTCCGACTTTATATAGAATGTATTTTTATATATTTATGAGATAATCTCCGCTATCACTTCAAACAGCAGTACAATCGATTTCCCCCACGTTCTTCTATTCAATAATCATAATCATGATCACCGTAATGAAATGTAATCATCCACATTATCATAATCATTATTCTAATCATCAAATAATTACTCCTACTTTCTTCTTTCATTTTTATATGGCCTCTGTTGTATATTAGAGATGGATGCCAATATTGAAAACGATTGTGATTATGGTTAAAATGGGGGCTTGGTCGAGGTCTTTATAATATTTGACATAGCAATTACAATGCCGTACATACCTTATAGTGAGACAGTGGTAATGTCAATCCTTACCTTCCACGGCGACATGTAAAAACATTTCACCGAAAGCTTACAAAAATATGATACATATGATATCTAAATTCCTGATGTTTTATGACCAAAAGTTATACATTGATCTGATATGGCTATTTGTCGGGTTGTTCGATTGTTGTGCTTTTAGCAAGAATAATCAGGAGTAATTTGCTTTGAACGGTGCGTTAGTTATATGAATTTTGAATCTATGTTGCACTTAACGCAAGGATATGACAATTTTGGAATACATATATACTGTATTTCCTAATGAAGTTAATAGATAACTATTACTGATAATGTTAATCGTGACTTATGTTAGAGAAATCGAATATTATGGTTTCAATGTGTGGCTGTATTACGTTGCTGCCTGTAAGTGGTCCGACTAAGTCCTCGCACCAACTCTCTGATAATCGTTAAGCGCTTACGTACGTAACTACATATGGGCACAAATACGCCTCGCACTATTTCAGCATCAACAAGAATCATTGTCAATATTTAAATTATCCGTAACAAATAGTTGGTTTTAGCGCTGTAGAAGTTCAGCCATATCAGTTACAACGCGCAATATGCTGTAGTCACGTGTGTGACAGTTTGTTCGTCACAAAATTGCTGTTGCACCGCATCACACTTACTGTCAGACTTATAGTATCCCGCCACTCAAGATGTCTATAATGTTGATACACAGAAATCGATAATCAAAACAATACCGAACTGATGTCATGCGGAGGTGATTAATTATTCATGAGCTGGTCGTTTCGGTACGCCGAACTTGTCTTTAGAGTCGAATTTCGATCTAAAGGCGCACACTTTCACGGCTGATATATTAACAGAGTAGATACCATTTGGTTATATTTCCATAATCTGGCAAAAACCAGGAAATCGTTTATCGTGCGATAGGCACTTTGAGTGATTAACACACTTACGAATCAGCCATTGCGTTTCAGATATGGCGAACGACACCTACTCCGCATTAGAATTGGAACACGTAATTTTTTCATCGCCAAACGTTCAAAGCGGACCGCTTAAGGTCTTTGTTAGCACGCCTGGTTTATTCTTTGAAAACTTTTTGAGTTATACCGCCATTGGGAAGTGAATGGATATATTGACTGATAGTTTATCACCTCAGTGAAATATGCCCATACACTCGTATGTAAATGATTGACAAAAGCTCTCCTTAAAATTTCACAAAGATATGTTCAGTTGCAGCCAAACAAACGCCGCTCAATTGTCGATTTGTCAATGGTCGAATGTATGCTATCAAACAGTAGCCTTTCGTTATTCATATCATGCAGAATATTTCAATTATATATTCTCTTTCTTAAAGTAAGTAAAGCTCTGTATGACAGTAGCGTATAAACGCATATTGTGATTCGAGGGCGAAATAGAGTGTTGACGTATATTAAGATGAGTTAAGGTTTTGTTTGTCAATGTAATCTTGTTTTTGGTAATTTATCATATACCATTGCATCATTTCATACTGTACTAACTTCAATCATCTTTTACTTTGATACTTTCAGTTGCCATCAAATTAGGGCTATTCATAGCTTCGGCTTATAACTTTGTTTAATCTGTTTTATCCTGATAAATGACGTTCCTCTTGAATCTTCGAAAACCTTATGCGAATAAACATATACAGCATTTGGTTTCAATTGCTATCATGTGAGCGCTTATGAGACTGCACCGGTGGCTATAAGAAATCGGTTCATTTCTCCGCTCTATTCGCTATTCTCCGATACCTACATGCAGATATGATAGCGGTTAAAATGTGCAATTGCAGTGGTTAAAATATAAATTAATGTTCAGCGCTCGAAGACGCGTCAATTTATGTTCTTTCATTGTATTAAGAGTTTGCCATCATGATTTCAGGTAGCAGATATTGCACTGTCTTTGCCACAGCGTACACTATGGTTATCGGATTATTATGCCTTAGACATTCGATACTTATATATTTGAACACTATTTCTATTTTGGTCAGCTTTAAATGGCTGCAACTATTGCCAATACAGGATGCAAATTGACATTTTCCATGCCTTCTCATTTGTCCTTGACACCCAATTTACTACTGGTTGGCTACAAGAGCATGTTGTGTGAATCGCGAGACCCAAATATGTCGTGGGTGTGTGTATGTGTGTGTGTGTGTATTACTCTTGCTGCATGCCAAATATATCCATTGTAACCAGATCAATTTAGGATATTTCAGTAGGAATGCTAAAACGCTCATCACTGATGAAACCGCTTTAGCGAATGCCGTTTTGTAAAATCAATCTTGATTCTGAAGATTAAGCGAACAGTCAAACGATGACAATTGTTCCAGAATTACATCCGATTGCCCTGTTTGAAAGAGTATTTGTTGCGTCTCAATGCGTTTGCCATTGCTATCGTTTCCTCTCAGATCATCGACAAATGAAATATTGCACTTTCACTTATCAAACACTAACGCAAAGTGTTCATTGCGCAAAACGTAGTACATATGCCGATCAGAAATATCATCGGCAGGTAATATCATTCATGTTCTGACTCTGTAATACCCATAATGGCGCGGGTGTCTTCAGAAAAATCTTCGCAGTGCAAACAAGTTTTAATACTGTTCTACTTGTATGTTTTTATATTTTTGATCCTCCCTCTGAACAATATGGGCGATATAACGCAGTTATAGGGGGGAAATTAATGAACTTTTGAGTATTTATTTCTCTTGTTTTTAAGGATAAAACCACATATATATTCTTGCGCAGTAAAAGGCATGATTAGGAATATTAAAAGACAAAAAAGGATAATAACCTGATATCTATAACTTATCGATATATATTTGGATTGTTTCAATTTGCTGCTTTCGAATGACTATCCGCAGACGTGTTTTACCAATGTATCCGTCTGTTGTTTCCAAGAGAGAATTCCATAATCATAACCGCTGTCGAGAAGTTAGGTTATATATGAGGCCAGAATTAACACAAAACTAAAGTAATATTTGTATTGCAAACAGTGTCTTGGTAGTAATCTGGAAACCGTGTTTACTCTGTTAGCATTGCGATTTACAGTTAGTTTATTAGCTCCCCATACTGTGGTTGACTTAATATTGAACCTTATATGTGCATGTTTTGCACACTGTGAGACTCGATTACCGAGGTGTATCGAGGAGCACCCAATGGTTCTGCAAGTTCTTAAACACAATATGCTGGTCACAATTGCGATAATGATGACAATGAGAGCTTAAACGTTTAGTGCTCGAGCCTCATTCTGTCATTTTGTTGTTGTTCTTGTCAAATATGAATCACTGACATATCAATTTGATCACTCCTTCACATGGTCATTATCAAGATTGACACCTTCATAGTCGCGGAGGGTTAATAATATGAGTAAGTATTGAAATTGATATATGGTTTCCATTAATATCATCATTAATGAATGTTTGCCCTGTCAGCATGGCAACATTAACAATGAGTTTCTGTGAATATGACCAAACACGCGCTTTCACAATCAGATGATGTAGTCGTCGGGCTACGTAATACTCGTTTTGGACTTAATACTCGATTTAATGGCTATTTTGACGCAGCTTTTCATTTTCGCATCTATATTGCACCTGAACATTATTGAAATTTGAAACCAGACGATAGTGGTAATGTTAAGGATCATAATAGACTACTTGCTAAGCACCTAGCACCAGTTTGATATGGCATTGATTATTCCCATTCAGCGGACGTCTTGTGGTTACAATTCAGCAAAAAAAAAGGTGATGTCAATTATAACTAGTGACGCGTTTGGATCTTTGGCAGTGCGCATCTAGCAATAATTCATCACAATTAAACACACAAACAGTCAAGTTGGACTTACTTTAAAAACGTTATAACTCGCCGTGAACACGTATTTATCCAGCTTAATTCATTCCCTTGTAATACACTATGTTACGTAGTCACGTTCAAGCGCTAGTGATTTTCATGAGAATGCGACAAGTCAGTTGTTACCTTCTTCTCCTGTGAATAAATGGGTTAAATCAACTGCTTATTTTTGGTCGGATTTAGGTGAAAAACCCGGACTTTCATGATGAATAATGGTTGATAATGCAATTGCTTTAGAAATGAATCTAAATATGGAACTGGGTAAATGAACAGACTAGCTCGTCCATAGGAAGTGATGTATAGTGCAAACCAGTGGCTTAATATTATTAGGAGCTCATCTCAATCACGTTCATGCGATCAACCATAAAGCAACAGAAAGCATTGATTAAGGCAAAGCCAATTTGTTATACGCCAATATTAATTGTTCGCAAGGCAAAATTTTTTCAGGGTGTAATAAGATGATCAAGCATCTTCAAAATAATATATTTTATTTACAAAAGTTCACCACAACACAATATCACTTACATGTCATCTTGTTTCATTATGGATTTCGATCAATGATAACCATTGAACATTGAGGATGTAGGTAAGGCGCCCATTTGGTAATGTTCAACATGTTCAACATTAGCCAAGAAAGAAGTACCTGTGATTTTTACAGTTTCAGAGAAGCACATATGATTTGTAACTGTATTCCAAACAATGTTCTGAACGCAATAACATAGATTCTAATTGATAGTCATGCTGCGGGACACACGGCAAATGATGAGTATTTAAGTTCCTCAGCTTCAGAGTTGCCCAGTTGGAAATTGATTCATTGAATTTATATGCCTTTAAAGCAGCCTATAGACGCTTAATGTGAATCAACAGTTTTTAATAATCGCCAAGGAACAACAGCTGTGTGTCTTTGTAAAACATAAATAGGGTATCAAGAGATGTTAAACGATCAAATAATATCAGCTGGCCTCGACATCATCCCTGTAAGGTTACATATGCAATGATGGTTTTTGATCACAGATAATATCTGATAAGCATAATCACTTCATATTATTTCAAATGTAACAGTAGCACTTAATAATTTCGCATTTAATGCATAAGATAAGCCAATGCTTATCTGGTGGCATGCATATTTTATCAATCCGATGCTGATCCGTAGAGACCCTTAATAAACACACTGACATAAGCACAAATAACATACAGATAATTATTTTATTTGCCTAGGATGAGCTGCTGTTGATGGTAATGTACATCCATTTTAAGCTATTGAGCATCACATTGTGCTATATAAATGCTATCCCGAAGAAATTATTGGTTATTGTGCAATAACCCTGCGGTCAAGTGTGTGATGAGGATTGTGTCATTGCGCAGTGCTCAGAATACAATCTTGCTACTTCTGGAGATTGCTTACAAACTTGAAACTAGGACACACTGTTTTTCTTTGCCGTAAAGAAGTACGGACTCCTTTTCGGCCTAATGATGGCTTGACTATTCATCACTAACAGCTTCAAACATAACACCCATCTTATTATTGGAGCGAGTGATAGAGTGATAAACTGATGAGAGAAAGCGAACTCATTTGTCGAATCAATCCAATAGCGACGAAACCAAATTTATGAACAACGATCAATAAGTCACGTGTAATTTGTTTTTCAACATTTACAGGCTAGATTTACGGCGTATATACGCCCTCGATGTATATTGGTGCTATGAGCAACACTAAACAAAACAGACACTTGAATTACTGATAGTAAGACCGAATGCCTAGCTCGGGTAGTGATGTAGCAAATCGGCCATCAGCAAAGCGTGCAACTTGTAGGTAAATGACATGATTTGACAATCTACATTTATCACAGCATTGCGCACAAGCTATGGAACGGCCAATAATATGGGAAAGATTGTTCAACGGATTCTTTGAAGCAACAGCAGCATTTAAAACAGCAAAATGCGACTTTCCTGTTCGCTGCTTTTATCATACATAAACCATCAATTACCCAATAGAGCTGATGTACATTTATTGACAGTGAATTGTATAACAGAGATCGCCTATGATGGATTCAACTTGTGACTATATTACGTTACTGCAGCGATGGTCCGACTAATGAATTGTGTCAGTTGCCATCAGAGTTATCATCAAACAAACGCATGGTGGTTTGGTAAAACAAGCTCCAAACATATAAAAAATTATCCCGAACTGGTTGGTAAGCTCTTTACGTGTAATAATTAGAAAATCTTGGTATCCACCACCACTGAACCACCCCTCATTAAATGTCATGCCAGTTGATGATCATGGGGGTCGTGCCGATACACTGAGATAAATTAAACAGGGGCATGAAATCACAGAAAGGAATTGTTGGTTTCATTCCATTGCTAGAACGTGCGCTTTTTGTTCAAGTACGATACCAATACGCAAATTACACAGGAATCCATAAAGTGCCTGTTCATTTTGCATCTTCAAGGATTAATTGTGTCAGACATCAGACTATCATCAAACAAAGGCATGGCGGTTTGGTGTTAATTACGACCATTTGTTTTTTGCGCGCATCGCCCCCCCTCATTTTATGATGATCACCGTAGGTATTAAACAGGGGCGGCATTCATGAGGCCAATACGCAAATTGGAACGATTCTCCCAAAAAGCCATTTATATTTGCATCTTTTTGTATATTAGCTCGACTGAAAACCAAGTGTGATTAATTCATAGTTCAATCTAGAGGATGTCGAAAAGCCTAGAATAAACTCATTGAATGAGACATTTATAGCACCGTTTGCTGTAAGATAAAGACCTGATTCTTTGCAAAAACGCTACATCTATACACAATACCATTGTGCCTGGTTATCTAAGTTAGAATTCACAAGTGTTGTGTATTCCTATGTTACATTGACTGTAGTTGGTAAGCAAACATCGGAAATTGCTGACTTTCGATTGTGTCACAAGACAAATACCTTTTGGGGTCGGTAATGGTAAATAGTTTTCTGCGAACTGGACAATTTTTACCAAATAAGGCCACATGACTAGCATAGGTTTGGAATGATGCAAATAAACAAATTCGTGCATGCTGAATAAATTGGAGCTGCATTTGTTATATTTCTATATATTGACTGATGTTATATCCAGAATGATGGGAGGCCGTTTACTCCGTGTGAATGAAGGGTTCAAGAGGTTGTTAATTATTTTCATAGATACTATGTGTGTTATATTGTCTCCGGTATGTTATTTGTGTACCATATTGAACACCGCTCGAGATATCCATCATTACTGATATCAATCTTTTTTTTACATTTCATATTGACAATATCACAAATGCAGCTTACCTAAATGATTTAGTAAAATGCATTGATCTTACATGAACTTACAACAATGAGTGCTCTCATGATTATCAAATAATTGATAAGATATCGATTGTCGCGAGCTATGTCTAATTTCCTATGTTGGTGAATTTAGAGTATACACCTTGGCGAAATATATAATCGTTCTTTACTAACAATAAATATTTTGCACTTGAAGCTTTCTTATGGTACGATGTTAAATGCGTAAGAGCAATAAACGGTAACAATGTTTGTGGCATAAAAAGTACGGCTTCCTTCTATTTTTGGCATTCAACGATGCTTTCCAAAATCGAACAGCATAACGAAACTGTCGACAATAAACGACATAGAGCGCAACCAAGTGGCTGGCTTTTACGGATGGATTGTATTGACCGCATGATATACGCAGTATTGCCGTACTGTGTGCTTCAGCGCGATTATCAGTGTAAATATTGTGGTTGTTAATGCAATCGTAAATAGCGGCAGATATATTTTGTAAAGGTCAGCTATGGACGTCTGGTCTACTGTTAATGTCATGATCCGATAAAGGAGACGTGCAATTATAAACTTCATCATCACTCATATTAAATATGAAACAACATTTATTCCACAGCACTTGCGAATGTAAAACCTGCTAATGGTATCAATGTACAAACATAAAGTATATGCAAACGAAAACCTCTATAACTATGTCACCTGATAAGTCTGATACTTGCAACGATGAGGCAATGAGAAACATGAGAGGTACCAGATTTACCGTCCCTTATTACATGCATATTTTTAATTTATGACTTGAACCAGAAACGTAAATGGAAGGAACTGGATATCTTAACTGCACAATTGATAATCTATGGGGCACTGCAATTAACATATAAGGACTATTATGGTGCCAAGATCGGTTTAGATGATTGCTTGAGAGGGCGTTAACGCGGAAGTAATTCTTCCTAAGGCTTGAATTGGTGTTCATATCTATGATACGTGTCTTTCCGACACATTGTTTTTGGGATAGCGTGTCCATTAATATTATATATCTGATTGCAATAAGATCAAACAATATATTTTGGGCCACTAGGTGATTATGCAGTATACACTAAATCAAAGCACTGTACCACATTAGTATCTTCATTCATTGTCCAAAAGATTATAATTTAGCTTTTTATGAGAACACCAGACAATGACGCGATGCATATTATGTTTTCATGTTTTTCCGAGAGGGTAAGGGTTTGAATATCCGAGAATAATGCCTCAACGACGAGAGCATGGGGCCTACATGGTAAAGTGTCCTACCAGGCATTGGCAATGATAATACTAATGAAGTCGTCTCTTGAGTGGTGTTGTTTTATTTATTGACATCCATAAACAGGCAGCCCTAACTTAGTTGTCGATCCCATCCGTGGCGTGATGTACATGGCAGGGACATGGCAGAAATCACATTCTAAATAAAGTAACCTGTTGTGACTTTCATCCGTCCTTTCCAATCAATAGTTTATCGCACTTATAATCGTCACACGAGATATGCGTTCATCAAGCGTTTAGCACTAACTCCTCTCATTCATTGCGATGTTGATGACAAGTTGAATGCTGCTGACGTTGCAAAGCGGCTCTGAGCATGTGCCATATTTAAGGCGAGTCAAGTTGGAGGAGCTACGCGCTGCTAGCGATGCTAGCGATGCTAGCGCTGCTATCGATGCTAGCGCTGCTATCGATGCTAGCGCAGCTATCGATGCTAGCGCTGCTGTCGATGCTAGCGATACAAGGGCTGCTAGTGATGCTTGCGCTTCCAGCGTTGTTAATGCTACCAGCGTTGCTTACGCTTCTAGTGTTGCTAGCGCTTCAAGGCATAGCAGGAAATGCCTATCGAGAAAACTGTTTATGTCAATTTTATGTGTAAGAGTAAATAATTCCTTGCTTAATGTGACACAAAATACCGGCAACAAATACACACGACACTCGCGAAACGTGGTTCAATATAAACGATTCTTGCCGGCGTGCTTGCTGATTACAAAACACAGTCAAGTAGTTATGAAATTAGCATGTCTCACCCAGAACTAAAACATGATCTTTAATTAGTCATTGCTAATAGCGTCGTGAATTATCCAGATCACATTTTATCACATGGTGCTTGACGAACCCCACCTTACATGCTAAAAGCAGCATGTCAAGTCGCAATACATATTTCATAGCTATGAAGCATGCATATCCTCATGGGCAATCACCAACAAAGTCTTGATTAACATTGACACACGCCCGAACAAGTTTAGTGTCGTGCTTATTCCAGTCAGTGTCTAACAATTAGCAAGTGTCTTCCGAACGTGTGCAATATCTTCTAACACTAGTTCTTACTTCTGTTTTATCCTGACTGATAAAGTTTAGCGCATGACTTTGTATCGTATTGTGCCATCTGTACCACGTTGATGCAATACCCCAGCAGACAAACATATATGTTGATAGTGCGCATGAATGGTAAGGGGCGGGTGAGCGCTACGGGGTCGTCGCCTCACACCACCAATGAATATCTGCTGTGGATACATATCCATTAATGGGGATGTCTAAATTGATATGTTTCTTGTTATTAGTGACCTTAATATGTGCTCTCATTGGTAAAATGAATAATGCATGCACTTTGCAATTAGCATTTTGATTGTCAACCACTTTCGCTGGGTTGTGCACACCAATATGTAAAAGCATATGTCAAAAAAGATTGGATGTATGCTTTACTTTATCTATGCCGCACAGTTCACGTTAATTGATAAAACTCTAGTATTCAAGAGCACGCGTCAAATGACATTTCTGAAAATATAACAACTACGTCAGCGTTAGTAACGCTCTAGCTTTGTTGTATGAAACATATTTGGTAAATGCACAACAGATAGATCATTTTATTTGGCAATAAAAATCTCTTGATGCGGTGATTAATTTTGCTTGCTTTGTGATGTCAACATTTATTTGTCTAATTGGTTTATAATCTTAAAATTGAATCAAGCTGTCAAATTGCTCTGGTATTACTATAACATAATGAGGGAAATACCATAACGGTTCATCACTTAGTTTTGCGTTATATCATGCATATCAAACGGTGTAGAATGACATTTCGCTTCACCTTTGTGTAAATAGCTAGGCATGACAATTAGAAAGAACATTAGCTACCCCCGATGCCTAGATTTGCAGCTTAAGACAACTTCCTTGTTGGTAGTCTTCCATTAAAATTGATCTTTGCTGTTATCAATTTGTTCGACATTAGAACTGACTTTAATGGGCTAGAGATCTAAAGAGCAACATTGACAATGTCACATCAATTTATATATATATATATATATATATATATATATATATATATATATATATATATATATATATATATATATATATATATATATATATATATTTAGATATATATATTTATATATATATATATTTCTCTCTATATATACATATAGATATATTTATAAATATATATACTGCATATATATATATATAGATATTTATATATTAGAGATATATATATATCTTCTATAGATCTCTATATATATATTCCTATATCTAGATATCTATATCTATTCTCTCTATCTCTATATCTCTCTATCTCTCTATCTCTATATCTCTATCTATCTCTCTCTCTCTCTCTCTATATCTCTATATCTCTCTATATATATATATATATACCGAGAGCGACAGAGCTCTGGAATATGTTGTGGGATAAACCTTGACGTGTAATGTTATTGGTGTTACTCGAGAGTCCTATATATATATATATATATATATATATCTAGATATATATATATATATATATATATATATATAGAGAGATATATATAGAGAGATATCTATATATATAGATATATATATATATCTATCTATCTATAATCTATATCTCTCTATATATAGATATATATATATATATATATATCTATCTCTATATTTTATATATATATATCTCTCTCTCTTTATATGTATTTTATCTCCCTCTCTCTTTATCTGTATTTATATCTATATCTTTATATCTATCCCTCTCTATATATATATATTCTATATATATCTCTCTGTTTATCTATCTATATATAAATATATATATATAAATATATATTTGTATATATTTATATATATATATATACAGAGAGAGACAGATCTCTGAAATATGTCGTGGGATGAAGCTTGACATGCAATGTTAGGGGTGCTCCTCGAGGGCCCTTTTCTAAGGCGGTCTTTGTTTAATTTGTATCAAGTATGAAGATAATGCCTTATCCTGATCAATGTAATTTGAGATCTCACTTAACGTTATACAATATTATGACCCAAGACTAATGAATCTAAACTTTTTAATGCCAAAAGGGCAATCGATAGAAAGTTTTGTGGGAATGAGATTTCGCTGTCATAATTTAGCAGTCTTACAAAGGCAACCTTTAATGTTGTCGAACAGAAATGAAGGCAAATGGGGCTATCAAATAGGGTTAGAATACATAAATGACTGCGGCTTACTCATTCAATTTATCTTTGTACACGTACAATATATTTCTTCTTCTGCTAAGCCTACGCGCGACCATTATCTCAGATATGAAATATTCAGGCTGCTAGTTTAAGTGATGCGTCGTAGAGGAGCGTTATCCTACGCCACGATCTAGAAAGGCGTAATGCACAGCATTATTTTCAGCAATGTGAATCATTGCTTTTGTAGGTAAGAAGCATTGTTTATCACCTTTGTTTAAACTATGATTGCAACATTCATTTATTCTAAATCATCCCTAAATACACGAACGTGTTTGTCTATCCCGGTATCACTGCACATCAACAACTCGCAATGTTACTATAAACTGCTGTACAGCCTTAACGATTCACCACGACGGATTATCGATTTGGCATCTTGGTTTGCTGAGTAATGTTGGGATAAATTGAAGAGAAAGAGCAGAGCTATATTACAGTAGATGATGAATACGCATTGATATATATGTGCATTAACTAGTGCGATACATATCTATTTTAAACTTCCAAATGAGCTGGTCTTATGCACGCGTTCGACAAAAAATTACAAGGCGTGTAGCGTAAATGAATGCATCGCGGTTCACGGTTAATACAATTTACATTCATTAAGGACAATGCTATTGCTCTCGGTTAGTCTTTTTAAAGTCGGTAGCGAAATGAGTGTGTGTGCTTCAGTACAAATGTAGCTGAATGATAATGTCTTGGCTGTTATCACCTGTCAGAGTCCTCCAAACATGCAAATATTTCTAATTTCGGCTAACAAAAGTATTGCTCTTGATTAATTAGCTCGACGCAATATGTTTTTGAACATCATTGTATTTTTATGAAGTGTTTCTTTTTACAACATACAGATTAAATCATAAATTGTTTTCAGGGGCGTTCGATTATCATGAAAGGAATGGTGGAAGTGTTAAACACCCGCACGTGTTATCAACGGAATGATAAGGCACAGTAATGCGCTTCAGAACCATGTAAACAAACTGATATATATATATATATATATATATATATATATATATATATATATATATATATATATATATATATATATATATATATATATATATATATATATACATATATATATATATATATGTATTTACATATATATATGTATGTATATATGTATATATATATATATATATATATATATTTAAAACAACTGAATATATATATATATATATGTATATATATGTATATATATATATATATATATATATATCTCTCTATATATTATATATATCTATATATATCTGATATATATATATATATATATATATATATATATATATATATATATCTATATATATATCTCTCTATATATATATCTCTATATATATATATATATATATATATATATCTATATATATATATATATATATATATATATAAACAACCTCGGCTACATAAACCCGCTTGTCCAATCACTACAAACTTAAACATGAACATTCCAGAGATAGGCGAGAATTGTGAAGCAGGTTTCAATGATACGATTGATGGCTACAAGGTAAGTTTACCAGAGACAATCAAAAGCATCCCATGTTAACAATACACTGCGATCCTTGGGCTAATTCAATTTAACTACATCCCAGGACAATGAGCAGCAGTGTTGTGATAACGTGGTCCGAATAAAGACTTCAGTCGAATGAAGATGGACCGAGATGTGAATAAATCACTGATTATTATATTCATGTAAGTTTTAAATAATTTATAACAACGATGTGTAAGAATATTAATAAGCAGATAGGACTTAAAAACACATTAGCTTACAAGCTTCTTCGATGTCTTATGCTTGTGATAAATATATATATATATATATATATATATATATATATATATATATATATTTATATATATATATATATATATATATATATATATATATATATATATATATATATATATATATATATATATATATATATATATATGAGAAAGAGAGAGAGTGAGTGAGACAGAATGAATGAGATAGGGAAAGAGACCGAGCGAGAAGGAGAGAGAGATTGAGAGAACGAGATTTAGTCAATTGGTACCTCACCCGTAATGAGTTATTATTAATGCTAATGTGCTAGCAGTGTTATGCGAATTTAAATGTGGTACATGTGAGCTACCATTTCGCAATGTCATAATAACACATGACTGTTGCACAGGTTGTTACCACTGAGCTTTACCAATAATAGACAAGGTACGTGATTCTGTTCACAATCTGTCCTTAATGAACATTGAAACGCTCATTACAAATCACCAATGGTTAATTATGTGTATCTGCTTTCTATCTCCTCTCAATGACGTCATAGCAACCCGTACCTTACTTAGTTTGATTTCAGTAGTACATCATTCATACCCTTTACTTGGATATTAAGTTAGGAATAATTAATTGCGCTGGCTTGAATGATATACATCACCTGATACTCCAGTGGCAAACACATTGCTCTGTAAATTGGAACACCAGACCTAAACCCCAATAGGATTTGATACTGCCAGCCATCAGTGCCTGTACATATGATCCAGCGGAGTATGGTATGTTTCACCTTCTCAGGAACCACACTGGCTATTTATAGGACTGTAAATGATAGTTAGAATTACAGTTTATTTTCCTCTTACTGTTGCTTACTCTAGTAAAAGACCCATTTTTGGGGGGAGTGGGGGTTGAGTTAGTCGTACAATTGCTGTTAATCATGACTTGAGCAGACAGCCAAGTAATTGCTCTCAACGCGATGGTAGATCCACTTCATTACCGGGACATTGTTGAGACTGCAAAGTTTGCCTCCCGATCGTAATTAAGACGACGAAGATTAAGGTGATGGTTCAACTAAGTGTATGTTTAATTTAGACTCCAAGATCCATTTATTCTGAAATCGAATGGACATACGCATTCGGTTAACATCATATAATCATAATTACTCACTAAAACTGCTTCGTTCATTTGACAGCCATGACTGCGCTGTATGCGTGTGCAGAAACGTTTGGCATGCCAAAATAGCTGTTGAGTTATTTTAGACCATTTATTGAATTAGCAACAGCAGGTTATCCTTAGGTCATGTGCGAAACATATCAATAATAACGGCTGATGTAGTATGCAATTTCCCTGCGATTGGAGACCAGGCGTCCTTGAATTGCCTACCGTTAGCATTTATTTTAGGAGAGTACACCTGCCATATGTAGGGCACAACCCGCCAAAGGTGATGAATCGGATCGGATTGTTGAAGCGTCATATCACATATGAAGCAATGGGTAATCGTTCCCAGAGCAATGCCAACGAATAGTGAGACTACTTTAGTGTGTTCCCCTTTTTTGCAAGATGTTTGAATAGCCTGGCTCATCATTATCTATGTATTGTAGGGTAATATTTTCATAAACGACAATAGAAATTTTTGTGTTTCCTATATAATTATAACCAGCTTAACATGGGAAATTAATCCACAGGTGAGTTACTATTGTTTTTAATATCACGATAATTCCGAGTAACTATGTGTTGCTTGTCATGATTAAAACTGCTATACAAGTTCGATACCAACGAAAGAAAATGCGAAATAATCAAGCAGATTAACGTGTTTGTATTTTAAAGTGCTTAGGCTGAAGGAAAGTGATATCGATAAAAAGGCCACCGTATAATAGCTCGAGGTCTGGAAAGAATTATTGAGGCTAAGACAGCCAGACTGCTACAGAAGCTAACCGAACACTGATCCGCGCATGAAAAAAACATTATAGGAATGGATAAATATTCTCTTCGTTTCAATTTTCCATTCATTCAGATTGTTTTGATTTGTATCATAGCGCAATAAAAGTATATTATGAAAACATTATTAAGAATGAAGATTGAGCTATATTTCATAAATAGGATAAGTTTTAAAGGCTATTTTCGTGTGGGTAGATGGAATTATGGTTTTTATCGTTTCATTAGGATAAGGACTTGTAGGCCTCAAATATTTTGTCACACTGTAGACTGCTTCGCATAAGAAAATATGGGATACTTGCCTGTAGCTTTTTGTGGACTATGTTATGCAAAAACATACAAATATAATCATCCTAATATTAGCATCATTTTCCTTCTTCTTTATATACTAAACAGGTTCTATTCTTTAGCGCATATCTTTAAGAGTTGAAACACTTAAGACAGAAAAACGATTACCTTGAAACATGAAAAAATCAACTGCTTTCAGTTTTGTCCGACACAAGATGAGATATGATCTGTATGACATTCGTCAACTTCAGGCTGTTTATTGTTGCGGTGGTACGTTTGAACACTAGTGATAAACAATTTCTAAACACATCAGTTTCCTTAGAAATTTAATACATGTTCTTACAATGGCACATGAAATAACTTCATCCAATCAATGTCCCCGCATATGTTTAACTGCGTGTATTTTATATTACATTATGTGCTTGGCGCACAACGTTCAAACCACTATTGCCAGTCATACTACTGCACACGTCCAGCATATCCAATAGCATTAGGTTGAAAACATACATAAACCAGTCATGTTTCTTCAATTTCAGTAAGCTGAGAATGTGCTCACTGCAAGTACTTGCAAACAAATAATCAAAGTACCATGGTCATATAAGATCACCCAACCAAACTCTTCATTTGCAGAGCATAAATATTACTCATTTAGACATAATATTATTAACTTATTAATGCAAAGAAGATAAGGTATGGTTAAAACGGCAACTACCACTTTGGCATAAGTGTGCAACCAAATACTCGGGGATCTAGCGACAAGTGGCGACGAGCTGAATAGGTAACCGTATATATAATTTAAACGTAATCCTCCTCATCATAATAAACTTGTTCTGTGTCGGTTGTGTCTACAAGTGGTGTGTGACCTACTGCTTGATATTGGGTCTTAATGCATCCTAAATTCTTAATTATATATCCAAAGAGACAACCGACGCTTGTGACATTCTTGACGAATGTTACGTAAAGCATGGCTGGAAAGGGGAATAGCAGAAACCCATCATGTCTGTATATGAGGCAGACTTTAAGCATTAGGGCAGGAGTGTCCAACGATAATATTCCCACTAGCATCAAATATCTTAGGTATGACTTTGTGATGGCATTTCCCATGTAAACAGGGGGTGTGGCGAGTGACAGACACGCGATAGCAATAAAAAGTGTGGAAATATACAGAGTCGTTTCACATGCCAGACGAAGGCTGTGACTAACAATGCCAGCACAAACAGCGACGAGCGTTGATACGTCAACGGTTTGTATGATAAGATAGAACGTTGAATGTAGAAACGGCTGCCATCCCATCTTCCATCGGTAATGGAGCAGACGTAGTACAACTGGGCTGAACACAAGACACTGCAAACAGGCTTCCCATGTTGCCTGAATAATACAAAGCAAAACTTACTCTGCATCATTGCGATCACGCTCCCTACCAGAATAGCTTTGTAGTGTCAATAAAAGACAAATCTATTGATCACTGTTTTTCTATATATGTTACCTACCAACTCGTTTGTGTGTGTCAATATCTCACGGTATTCCATACCAGTGAGATTCCAAGATTGTGTCAATGCATTTGCCTCCTGACAAGGCTCCGAAACGACTTGTTGACTCTTGTGCAATGATTGGGTCGGATCCCCTTTAGTGCCATGACAAAATTCTACTAACAGCAGCATACAAGAACGGACGCTATGTGCTGCTGGCAAGCCTTTGATGAGCAGAAAAGGGACGCATGCCAGTGTCACTAAAACTGGATCAACCAGTAGATGCAGCATCCTAGAGGGAACGGTTGAACAATAATATTAAGGATCGAATAGTCAAATAATCATATTTAGCAACACATATGTTATGCGTTAAGGACGGTCGGTTTGTTTGAATGAATGTCTGTATGAATGTTTGCATGTAAGTATGTATGTTTGTCTGTGTCTGTCTGTCTGTCTGTCTGTCTGTCTGTCTGTCTGTCTGTCTGTCTGTATGTATGTATATGTATGTATGTATGTATGTATGTATGTATGTATGTATGTATGTATGTATGTATGTATGTATGTATGTATGTATGTATGTATGTATGTATGTATGTATGTATGTATATATGTATGTATGTATGTATGTATGTATGTATGTATGTATGTATGTATGTATGTATGTATGTATGTATGTATGTATGTATGTATGTATGTATGTATGTATGTATGTATGTATGTATGTATGTATGTATGTATGTATGTATGTATGTATGTAAGCAGAACTGCACATCACAACGACACATCTACTGCCTATTTCCTGAGTTCATTAGGTATCCAGTTGTAATTGATCGGCTCAGGTGGCAACCCACTGACCGGCAGAAGTCACGGACCATAAAGCCTAGGGCTAAATTTCATCATAACGGTTAGTCACTTCGTTTTTTCTAAACAAATGGGGTAATAGATCAACAAAGCAAGGTTTATGCTGCAATAGTTTCCAATGATTACTTAGTGAGATGGATATTGAGTCCAAAAAATGATAATTAGACACGATATAGTGATATGCTATGACATAATAAAATGCGATGTCGCTCATCATAATACTCACCCGGTGCCAACAGGAACACTTCTACACGAGCATATCAACACAGATGTCATAGAGAGAAGGATTATGAAGATGATGATCTCGGCAGCAACCCATAATCCAAACACTGTCACGTTATTATTTCCATTGTCTGGATATTCCCCTCCTGTCAGCCCCAAAAACTTTGCTGATTGTGGAATGAGAGCAAACGACAGTGTACCAAGGCTAAGCACAATCCAGCCCACGAGCAGATGTACGCATTCACAACAATTGGCGATGTTGACAGGCATCTTGACAGTCTTGTATAACAGTGAATATTTCCAATTAATTGATAGCTACTATTTCGGGCACAACATTTCGTCTTCAGTGACCGTGTCTAGCGGTGCCTTGCCGTGAGACGCCTGCTGGAAAGCGCACTGAGCGAAGAGGCACTGGGAGCGCACCTTTATATTAGCCAAGTAGGTGGAGCCACCCGTCGGCAGCAGCGGCGGCTAGCGCTATTGGGCAGGCATACAGGGGAGAGTTGGAAAAGACATGCAACGGCTAATTAATGTCGTAGCAAATATTGTTGTTAAATACAAAGTCAATACACCTTTCACCATTACGAACGTAATTGAAGAAATGAATGGAGATAAGTATGTTTAGCTCCAAAATGAAAAAGAGTATGTAACGATATTCCTCTTGTGCCGCACAATGCCGCAATCACAACCCTAAGACTAATGAGAGCTAAATCAATTTTGGCTAAATGCAAACAACAAACAAACAAACCCGCCCACACATGGCTAAATGCAAACAACACATAAACTCGCCCACACATGTTGATACTTGATATATTGAACAGATCATTTGAGAATTCGTCACATTATAAAGTGACAAATTCGAACCAATTGTATCTTGTCACTGTATATCAATGCCCAATAAACAATGTAAGTTTGCTTATGTTTTCTATTTGTAATGAATTAGTGAGCCTCGCCGCAGATGCCATTGCCAATAACACAATATAAATGCTGTCGTTCGACCTAACCAGAGGAAATGAGAGACCCACGACCAAGGTCACGAATGGCCACGATATCCTTAATTTAGATGTACAACATATGCATAGCAGTGTTATGTGCTTTGTAATTTAACCACAATCAGCACATGTTTCAGAGAGTTTATCATCGGCAGGGGCATGCAGGTTAATGCGTTATTGCCCCCATTACCATCGCAGTCAAATGATTGTTATTGCATTGGGGTGGAACGGGGGTGGGGGCGCGATTCGGGCTAGTACTTAAACCCTGCATTCACAATGGAAACTCTTACTTGGGCTGTCATCCAAGAGTGAATCGTTTTGTCCATTAGTATTCTGTAAGCGGTTTATCTTTAATGATAAACGTTTCCGTGAGATCATACCTCGATGTGAGAATGTATGCACTAAGGCATAAAGAATTTCCCAGAGGCATACTCTTTAACGACTGCTGAGCGAAAAAACAATCGTCTATTAGGTTGGCCAGATATATAGCAAGCAAGTCGGTTGTGCGTCTCTGAGAAAATGTGACCGATGATGTTGCCCAGAGAGACTCGCAGTTCATGCCAAAGTGGACTAGGCGTTACGGCATTTGTGTAACTCAACGAAGATATTTTGTCTTTCCCTTCTCTCCACATAAGGATTGTTTTCGTAAGGATTCATCTCATATTCCTTGCGTCTCCTGTGGTTCTATTCCCCCAACAGGCAAGCATTAATGATTTCAGCTCTCGTAATTGAAGGCGCCCTCTGCCAATATTTACTCAGGCAAATGTGATCATTTTCAATTCGCCGTCCACTGTTGACCGAGTCATCGCCGAAGGCAGAAACTCAACAATATATATTTATTTATAACTACCAGCTTCCGACGCATTGGTTAATGATGTATTGATAGGGTAATAAATGTCATATGGAAAGAGTGCTTTGCCTATTGACTAACCGCATAATGGGAAATCAACGTTATTGAGTAAGATTTTTTATCCCGCCATCATATAAGCCAACAGTGATGTTGTATCATGACCTTTAGCTATTACACTGGTTGGCTGCAGACTTGAATTGTAAGGCAATATGTGTCTGGCTTTTGAAGGAACTTACATCGATAGTATAATTTTAATAGGATCCTGCAATTATTTTAACCTAATCATCATCGCATAGTGCAAGTACGAGCGACTACAGATAAAGATTAGACATGTAGGAAGAGCTGTAATACAGATTATATTTAAGATATTATGAAGGTGTTGGTAATAGAGTTTCAAAAACTGATTTGTCCGATTGGGATGAATCGCATCACGGAAGACAAATGGTGCTGCAAGCTGCAGAATCGAGTTGTCTAGTTTCACAAGTCGCAATGGTTTCTACATATTTCGATGGTTTTGAGTAACAGAATTGCCATCTGCATAGACCATATGTAGTAGCACATAGTGTTATAGATTATGGATTATTGGCTATCTTTAACATTGATATTTTACCCCTGTCTATTATGTTGTGATTTAAAAAAAAAACCTGATAAAGAATGTCACTGATGATTAAGTGACTTACATACATGTTTTTGCGAGCAGCGACGGATAAACCATAAGAGTGAGCAAAATAATGCGCTGAAAAATTCACAATGTTTGACAAAATAACCTGTTTTTTTGTTGAGCGACTGAGGATCATCTGCGCAGCTCATGGTGTCATTGTCATCACAGGACTAATCTGGTTTATATTATCATCATCAAATATCTTATAAAATAATATCATCATGATTTGACGTGACAGAAATGCAATAAACTTCCTTTTGCCATTGGCAAAGGTAATATACACAATATATTGCGCCGAGCTACAAACACTGCTTGTCCACTGGACACAATGAAAGTCACCAATGTGAATCCAATGCAGTGTGCTTTTTAGCGGGCTTAGCGCCTTAGAAGTTATGATGGTACATTAGAACCGAAGACATGGATTGCGCCTGTTATTGGCCTGGTGGTTATTTATAGAGGTATAATTAAATTAAATTGAATGCCTATCGCCATGACATAGGAATGGAAAACCAATCATTTTAAAGCACTTGAATAATTGATTGATCAAGTCGAGAACAATCATCGGGGACCGCTACAAATTTATGTATCTGCAGGTGCGGTATTAAAGACTACCGTAGTGGTTGCGGCGAGTCAGATAGCTGAACCACAGCGCATGGCTCTGCCTGGCAATGATTAAAATAGATGATGCTAGCAGCGAATATGCACCTGCCACGTAACGCTGTTAGTTCATATAATGACCATATAATCAAACTAGACAATATGTGTCGATGTATGAATGATAGGCACAGTCTCTCAGACCTCAGTGCCGCTATTTTAGCAATAGATGTACCTGTTGAACATATGTAGGTGCTTGGCAAACACATTTATACTTTGCCTTATTGCAAATGTGCTCACGCCACTAACATTGATGTTCTACTTAAAGGCATACCTGATCAAATAGGTATTCCTAACAAGCTTGCACGAAGCATAATGTCGCCTTATTGCAAAAGACTATCCCTGCTGCTATCCTAAAGGCAGGTTAAAAAACGTTATTCTCCAATCGGAGACATAATTGATAGTATGAATAATAATGGTTTTTACCATATGCAATCAAAATAAGATTTTGAGATGCGTTTTTCCACTAATCAAGACAAATCTTCAGGCAATTGTACAGTGGCAAAATTATCAAATATTATAAATGTGCTATTCACGCAAATGCGAATGTGAACAAAAGATGATATATAAAAGCTTACTGAAATATGCGAGTTAATGTTTACGATATTATCAGCTGCTGTCGTAAATAATATATTTGATTATATATTCAACTTCCCCAGTTTGAATGACCAGATTCGCAATCGTTGTAAAATAAAAGTAATATGCAAATGATAGCAAAAACTATCGACCGATCGTAAAAGGTAGCAGGATCTGATATGTTCAGATATCATTATAGCGCCGCAATGTTTCTCGGTATTGGCTTAATTCATCTGTAGTTCCAATATCAACCATACGATATAACTTTTCAATGATCTGATATGGTTATTTCTTTCATATGGATCACATTTATCATGCTACGACAACATTTGCATCTGAAGTATTTGGTACTGTCCATTGCGATAAACTAATTAATTCACAGATGCTAAGGACATGTGTCCTACTGTTGTCAAGTGATTCTCTTGCAGGTACTTAGATCAATCATCGGTAATAAGATATTTTAATGGAATTGTAAACGTACATACTATCCACATCAAGTATGAGCATATATGTTGTTGGTTCATTGTGCCATCATGATGATCATAATGACCAACCTTATGAATCAATTGTTGATCGCAGGGAATAAGAATTCTAAAGCGATACATTAACTATCACTATACCAATAGTTGGTACTTGTTTATTGACTCAATGTAAAAGGCAATATATTTAGTGCCTGTTTACGCTATTCAAAGCCCGAGCAAAAAGCGTTTTGACTGCCAAATGATATCGGTGTTACATTAAATATATAGTTTCAGCAATGCTAACTAGCCCCGTATCATAATAACAAATAAAACAATACGACAGGAAACCACAAGTGGCTCGCTGTATACCGTTAATTGGCCACAGCTTTAGAGAACCAATGGAAATCGCTGACTTGTTAATATTTTTACGACCCGTAAGTATGCTTATATATATTACCTAGAGATAATTATGATGTAAAGTGTACATCAATAAACAAGCATTTATCAGAAAAATGGAGGAAATTCATTACCGTTAAGAAATTATGCGCGTATAATTCCATTGAGGTGGACCTGGAAGTCTTCTAATTGGTTAAATGCATTATCCACACCATCACATTCGTATGATGAACATGTTACCATTGGCGTAGTATTGGTCTACTGGTATCATCTAGCTGCATACAGTAAGGTGTAACTATACGCTGTTTATGGATAAGAATGTGTTAAGCTATCAAGATGAATTATAAAAATGGCCCACAGTAGAACTGACTAAATGATTGTTTGCTCTCACTAAATTTATATTTGACAAAATTGATGCACATTATTTCATTTCGCATTTGTAATATACACGGCAACCAAAAAACGCACTGCGTTTTCAAGTGATATTCCATGTTTTCCCCCAAAGGCTATCTTTTACACTGATTTTGTCATATCCGTGATTCCTGTTTGAACGAGTTAGGCCCTATGGGGCACATGGAAAATCACCGGCCCCACTGTGATAGGGTGTGATGCACTTAAAAAGGACTTTCATGCTTATTGGTTTTCCAAAACAGCTAAAAAAGAGTAAATAAAAGTAAATACTGAGCATAAATTATTGAGGCGATGTGCATAGTTCAGTCGATTATGTCTGTTCAGCTTTCTAAGTAGGCAACAAATCTGCACTCCTATAGCAGAAACAAATAGCGCAATTGATGGTACTGCAGAAACTGCTTCCTAAATAGAACATATTGCGTTGATAATTGGAAAACAAACCCCAAACTGTAGCAAGAGATGTTGCTGCTAAAACATAATCAGTATTTGGTAAGCATAGAAGAAACGCAGTGATCTTGCAGCTTTGCTTCATACCAACTGAGCACAAGATTTAACTGGGAGTAAAATACCAAATATATCAATGGAAAAAAACCCTCCGACACATGAATTCAAAATCAAACATACTTGCCATATAAATTTATATATAGATACACATATATATATATATATATATGATATATCATAATCATATATATATATATATATATAAATGATAAATCATATATAAACGACTCCTACAGCTCTGTAAATATATATATATATATATATATATATATATATATATATATATATATATATATATATATATATATATATATATATATATATATATATATATATATATATATATATATGTTTAAATGATTAAATCATTGCTGATATTGTGTAAACGACTCCTACATCTCTGTAAA
>CM067350.1:37954461-38121961 GCA_034190875.2 Urechis unicinctus | reverse complement strand
TATATATATATATATATATATGTGTGTGTGTGTATATCTATACATGTACATAAATATATATTTATACATACACACACATATATCTATATATTTATAGGTATATATAGCTGTGGGTGAGGGGGACGGGTGTGGGGATGTCTGGCAGCAGATTTAGGGACAGTAATTACATCGTGCTGAAGATGACCGTCGTAAAGTAAATCTCACCTATTCGGTAATCCTCTTCAAATATCAAATGGACAGTGTCGTTAGATACCAAGCTGAAGCTGCACAACATCTGATAACGCTGTGTTACGGGTCATTGTGACGATTATATCGACTAGCTGAAATACTATGTATCACAGACTCAAAATAGCGGTGGTCTTTTTGCACCTGTGGATATTTCATTGGCAAGATCATGGCTGATATTTTATTAAACGACTCCATAGTGCACTGGATCGTTGTTCTATAATCCCAATATATATGTATTTATTGATGTAGTGCAAAACACAACTGGTACCAATGTGTCACAATAAGGTAGAATCTATCTGTGTATGCTTATATCGGTTGTCTGGATGATATTATGGGTCATGTTGCTAATTGGTTCAAATGAACAGCATATGATGGCCGTCATGATGGTATGTGGAATATGCAGTTAACTTGGCAAGAGACAACGAATTTACGGACAAGCCACGAGCAGCAGAAACTTACACTAACACTGCTATCATGCACGTTAACTACATAATCATACGACAAAAGGGTGTTGCTGCTTGTGTTTGTCCAATGGCGCTCTTTTGGGTATCCAGAAGTCTTATTCTAAAGCTTTTCTGATAATATTGATAAATTGCCTACTCTGGATCATAATCCAATGAAGCCTCCACTTAAACAGCTCCAATAACATTTTCAAGTTATCTTAAATGGGCAAAAATGCAATACCATTAGAATAATTAGGAATTTGTGATAATGGTCCATCATGTTTGATACATTATTAAAGATTCCATAACATTATGCGATCAAGTTTATCTTGCTGGTATTATGGAGCCTGTTTCAAGCATGCAATACATGGGCACCGCCATGATGGTAAGGGAAATATGCCGTTAACGGATTAGTTCCTAGCTAAAAATTAGGCAGGAACGATAATGCACCGGCTATAAGCCGTAATAGGCTATTTATTTCGCCTGTCATCAGCATATTGTGGCTGATTGTATAGAATATTCCATTACCGGATGTCAAATAGATGCATTCGCTACATGAACCTTGGCCATTGCCATCTAACAATTTAGACAGACCAGCAATTGGCTCAAAGTGTACACGTTAATGAATAAGTGCGTAGAAGTGTAAACGATATTGACGATATTATGGGCATATACACAGTTGATTCGTTGTGGATACAATCTTTTACGCGGACTAATTTGCTCTATATTGAAAGCTTGTCAAGATAATATACGACACACGAATATTAGTATTCTTATGTACAATTCCTGAATAATCAAACTTTACAAAACGATTTCACAGTTTTGCAATCATTCGCGTAGTTGAACCATAAGATTTGATAAGATAAATTAGTACAGCTTAAATGGTAGGTCGGTAAGGGAGCACTTTTGTGTATTGACGGTTTGAATTCTCATAGAACCATTTGAATCCCTTACTAATATTAATAGACATATTATAAACTATTACGCACCATAAATACTTAGTTGATAAAATACACCCCCACCCACTTAAACTCAATCAAAATATCAAGTATGCCATGCAATCAAAACACGAATAAGAAAACAACCATGACATATAACAGTTAATATATATTAAATACGTTTATTTTAGGAAAGTGAAGACAGACCAGTAAGCATATCGTGTTGATGCATTTCGAAAGTACGTTGCAGTTGCATCTCAGCTGAATAATGCCTTACTATTTTTCATTATGAGAGTGAATCTGACTTATCAAAGGGTTTATTAATACCATGTAAATCTGCAGACGTGGAAGTCACCCATATTAATAATATTATATTTATAGTGGTGATACTTGCCCTTGCCTCGTAAAAGAGTCGTGCAGCTAAATAAGCGGCGAATAGTGAAGTCATTGCCCGGCTTTCTGGTAGTAACCAGGTCAGAAAATTGATTCACTGAAAAATATTTACCCGCAAAGCTACCTCGTTGTTCATTTGAAGATAAGCTCATAAATGTCAACATATACTCGGTTAAGAAAGACCAAGGAGTCTGTCTTGGTGATAATCTAGTCGCGTGATAACCGTCCATGATACTAACCGTATTGACGCACGTATTAGTTGTTTATGAGCTCATGGAATCTCATTTGCAAATAGCTACTTTGTACATCAGTCTGGCTCTTGTATTCGATTTATCTTCTTTCGCTTCCCTATATGTCGTGATTTCCATTCATTGATATTACTTATCCGAAGCGTACGCTAAACAGAGGCTCACATAATAAATCTGATGGATTGCCTATTTGATCGAATAGATGATGGTTCGCTTGTGTTCTCAATTAACACGCTTCCATATACTCAAATAACATATTTCAATGTGCTAGGATGGGCAACAATGACAATGTTTGCCCAAGGACTGTGTAGTATGCACCATTGTTTGATAATATATGCATGCATTCAAAAAGTGAACTAAATCATGTTACTTTTGCAATGCCCACACAGCGTAATCATGTACAAGCTGCAATATTTTCATTGTTTACTATCTTCAAACCTTGGACACTAAACCTGCGGCATGGGCGGACGGGTATAAATGAATTCGACGATTTGTGGCCAGTCGTATCACACACCGCCGATCGTGGACGCTTCGTTTGTTGTAGGGGCGTGTGTCTCGTGCAATGATGACACGCACAATTTAATTCTCCACATGTATGATAGTGTCTGCCAACGGTAATCAATATATTAACGTTAATACAACATCGACCCTATAATCCGTCATCCACTACTTGCCCCGTAAACATGATTTAATTGTGGACGTACCATGATTCTTGTTTTGCACATGATATATTGGTCCTTCCTTACATTGTGTTGCCAGTGACCAATCAGGGTAGAACCTATCGCTCACTATGACAGAAACAATGGCAATTACGGACGTACACCTGTACCTCTTAGAATAGATTGTTTAGGCGAGTGAAACCTTCTTATTCGTCCCAGATGTCAGTCTGTAGTCAACTGCCATTGGTAGATGTGCATCTTTTGTGGACCGCAGTATGTTTCCTCGATTTTCATCTCAAATTTGGAGCAATAAGTTCTGTTAAATCGTTACCATCATTGCGACGCAAAAAGCGTACAGACAGCTTAACAAAAATAGACCAAAGTGTTAATTTAATGCAGTCCTCTATATTGCTTATCTAGGTCCTTATCTTAACAGTAAGGACATCCAAATCGGTACTACAAGTAGTATTATGCAGCATCTGTTGAAGACACCACGATTTATTGCATTTCTATCAGTAAAACTTGGATGACTGACATTAATTAAACGTTGTTTGCAGTACATTGCTGTATTCAGAGGAGATATTGCTACCATAAGACGTTTAATTATGTCATCTGTTATGTTGGTTGGGTAGGCTTAGCCAAAAACGTCATAGATTTGTTTGTTGTTATCCATGCACATAAACAAGCGTGTTGCTGCAATATATAAGTGCACCTTGACACACCGGAATAGTCCTAGGTAATGAAACATCATTCGGTATGAACCTATTCTTCCGAATCAGATCGATTTTATTAGAGGAGCACAGCAAAAGAGACATTAGTGCGTTACAACTCACATGTTACATAGAATTCTACAACATTTCATGCTTTTACGAAACACAATATATGTTGACTGTCATCGATGTGCAAAAACTCGTGTAACGATCCTAGAGCGGGATTTAGAATGGTCGGCGACATAAACTTTGCGGGACATAAAAAAACTGACCATCGACGGATCGATTTCATCACTATTTGAATGCTGATCAAACCAATTTTGCATTGAGTGCTATGCTGGCGTCGAGAAATGGGTTGATATGTAATATAATTGATCACGTTTCCTAGTGAACGTACTACTGCTGCGATCTGTTATAACAGTGATTACCCTATCTAGGCACAAATACTTGATGTGTTGTGTCCATGCCCCGTACGACAAAATCATAAACGCTTTGAAAATATTCATTAAACGTCATAAGCTAAGGAAGGTTTAATATTCATGTGACCCTAAACAAGTGATTGATTGATGTAGTGTCGAAGATCAGCAATATTCACCATATAGTGCATAAGATTCTCAGACAAGTGTAGATAAAGTCATTCGTCACACTGTTATACCGCATTACGGCTGTAGTATCATATTACTCACGCATGTACGATGTCTACTTCGTCGATTAGGGAATATGTTTTAAAATTATTTCTGATGCTGTCGAGCAGCTTATTGTTCAAACAATCTCGTACTCATTATGAAAAGGTATGCATACCGGAAATAGGAGACAGTCATGATTACCGTCCAGTAAACGACAATTCTTACCTGTAAGAAGATTATACCAATCTGTATGCTTCAACGTTTTGACTGCCCAAAACGAACGATGGAATAAGACTCGCAATTCTCCCTCGGATATCGACCACATATAATTTACGACAACTACTGTTGTCTGAAACAAAATACCTTACCATCATTTCCCCTTCTTCTTTTGATCAATGATCACAACACTCTTTGATAATCAGCCAAAGCAGCTGGGCTCGGCTCGGTTAGATCACCTGATGCACATCATGATGTTGCAGGAACACCAAAAGTATTCAATTGCTGCGTGATTAACTACAAATTGTATGACCTTCTCCGTATATCTGCATTACAACAGCTGTTTGTACTTTTCGACGACCAAGCTAATGCAACATATATTTAGATCGTGTTGCGTTCTTAATTGTAGGAGTTTGGTCTATGATATCATCTGAGTTGATGTATGCTTTGCGTTTTGTCATGTCGCAGACATGAACAGGACGCATTGGATCGCATCACCAACCTTGTAGATTAGGACTACATGTACATGAATAGATTAATATGTACTACACAGTACTATGGACGATCTTGTAAGTATTTCTTGATACCTTACCATGGTCAAAGTCAGAACCGGTGGTTTCGCTGGTAGAGCGCTTTTCCATGTACGCCTTAGGGCCTCCCTCGTGTGCAGATATGTGAAAACGTTCCTTCTGAGAATAACAAGGCAAAGTACTATGCTATGCATCGCGACCTTGTCGAAATTGATTCTATGGATACTTTTTAATCTAGTAGTGGCCTAGCGTGTTTCTCGTCTATGAAGAATACCTGGTTTGATCGTGTCGTAATTAACATAAATATACGCTATCCCAGTGATTGCACATTATTCCAGTCTTACAAAGACACGTATGATGGTTCTGAGAATAAATGTAATCCGAGGTTGTTTCTTGACGTTAACACCCTCTCAACGATCTATCCTGCTTGGCAGCATCATGTTGCAGTACACAAGAGATTTCCAATTCGGTTGATTAGATTTTAATTACTATTTTTCAACATCTAGTAATAATACACTTGCTACACATATAGTCCCTCACAACGAGTTATCGAAGTTAACATATCCATGTATTTTACGTTGGTACACTCTAATAATGAAACAAGTGTTTGCATCTCGCAATTTATGATTGAGCCCTCCATGGCTGCAGTTTTTCTTCAAGTTTCTCATGTTCTATTCTTGGTGAAATTGGTGTCGTGTTCTATTCACTAAAGAGCGTTGGCTCCTTTGCAGCGTTGAAAAAAGCTTTGTCGAAAAAATGAAATCATAACTCAATGCGCGCCTTAACATTCAGTAAGCAAATGATGCATATTCTATGAGGTAATGTAATGAAATATGACGTCAACGGCCATCCAACATTTTGTGTGCTGCATATGTCCATAGAACATATGGTAGTCATATGGCCCTATTTGTTTCAAACAGGCAATTTGCATTGATACAATTCGCAATGAATCTGTGTGTCATTACCTACCTTAAAAGGCAATTTTCCTTTGTCACAATCACATTTACTCACATATAATGGCATTACGTATAAATGCAGCGTTAGTTTACTGACAATTGGTAGCTAGCTTTCAGCAAACAATGCTATAAATGTCTCATTTAATGGGATTTATTGTCAGCCCCTTCTTCACCTACCAGATTTAACTTATCATTGAACAAATTACATGCGGTATTGGTAACGTTCGTCATAAATGAAATTCAAAGGCTGAATCATCGGTTGCGACATTCTAAGCTAAAGTATATATATATATATATATATATATATATATATATATATATATATATATATATAGATATATATATATATATATATATATATAAATATATATATATATATATATATATATATATATTTTTATATATATATACATTTATATATATATATCTGTGTATATATATATATATATGTATATATATATGTATGCATATATGTATATACATATATGTGTATATATATAATATATATATATGTATATATATATATATATATACATGCATATTTATATATATATATATATGTATATATTATATATATATATATATCTATAGATATTTCATACACATATATATTTATATGTATTTATAAATATAAAAACACATATATATATATACATTCATATGTATTTATATACATAAATATATTTATAGCTGTACATGTATATGTTTTCGATATGTATGCATATGTTTATATATGAATAACTATAGATACATATGGATTGAAGGATTGTTCAATAGTCTTGGAATAAACGGTTTACTGTTGGTTAGGCATGATGAGCTAACCTACCTACCACCGAGGATCAACATCTCGATAGCATCACATTGTGCGCAGTCTTCACATGCAAAATGTGATACTTGTGGACTCCTCAGTCAGCATAGCATTTTTTTGTGTACTCCAGCAAAGTTGTAATGGGTGAACGACGATTACTCATCACATGGCGTCGACTTAATTTATGCTGAAATATTGCATATTGTACGTGGAAAAATGCCTTCTTCACCCTTACCCGACCGTCGACGCCTAATCTACTGGTGCGAACTGATACGTTTCAACAGTGCCCATAAAAGAGACTTTTGCATTTGAACACTTTATACGAGGTAAGGAAGACTTTCATGCCAAGTACAGCTAAGTATTAAATATGAAGAATTACGCTACAACAAGATTAATTGTGATTTATTTCTGACCCTCGTAAAACGCAGATTGCTCAGATTCGCTTGCATGCGAAAAAATGGTGTCATGATGGGTTGCTAGCAGTAACACAACGTCCTCAAATGAGCACAGTTCGGTAAATTCGTCTTCATGATAACACAAAATATTTGCTCTCATCAAGTCATTGTTGGAAGTTAATCGGCATAGGGACGTGCACGTTGCAGTGTGAATAAGGCTGAATCATGCCTTATCATTTATCATTACGACAGTGAATCTGTTATCTAGAGAGTTTATTAATGAAATGTAAACCTAATGTCGTGGTACGATATCCATAGTAGTGCATGGTTAATGGTTGGTCGTCTCAATAATCCTGTCACCGTATTTATAGAGAATCTCACAAACGGTCGCCAGTGTAAATTGTAGTATAAACCTAAAGGTAGCTGAGCCATGTATTTATGCACTCGAAAAAGTTATGTTTGCATTGCAAATGATAATGTTTGCTTGTACAGCTATTAGATGTTGAACTACAATATTGCCCATGCGTTATTGCTGAGCCACATTGAGGATGCGATTCAAAATGTTTTCATATTATTGGTGATGTGGACACCTAAGCTGTAATTAAAATCAACAGCACTCTTATTTTATATGAGTAGGTATTTAAAATACATTATTGCAGTGCGAGTGAAGGTGGTTTTTCTGCTTGTAGCTTGTTCGTAATTCGTTGTCCTTTGCCTACTCAGTGACATATTACACGTACCATCATGACAGTCATCATCTGCTGTCCAATAGACCCCATTAGCAAAATGACCCATCCTATCAGCCAGAATAACCGATACCCTCCTACTCTGACAGATGGAAGTGCTTTATTGTCTGTTGAAGCTTTGTGCAATAATTCGAGCGTTTATAAGCTTGTTATCGAGTGCCCAATCGGATTATCTGGTTGCTAGCTTGTTTGCGGTAAATAGCGCCTTCGATTCCTCTAGCTTTGAATAGAAAGGCTCAATTTATAGCACACCACACATAACAGGGACAAACGAAATATATAGCCATAAACAATGTTTTACGTGAGATTGGAAATCTTACCAAAGCTGCTTCATACAATGAGAGGGCAAAGTTACCATCCGTGTTTAAACTTTATGGAGACATAACAATACAAGATGCACCCTATTCATAAAGAAAATAACGACGTCATGACACCATCTTCGCCGGTTCCCAGTAGGGATTTGATTCATTGAATCTGTTTTGCTTCAAAGCTACCCATAGAACCTACAAATAAATCAACATTGTTCAATAATGGCCAAGAAGCTATTGCTTGTGCGCACGTGTAAAACATTTATTGGGTAGCAAAAGACTAACCAATATCAGCCGGCCATGACATTGTCCGTGTCAAGTTGCGCATACAGTGATGCTTCATGAGTTCGAAGAACCTCGTACACCCACCAATACATTCGCACCTATAGCATATTTCAAATTATTGGAATTGCTACGGAGAACTACTGTAAGCGTAAACATAAATCCACGGACCTGAACCAAATCGAATTATGTTAATGGAGCGTTTTTTAGCTGTCAATGACGTTCGTAGTGCTCCGGTAAATACCGTTTTGAATAAATACACTTTTAAGAACGAAGCTTGAGTCTTTATTTCAGAGGCAACATGCAACTAGAACACGGGGCTAGAACCTATCAGAACTGATGATAAGTGTTGCAAGATAAATATATGTTAATGCTGAAACAAAATCGTTATTACGATATGGCGATCGGGGTGCGACGTCCGATTTAATCGCAGGTTGCATATCCAAGGTTAGAAGTATATGAACGCTCTCTATGGTCCGATCAACCAGTAAATCTAAATTTTAGTGATGTATCTATACGATTTTAACAAAAACTATCAAGTGTGTCATTGCGAAAAACATCACCGACCCGCACTTGTTTGGATACAAGTGCTATATAAAAACACCTGTTAATATTTTATTAGGTACATCATAACAAGGTCTTTTGTTTGATTAAGTAGCAAGATAATCCCTTCTTTGGTGACAGGTTTTATAATACACAATGTAACCACCATATTGCCTCCCTGCTCACTGTATTGAACCAATATATATATATATATAAACGGGGTCAATCAATCTCTATACAGCTTCTAGATGCAGTCTAAAACACATATATATATATACATTCATATGTATTTATATACATAAATATATTTATAGCTGTACATGTATATGTTTTCGATATGTATGCATATGTTTATATATGAATAACTATAGATACATATGGATTGAAGGATTGTTCAATAGTCTTGGAATAAACGGTTTACTGTTGGTTAGGCATGATGAGCTAACCTACCACCGAGGATCAACATCTCGATAGCATCACATTGTGCGCAGTCTTCACATGCAAAATGTGATACTTGTGGACTCCTCAGTCAGCATAGCATTTTTTTGTGTACTCCAGCAAAGTTGTAATGGGTGAACGACGATTACTCATCACATGGCGTCGACTTAATTTATGCTGAAATATTGCATATTGTACGTGGAAAAATGCCTTCTTCACCCTTACCCGACCGTCGACGCCTAATCTACTGGTGCGAACTGATACGTTTCAACAGTGCCCATAAAAGAGACTTTTGCATTTGAACACTTTATACGAGGTAAGGAAGACTTTCATGCCAAGTACAGCTAAGTATTAAATATGAAGAATTACGCTACAACAAGATTAATTGTGATTTATTTCTGACCCTCGTAAAACGCAGATTGCTCAGATTCGCTTGCATGCGAAAAAATGGTGTCATGATGGTTGCTAGCAGTAACACAACGTCCTCAAATGAGCACAGTTCGGTAAATTCGTCTTCATGATAACACAAAATATTTGCTCTCATCAAGTCATTGTTGGAAGTTAATCGGCATAGGGACGTGCACGTTGCAGTGTGAATAAGGCTGAATCATGCCTTATCATTTATCATTACGACAGTGAATCTGTTATCTAGAGAGTTTATTAATGAAATGTAAACCTAATGTCGTGGTACGATATCCATAGTAGTGCATGGTTAATGGTTGGTCGTCTCAATAATCCTGTCACCGTATTTATAGAGAATCTCACAAACGGTCGCCAGTGTAAATTGTAGTATAAACCTAAAGGTAGCTGAGCCATGTATTTATGCACTCGAAAAAGTTATGTTTGCATTGCAAATGATAATGTTTGCTTGTACAGCTATTAGATGTTGAACTACAATATTGCCCATGCGTTATTGCTGAGCCACATTGAGGATGCGATTCAAAATGTTTTCATATTATTGGTGATGTGGACACCTAAGCTGTAATTAAAATCAACAGCACTCTTATTTTATATGAGTAGGTATTTAAAATACATTATTGCAGTGCGAGTGAAGGTGGTTTTTCTGCTTGTAGCTTGTTCGTAATTCGTTGTCCTTTGCCTACTCAGTGACATATTACACGTACCATCATGACAGTCATCATCTGCTGTCCAATAGACCCCATTAGCAAAATGACCCATCCTATCAGCCAGAATAACCGATACCCTCCTACTCTGACAGATGGAAGTGCTTTATTGTCTGTTGAAGCTTTGTGCAATAATTCGAGCGTTTATAAGCTTGTTATCGAGTGCCCAATCGGATTATCTGGTTGCTAGCTTGTTTGCGGTAAATAGCGCCTTCGATTCCTCTAGCTTTGAATAGAAAGGCTCAATTTATAGCACACCACACATAACAGGGACAAACGAAAAATATATAGCCATAAACAATGTTTTACGTGAGATTGGAAATCTTACCAAAGCTGCTTCATACAATGAGAGGGCAAAGTTACCATCCGTGTTTAAAAACTTTTATGGAGACATAACAATACAAGATGCACCCTATTCATAAAGAAAATAACGACGTCATGACACCATCTTCGCCGGTTCCCAGTAGGGATTTGATTCATTGAATCTGTTTTGCTTCAAAGCTACCCATAGAACCTACAAATAAATCAACATTGTTCAATAATGGCCAAGAAGCTATTGCTTGTGCGCACGTGTAAAACATTTATTGGGTAGCAAAAGACTAACCAATATCAGCCGGCCATGACATTGTCCGTGTCAAGTTGCGCATACAGTGATGCTTCATGAGTTCGAAGAACCTCGTACACCCACCAATACATTCGCACCTATAGCATATTTCAAATTATTGGAATTGCTACGGAGAACTACTGTAAGCGTAAACATAAATCCACGGACCTGAACCAAATCGAATTATGTTAATGGAGCGTTTTAGCTGTCAATGACGTTCGTAGTGCTCCGGTAAATACCGTTTTGAATAAATACACTTTTAAGAACGAAGCTTGAGTCTTTATTTCAGAGGCAACATGCAACTAGAACACGGGGCTAGAACCTATCAGAACTGATGATAAGTGTTGCAAAGATAAATATATGTTAATGCTGAAACAAAATCGTTATTACGATATGGCCATCGGGGTGCGACGTCCGATTTAATCGCAGGTTGCATATCCAAGGTTAGAAGTATATGAACGCTCTCTATGGTCCGATCAACCAGTAAATCTAAATTTTAGTGATGTATCTATACGATTTTAACAAAAACTATCAAGTGTGTCATTGCGAAACATCACCGGCCCGCACTTGTTTGGATACAAGTGCTAGTATAAAAACACCTGTTAATATTTTATTAGGTACATCATAACAAGGTCTTTTGTTTGATTAAGTAGCAAGATAATCCCTTCTTTGGTGACAGGTTTTATAATACACAATGTAACCACCATATTGCCTCCCTGCTCACTGTATTGAACCAATATATATATATATAAACGGGGGTCAATCAATCTCTATTACAGCTTCTAGATGCAGTCTCGAAAAATTATTTAGTAAAAGTCCAAAATCATCAGTTGACCCTATTGAGTTTATGTCGATAGCATGCAGGCCAATGATCTACATGAGATTGACTGATTCGGTTGCGAGGTAATCGAACAAGAGTGTTAAAACATATTCTTAGAGGAGATCTTTGAAAGTGATAGAATAAGTTATTGATAGGTTTGCAATCGGAAATAGCCACTAAAACCAGTATATTATGGCAACTGGTTAAAGTCCTAACAATATAATTTAACAACTGTCTTCAATTTGAAACACAGCATCAGCTTACCATAAAGCTTGGCGCAATGGATTACTGTAATCTCCTTTGCATCTGCATTGGCAAAGATAATATAACGTAACAAACTACTCATCCGCCAAAGACCGACAAAGAAACTGACTTTCTCGACTATCTTATCCACCCATTTGTATTAAATGATGTATCCATTTACAGAGATTGTGCGCAACAACAGCTCACTTATACCTTGAGCCAGGAGTCAAAAGTCAATCTCAGATCAAGCTGACCAGCTGTGCCCCAAGTTGTTAATATATGTCAGTTTGATTTCGAAATATAGATATAAGTATGCTATTCAAGGATCAAGAAAATTAATTGGGGCCAAATTTACAAATGCATTCACATTTAAATTGATTGGCGTGGATGATTAATTATATGCATAATATTTAAGATTGATATATTTTGCGACTAAAATGCCCAATATATCTTATGACACTTTCTAGATGGAAAGTGCATCAACAAAGTAAAACGTGCTCTTGGATAATTCTTCACATTAGTACACCTGTCTAGCAAAACAAGATCACTGTATGCGCTGCGCACGACAACATTGTACTCTTTTAGCGATTTAGTTTTTCGCTCTTGAGCATCACAGTTTGCGATATGCATGTCATCCTGAAGGAATGATTGGTTATTGCGGCGTCGAAGTTCAGCAATATATTCGCCATGCTGCGCCATAGACTTGCAATCAAGGGTGTAATAGCTCATTCGTCACTTGGAGGAATACACTGCGGTTCAATATTATACCTGTCGTCATAATAATAGTGCTGATTCGTGTTTATGGCTTTGCCACTGCGCCATGCTCAGAATGTACTCACGAAGCTCAAGCGCATTATCTAATGATACGCATGACGTTTAAAGCAGGTAGGTGTGAATTTGCTTGCTTGAAACTAGGATCCAACATATTATGCAACAGCGTGATCTCTATTCTTTCATCATAGTGCTGTCAAAATATACTTATAAAGGTCTAGATTGGTTTAAGAAAGCATGCTGCGTCATTGTAAAGGCATGTTGTAACGCTAACAGCTGCAACTCAGTAGGGTGCGCCTTTGTGGCATTTTGGAAGCTTCTATAAAGATGAGCGTCAAACATATATAACCAAGATGTGTATAAGGCCCCGCCTTAGGTAGAATTATTGCTAATATTGGTTATTCTTGAAAATTGTAGCTATTAATGGCTGGTATATATTTTTTCACTTTTGCTGATTGTTAAATAATATATCATTAATTGTTGTAATTTCATTGACTGAACAAATATTAAGCCATCAACAAATGATTATTAAGCGTTTGATGAATGTTGGTTGCGGCAGGTGATATAGACAAGAGCTGACGATAGGGTGGAATTTAATTTTGAATTCAAAACACTTGTAAATAAACCTAATTGTTTCTCTAGAAATCGAAGTTCCCGAGTCGTGTTGATGTAGTTGTTGCCGCGATTTTACCTTAGTATGTTTTACGTAACACTGGTTAACACAATGATCGAGCCAAACCGTAAAATCATTCCTTATTAAATCCTTCTATATCATAGGAACACAGAGTAACCTTGGGCACACAATTGATGAGCCCGTCGTAGAAAATGAACACATTACCACCCTTTTATAGGCTATGAATACATTATTATGGTGCAGGTAGCGGACACTCATGTATTTATTATTAAACCTAATGTAAATGTGTTTGCTAGTGAATATAATATTATCAGCATTGATTTTTTGGACTTGTTTTTGTGAAACAGCGTTTGGTCGTGTAAAACATGGTGCTGGTTATCCATACATTCCTATTTATGGTAGATATAATGGCGACAAAAATGTACTACAAGCAACCTACTTCGTGCTTTACCCAATAAGTACATCGGGTGGCTGGAATATGCGCCGCGTTGAAATAGGTACAACTCGGCTCCACTACCCTTTAATATAGCGGAAAATATGTATAGAGTGGTTATTGACTTAATGTCGCAATCAACATGAGGCCTTTTCATGATGCCAATCAATTGATTTAACGAGTATAAATTCGGTTTTGTAGTGCTTAAAAACTCAAATTTGGAGCAATAAGTTCTGTTAAATCGATAAGATGTTTAACAATGAGTCTTAAGCCGACATTTTCTCCCATTGGCCTTATCCACCGAACGATCTTTCGTTAACAACATTGCGACCCAAAAATAGCAGAGACAGTTTTACAGACATAGACTAAAGTTTCAATAAATGCTTCTCTACTAACTTATCTAGGTCTTTATCTTAACAGTAAGGACATCCATATCGGTACTACAAGTAGAATTATACAGCATCTGTTGAAGACATCACGATTAATCGCATTTCTATCAGTCAAAGTTGGATGACTGACTTTAAATAAACAAGGTGTTCGCAGTACATTGCTGCATTAAGTGGAGATAATGCGACCACCAGACGTTTAATTATGTCAACTGTTATGTTGGTTGGGTAGGTTTAGCCACAAACGTCATAGATTTGTTTGTTATTATTCTTGCACATAAACAGCCTCGTTACTGCAACAGATAAGTCGCCTTGACACAGCCGTATAGTCCTAAGCAATGAAACATCATTCGTTATGAACCTTTTCTTCCGAATCAGACCGATTTTATTAGGGGAGCACAGTTATCACAGTGATTACACTGTCTCGGCACAAAGACTTAATGTGTTGTGTCCATGCCCTTACCAAATCATACACGCTTTGAAAATATTCATTAAACGTCATAAGCTAAGGAAGTTTTATTATTCATGTGATCCTAAACAAGTGATTGGTTGTAGTTGTGTCGAAGATCAGCAATATTCACCATATAGTGCATAAGGCTCGCAGACAAGTGTAGATAAAGTCATTCGTCACACTGCTATACCGCATTACGGCTGTAATCATAATCATATTTCTCACGCATGTACGATGTCTACTTCGTCGATTAGCAGAGCTGAACACAGTTCCATCAAATGGGAATATGTTTTAAAATTATTTCTGATGCCGACAAGCAGCTTATTGTTCGAACAATCTCGTACTCATTATGAAAGGGTATGCATACCGGTAATAGGAGACAGTCACGATTACCGTCCAGTAAACGACAATTCTTACCTGTAAGAAGATTATACCAATCTGTATGCTTCAACGTTTTGACTGCCCAAAACGAGCGATGGAATAAGACTCGCAATTCTCCCTCGGATATCGACCACATATAATTTACGACAACTACTGTTGTCTGAAACAAAATACCTCACCAATCATTTCCCCTTCTTCTTTTGATCAATGATCACAACACTCTTTGATAATCAGCCAAAGCAGCTGGGCTCGGCTCGGTTAGATCACCTGATGCACATCATGATGTTGCAGGAACACCAAAAGTATTCAATTGCTGCGTGATTAACTACAAATTGTATGACCTTCTCCGTATATCTGCATTACAACAGCTGTTTGTACTTATTATCGCGTTAATGAACTTAACTGTGGCTAATGGGCGGCAGTAGATATTCATCTGCTGTTTGGAAGTCCCTTACCTCTGCACCGTTTTGGCTACTGTACATGTCAGATATTCTGTACACTAACAGACACAATGTGCTGATAACGCCATCAAATGTCCCATGTCCTTTGTGAATCCTTGAATTGTACACAAAGAGGATTGCCTCAGGTCTATGAGATTGTATAATTGATATCACCCCCCGAATGTATTATATTATGTTTTATATGTACATTATCAAACACTAATCGTGGATAGTGAAAATCATATGGAAAGGTGGTACATGCCGTCGGCGGTGAAATAATCATTTTCGACGACCAAGCTAATGCAACATATATTAAGATCGTGTTGCGTTTTTAATTGTAGGAGTTTGGTCAATGATATCATCTGAGTTAATGTATGCTTTGCGTTTTGTCATGTCGCAGACATGAACAGTACGCATTGGATTGCATCACCAACCTTGTAGACTAGGACTACTTGTTCATGAATAGATTAATATGTAATACACGTTACTATAGACGATCTTGTGAGTATTTCGTGATACCTTACCATGGTCAAAGTCAGAACCGGTGGTTTCGCTGGTAGAGCGCTTTTCCATGTACGCCTTAGAACCTCCATCATGTGCAGATATGTGAAAACGTTGCCCCTCAGGATAACAAGGCAATGTACTATGCTACGGATCGCGACCTTGTCGAAATTGATTCTGTTGATACTTTTTTATCTAGTAGTGGCCTAGAATGTTTCTCGTCTATGAAGAATACCTGGTTTGATCGTGTCGTAATTAACATAATTATACGCTATCCCAGTGATTGCACGTTATTCAAGTCTTAAAAAGACACGTTTGACAGTTCTGAGAATAAATATAAGCCGAGTTTGTTTCTTGACGTTAACACCCTCTCAACGATCTATCCTGCTTGGCAGCAACATGTTGCGGTACACAACAGATTTAAAATTCGGTTGATCAGACTTTAATTACCATGTATCAACATTTAGTAATAATACACGTGATACACATAGAGTCCCTTATAAACGTGGTAAGCTCTATGCACAGTGACACAGTTATCGAAGTTTACATATGCATGTATTTTACGTAGGTACACTCTAATAATGAAACAATTGTTTGCATCTCACAATATATGTTTGAGTCCTCCATGGCTGCAGTGTTTCTTAAAGTTTCTCATATTCTATTCTTGGTAAAATTGGTGTTCTATTCACTAAGAGCGGTGTCTACTTTGCCGCATTGAACAAAGCTTTGTCAAATAATGAAATCCTAACTCAACTCCGCGCCTTAACATTCAGTAGGCCAATGATGCATATTCGATGAGGTAATGTAATGACTTTGCCCGACCATAATAGCCAGCTAAGTATTAGTGCTCCGGAAAAGTTCATCATTTTGTCTTATTTTGGAAAATATTTAACATTCAATCGATAGAAGCCAAGAAGAAGAAAGACACTTATGTCTTGTGTCACTTATAATCAATTCTAGAGTTAAACTTCAGGTAGAATCAAACGCCTGATCATTTGGCTGAGACTTAAATCAACACGCGTAGCAAATGGGGAAGGCTATCATTCGCACATTATCAATCAAAATAGTCTGCACGGCAGCAACCCTTTTTACATGAAATATGGCGTCAACGGCCATCCAACAAACATTCTGTATACTGCATAGGTTCATAGAAAATATGGTAGTCATATGGCCCTATTTATTTCAAACAGGCAATTTGCTTTGATACAATTCGCAATGAGTCTGTTTGTCATTACCTACCTTAAAAGGCAATCTTCCTATATCATAATCACATTTACCCAGACATAATGGCATTGCATATCAATGCAGCGTTTGTTTCTGACAATTGGTTGCTAGCTTTCAGCGAACGATTCTATAAATGTCTCATTCAATGGGATTTATTGTCAGCCCCTTCTGCTCCTTCCAGATTTAACCGATCAATGAAAATATTTCATGCGGTATTGGTATCGTTCGTCATAAATGAAATTCAAAGGCTGAATCATCAGTTTGGACATTCTAAACTAGAGTATATATATATATATATATATATATATATATATATATATATATATATATATATATATATATATATATATATATATATATATATATATATATATATATATATATATAGATATATATATATATATATTTATGTGTGTGTATATATACTTTAGTTTATTATTATACTTTAGTTTTTTTTTATTATATATATATGTATATATAAATATATATATATATATATATGTATCTCTATAAAACATATATATATATATACTACTTATATATATACATATATATATCTATCAATATGTATTATATTTATATGTATTTATACATATAAAAACATAGATATATGTATATATATAAACCTTCATATATATATATATAAATATGTTTATAACTGTACATGTATATGTTTTAGATATGTACATATATGTTTGTATATGCCATGATTACAATCACTAACGAGTAGATATGTACCAACAGCTCATATAATGCAGATATACTGAGAAGATCATGCGAGTTAATGTATACTACTCTTAACCCTGCATAATCACGATATGCATTAGAGCAGTTGTACCCCTACATATGTCAACCAGGTAAATTTAATCAAACCGTGCTACGCTCAGCTGTTCTTGCTGTTTTCGAAATTAGGTCGCATTTAGCCAAAACTAAGAGGGGAAATAATGGCAGTGCATTTGTTTTCATATGGCAGCGTTTGTCGCAAATTATATGTGGTCATTCCTCAAGGCAGAAGCTTTGATTCTAGTGCCAGTCGACTGTGCAAGACTTATCCCATCGTTCTTCTGAGGCTATGAAAACATTGATACATATACATTGGTTTAATGTACTTTTAGGTTAGAATTTGATTTTTATATACATTGGTACAATGTACTTAGAGGTAAGAATGTTATTTTACTAAACAATTATTATGACGGCTTACTATTGCCGGTATGCATACCCTTATATGTACGATGATGTTCAGCTCGGGTAATCGACGAAGCAGACATCGCAAATGAGTACTATGACTTTAACTACAGTCATAATGCGGTGTAGCAGTGTGACGAATGAATTATTGTACACGTGTCTGCGAGCCAAGTGTATTCTATATGGCGAATATTGCTGATCTCGTACACAACTGCAGTCAATCATTTGTTCAGGATCACATTAATATCAAAGCTTCTTTAGCCAACGACGTATAATGAATATTTACAAAGCGTTGATGATATGGGCGGGCTGTGTATAGGCAAACACATCATGTTTTTGTGCCTTGACAGGGTAATCATTTTGATTGACTACCGAACGCAGCAACAATACGTCCGCTCCTTGGTCACTAAGATATGGTCGATAGATTGTGTTCCATTTAAGATCAAAGAATCGTTACAGCCATGTTTAAAAGGTTATTATAATAATTACCATAATAGAAAATAAGGTCTATGGTCTCTGAAATGCTCCGATAAATGTCAATCGCTTACTCAGGAAGGGTATTTTAATGCACACAGTGTCGCTAAAAGCCTTGTCCATGGAAACTGAACACGATACAATGTTGTTAGATACAAATTTGTCCGATTGTTGACTAACCGTTCTTCATTGGCGGTAAATTACGGCACATTTCTAGTTCAAGCCTTCTAGTGTAAGACAGATGTACCGACGACAGCTTTTAGCAACAACAGTTATGTGTTGAGTCTATTGTTTCCAGCCGAATAGGCTTTCTGTACTCTCTTCAAACTCGCTTTGAGCGTGATATGTATTCATGAATTTCGACATATTTTAACATTTGAAACGGGATACACTTACAGCAATTCCTCCTACCCAGTCGCTGGAGAAACGCATGGAGCGGTCGGTATTTGCACATGTACTTTGAAGAAGCCTGATATCTGTGCTTTCAGAGATGCCCAAATACAGATTGCAAAGATATCACCTACCCTGCGAGCATATAAATGACATTTTCTAGTGTGAAGTCCATTATCGCTAGTCAAGATCCATAAGCGATTAGGCTGACTGATGCCTTATCATATATCATTACAACAGTGAATCGGACATCTAGAGGGTTTATTAATGTCATGTAAACCTAAGGTCGTGGTACGATATCCATAGTAATAATATCATATTTATGATGATAATACTTGCCCTGGCCTCGAAGGAAAGTCATGTTGCTAGATATGCGGCGAATAGTGAGGTCATTTCCCAGCCTACTGGGAGTAACTGGGTCAGAAAATTAATTCATTGAAAAAATTCCTGGCAAAGGTACCTTATTGTCGTTATAAACTCGGTCTAGAATTACCAACGAGTTTGTCTTGGTAATAATCTATAATATCATGTACGTTAGGCTATTCAGTATGCTAGTTTTGCATGTAACAATATGTTCAATTCTTTAATCGTTTTTAGCTTGCCTATATACTGAGCCCATAGAGTGCATGATTAAAAAACATCACATATAAGCAATATCTTTTCAGGAGCAATAACTGTGATATTATGGCATTGGGTACTGTGTCTGCTGAATATTCCGGAATCCAAGGATATATCTTATATCAATATCACCCAGAATGTTCAACTTAGATTGGGACATTTCTAGGTTGATTGGGTGATGTAATTATTATTGATTATATGGAGGCATCCATCGTTTGTAGTTAATCAACTTAAATGTTTCTATTCTAAACGTTATAAATAACGTCTGCTCGCCGCTAGCTTATGCATACTTAAAACAAACATGCTATGGGTATGGTTGCAGGTAAACGGCAGCACATATTCCCACACTATCCATAAGTCACAAACGCAAGCATCACGGGAGTGTGTTCAGTAAATTTTGAATACATATGAATGGGGTTAAAAATATTTGTATGCAAGATTATAATCATCAAATATTTCTGCATAAATAAATGCAAGAGTGCAGCAAAGTATCAAAATCTAGATAGAATATACTAACAGGTATTTAGATGTATTATCTTATATTCTAATTGTTATCGTGGGATAGCGTTGATATATGGATTGCAAATTAATATATATGAAGGACACTTTTAATTACCAATGTATTTCGTGTGGCATAGTTTATAATTGATCTTTCAATAATTGTACTTCCACAACATTTCAAATATTCATAAGATATATCTATCTAACAATTATATTGTAAACGTTTTCACTTTGCACGAATTTTCTCTCTATCTTGGGTTTTCAAGGTTCATATGGCGAATGCATCTTGGTAACTTCCGGTAATGGAATATTCTATAAAATCAGCGCCACTATATACTGGTGATAGGCGAGATAAATAGCCTATTTTGGCTCATTAACGGCACATAATCGTTCCTATCTAATATTTAGATACCAACTGATACGTTAATTGCACATTCCCTTTACCATCACAATAGCCACCACGCATTGCATGTTTGAAAACAAAGCACAGCGATCCATAAAATCAGCAACATAGTCTCTTTCGCATAATGCGATGGATTTGTCATTAATGTGAAGAACATGATTAGCCACATATGATATCGCATTACTGCCCATTTGAGCTCATTGGAATATGTTATGGGAGCGCTTAACCGCTTTAGCTAGGGCGCTATTGGATTATGATACAGAGTAGGCAATTAATCAAAGTTATCAAATCGGCCTAAGAATAAGACAGATATCAGGATACCAAAAAGTGTGCCATATGACATGGACAACACTATGCATGGTTAGTGCTTGGTCGTCTCAATAATCCTGTCACCGTATTTATAGAGAATCTCACAAACGGTCGCCAGTGTAAATTGTAGTATAAACCTAAAGGTAGCTCTGAGCCATGAATTTATGCACTCGAAAAAGTTATGTTTGCAATGCAAATGATAATGTTTGCTTGTACAATTATTAGATGTTTAACTACAATATTGCCCATGCGTTATTGCTGTGCCGCATTAAGTATGCTATTCAAAATGTTTTCATATCATTGTTGATATGGACACCTAAGCTGTAATTAAAATCAGCAGCACTCTTATTTTATATGAGTAGGTGTTTAACATACATTATCGAAGTGCGAGTGAAGGTGGTTTTCCTGCTTGTAGCTTGTTCGTAAATTCGCCTACTCAGGGACATATTCCACGTACCATCATGACGGTCATCATCTGCTGTCCAATAGACCCCATTAGCAAAATGACCCATCCTATCAGCCAGAAAAACCGATACCCGCCTACACTGACAGATGGAAGTGCTTTATTGTCTGTTGAAGCTCTGTGCAATAATTCGAGCGTTTATAAGCTTGTTATCGAGTGCCCAATCGGATTATCTGGATGCTAGCTTGTAGCGGTAAATAGCGCCTTCGATTTCTCTAGCTTTGAATAGAAAGGCTCAATTTATAGCACACTACACATAACAGGGACAAACGAAATATATAGCCATAAACAATGTTTTACGTGCGATTGGAAATCTTACCAAAGCTGGTTCATACAATGAGAGGGCAAAGTTACCATCCGTGTTTAAACTTAATGGAGACATAAAAATATAAGATGCACCCTATTCATAATGAAAATAACGAGGTCATGACACCATCTTCGCCGGTGCCCAGTAGGGAATTGATTCATTGAATCTGTTTTGCTTCAAAGCTACCCATAGAACCTACAAATAAATCAACATTGTTCAAAAATGGCCAAGGAGCTATTGCTTGTGCGCATGTGTAAAACATACATTGGGTAGCAAAAGACTAACCAATATCAGCCGGCCATGACATTGTCCGTGTCAAGTTGCGCATACAGTGATGCTTCATGATTTCGAAGAACCTGGTACACCCACCAATACATTCGCACCTATAGCATATTTCAAATTATTGGAATTGCTACGGAGAACTACTGTAAGCGTAAACATAAATCCACGGACCTGAACCAAATCGAATTATGTTAATGGAGCGTTGTAGCTGTCAATGACGTTCGTAATGCTTCGGTAAATACCGTTTTGAATAATACACTTTTAAGAACGAAGTCTTTAATTCAGAGGCAACATGCAACTAGAACACGGGGCTAGAACCTATCAGAACTGATGATAAGTGTTGCAAAGATAAATATATGTTAATGCTGAAACAAAATCGTTATTACGATATGGCCATCGGGGTGCGACGTCCGATTTAATCGCAGGTTGCATATCCAAGGTTAGAAGTATATGAACGCTCTCTATGGTCCGATCAACCAGTAAATCTAAATTTTAGTGATGTATCTATACGATTTTAACAAAAACTATCAAGTGTGTCATTGCCAAACATCACCGGCCCGCACTTGCTTGGATACAAGTGCGAGTATAAAAACACCTGTTAATATTTTATTAGGTACATCAAAACAAGGTCTTTTGTTTGATGAAGTAGCAAAATAATCCCTTCTTTGGTGACAGGTTTTATAATACACAATGTAACCACCATATTGCCTCCCTGCTCACTGTATTGAACCAATATATATATATATATAAACGGGGGTCAATCAATCTCTATTACAGCTTCTAGATGCAGTCTCGAAAAATTATTTAGTAAAAATTCAAAATCTTCAGTTGACCCTATTGAGTTTATGTCGATAACATGCAGGCCAATGATCTACATGAGATTGACTGATTCTGTTGCGAGGTAATCGAACAAGAGTGTTAAAAAATATTGAAAGTGATAGAATAAGTTATTGATAGGTTTGCAATCGGAAATAGCCACTAAAACCAGTATATTATGGCAACTGGCCAAGTCCTAACAATATAATTTAACAACTGTCTTCAATTTGAAACACAGCCTCAGCTTACCATAAAGCTTGGCGCAATGGGTTACTGTAATCCCCTTTGCATCTGCATTGGCAAAGATAATATAACGTAACAAACTAGTCATCCGCCAAGGCCGATAAAAAAACTGACTTTCTCGACTATCTTATCCACCCATTTGTATTAAATGATGCATCTATTTACAGAGATTGTGCGCAACAACAGCTCACTTATACCTTGAGCCAGGAGTCAAAAGTCAATCTCAGTTCAAGCTGACCAGCTGTGCCCCAAGTTGTTAATATATGTCAGTTTGATTTCGAAATATAGATATAAGTATGCTATTTAAGGATCAAGAAAATTAATTGGAGCCAAGTTTACAAATGCATTCACATTTAAATTGATTGGCGTGGATAATTAACTATATGCATAATATTTAAGATTGATATTTTTTGCGACTAAAATGCCCAATATATCTTATGACACTTTCTAGAGGGAAAGTGCATCAACAAAGTAAAAACGTGCTCTTTGATAATTCTTCACATTAGTACACCTGTCTAGCAAAACAAGATCACTGTATGCGCTGCGCACGACAACATTGTACTCTTTTAGCGATTTAGTTTTTCGCTCTTGAGCATCACAGTTTGCGATATGCATGTCATCCTGAAGGAATGATTGGTTATTGCGGTGTCGAAGTTCAGCAATATATTCGCCATGCTGCGCCATAGACTTGCAATCAAGGGTGTAATAGCTCATTCGTCACTTGGAGGAATACACTGCGGTTCAATATTATACCTGTCGTCATAATAATAGTGCTGATTCGTGTTTATGGCTTTGCCACTGCGCCATGCTCAGAATGTACTCACGAAGCTCAAGCGCATTATCTAATGATACGCATGACGTTTAAAGCAGGTAGATGTGAACTTGCTTGCTTGAAACTAGGATCCAACTTATTATGCAACAGCGTGATCTCTATTCTTTCATCATAGTGCTGTCAAAATATACTTATAAAGGTCTAGATTGGTTTAAGAAAGCATGCTGCGTCATTGTAAAGGCATGTTGTAACGCTAACAGCTGCAACTCAGTAGTGTGCGCCTTTGTGGCATTTTGGAAGCTTCTATAAAGATGAGCGTCAAACATATATAACCAAGATGTGTATAAGGCCCCGCCTTAGGTAGAATTATTGCTAATATTGGTTATTCTTGATAATTGTAGCTATTAATGGCTGGTATATATTTTTTCACTTTTGCTGATTGTTAAATAATATATCATTAATTGTTGTAATTTCATTGACTGAACAAATATTAAGCCATCAACAAATGATTATTAAGCATTTGATGAATGTTGGTTGCGGCAGGTGATATAGACAAGAGCTGACGACAGGGTGGAATTTAATTTTGAATTCAAAATACTTGTAAATAAACCTAATTGTTTCTCTAGAAATCCCCGAAGTTCCCGAGTCGTGTTGATGTATTGTTTGCCGCGATTTTTTAGTATGTGTTTTAGTATGGTTTTCACGTAACACTGGCGTATGAGCACAACGATCGAGCCAAACCGTAAAATCATTCCTTATTAAATCCTACTATATCATAGGAACACAGAGCAACCTTGGGCACACAATTGATGAGCCCGTCGTAGAAAATGAACACATTACCACCCTTTTATAGGCTATGAATACATTATTATGGTGCAGGTAGCGGACACTCATGTATTTATTATTAAACCTAATGTAGATGTGTTTGCTATTGAATATAATATTATCAGCATTGCTTTTTTGGACTTGTTTTTGTGAAACAGCGTTTGGTCGTGTAAAACATGGTGCTGGTTATCCATACATTCCTATTTATGGTAGATATAATGGCGACAAAAATGTACTACAAGCAACCTACTTCGTGCTTTACCCAATAAGTACATCGGGTGGCTGGAATATGCGCCGCGTTGAAATAGGTACAACTCGGCTCCACTACCCTTTAATATAGCGGAAAATATGTATAGAGTGGTTATTGACTTAATGTCGCAATCAACATGAGGCCTTTTCATGATGCCAATCAATTGATTTAACGAGTATAAATTCGGTTTTGTAGCGCTTAAAAACTCAAATTTGGAGCAATAAGTTCTGTTAAATCGATAAGATGTTTAACAATGAGTCTTAAGCCGACATTTTCTCCCTTTGGCCTTATCCACCGAACGATCTTTCGTTAACAACATTGCGACCCAAAAATAGCAGAGACAGTTTTACAGACTTAGACTAAAGTTTCAATAAATGCTTCTCTACTAACTTATCTAGGTCCTTATCTTAACAGTAAGGACATCCATATCGGTACTACAAGTACAATTATACAGCATCTGTTAAAGATATCACGATTTATCGCATTTCTATCAGTCAAAGTTGGATGACTGACATTAAATAAACAAGGTGTTCGCAGTACATTGCTGCATTCAGTGGAGATAATGCGACCACCAGACGTTTAATTATGTCAACTGTTATGTTGGTTGGGTAGGTTTAGCCACAAACGTCATAGATTTGTTTGTTATTATTCATGCACATAAACAACCTCGTTACTGCAACAGATAAGTCGCCTTGACACAGCCGTATAGTCCTAAGCAATGAAACATCATTCGTTATGAACCTATTCTTCCGAATCAGATCGATTTTATTAGGGGAGCACAGTTATCACAGTGATTACACTGTCTCGGCACAAAGACTTGTTGTGTCCATGTCCTTACCAAATCATACACGCTTTGAAAATATTCATTAAACGTCATAAGCTAAGGAGGTTTTATTATTCATGTGATCATAAACAAGTGATTGGTTGTAGTTGCATCGAAGATCAGCAATATTCACCATATAGTGCGTAAGGCTCGTAGACAAGTGTGAAATGAGTAATTCGTCACACTGCTATATTACATTACGGCTGTAGTCATAATCATATTACTCACGCATGTACGATGTCTACTTCGTCGATTAGCAGAGCTGAACACAGTTCCATCAAATGGGAATAAGTTCAAAAATTATATATGATGCTGTCGAGCAGCTTATTGTTCAAACAATCTCGTACTCATTATGAAAGGGTATGCATACCGCTAATAGGAGACAGTCATGATAACCGTTCAATAAACAAAAATTCTTACGTGTAAGTACATTATACCAATGGGTATGTTTCAACGTTTTGAAAGCCCGAAAAGAACGATGGAATAAGACTCGCGGCTTTTCCCTTGGAGATCGACCACATTTAATTTGCGACAAACACTGCTGTTTGAAACCAAATACTTCACCATCATTTCCCCTTCTTCTTTTGAGCAATAATCACAACACGCTTTGATAATCAGCCAAAGCAGCTGGGCTGTGCTCGGTTAGATCACAAGTTGCCTGGTAGACGACATATGCAGTGGTACAACGGCACCTGATGCCAATCATGATTTTGCTGGGACACGAAAAGTATTCATTTGCTGCGTGATCAACTACAAATTGTATGACCTTATCCGTAAATCTGCATTGCATCAGCTGTTTGTACTTATTCACGTGTAAATGAGTTAAACTGTGGCTAATTGGCGGCAGTAAATACTTATCTGCTGTTGGTAAGACCATTAGCTCTGCATCGTATTGGCTACTGTACATATCTGATATTCTGTACACTAACAGACACATTGCGCTGATAAAGCCATCAAATGTCCCATGTGACTACGTCGGCGGTGAAATAATCATTTTCGACGACCAAGCTAATGCAACATATAATCAGATCGTGTTGCGTTCCTTTAATTGGAGTAGTTTTGTCGGTGATATCATCCGGTAGAATCATTCGCCTGATCATTTGGCTGAGACGTAAATCAACACACGTAGCAAATGGGGAAGCTATCATAAGCAGATTATCAATCAAAATAATCTGCACTGTTGCAACCCTTTTTCAGGAAATATGGCGTCAACGGCCGTCCAACATTATGTGTTCTGTGTCGGTCCAATGAATCAGTTTGTCATTAACGACCATAAAAGGCAATTTTCCTGTGTCACAATCACATTTACTCCGGCATTGCGTTTAAATGCAGCTTGTTTGTTTCTGACAATTGGTAGCTAGCTTTCAACAAACGATGCTATAAATGTCTCATTCAATGTGATGTATTGTAGCTCATTCTGCACCTAGCAGATTTAACCGATTAAATTTTATGCGGTATTGATATCGTTTATCACAAATGAATCATCAGTGCTAACATTCTAAACTAAAATATATATTTAAAAAGATATATATATGTGATATGCATTAGAGCAGTTGTACCCCTACATATGTCAACCAGGTTAATTTGATCAAACCGAGCTAAGCTCAGCTGTTTGTACAGGTTTTAAAATTGTGTTGCAGATAATGCTTAAAACTAAGAGGGGAGATGATGGTAGGGCATTTGTTTTCGTATGACAGTGTTTGTCGCAATTTATATGTGGCCAATCTCAAAGGCAGAAGCTTTGATTCTAGCGATAGTTGACTGTGCGAGACTTATTTGATTGTTCGTCTGATGCTATAAAAACGTTGATGCATATACCATATACATTGGTACAATGTACTTACAGGTAAGAATGTTATTTTACTAAACAATTATCATGACTGCCTCTTATTGCCGGCATGAATACCCTTATATGTACGATGATGTTGAAACAATAAGCCACAGAAGCAGTATAAATTCAACAATCCCCTCTGACGGAACAGTATAATTCAATTCGTGATCTTTGTTCAGCTCGGGTAATGACGAAGCAGATCGCAAATGGTGAGTACTATGATTACTACAGTCATAATGCGGTGTAGGACTGTGACGAATGAATTATTGCACACTTGTGAGCCAAATGCACTATATGGCAAATATTGCTGATCTTCGACACAACTGCATCCCATCATTTGTTCAGGATCACATAAATATCAAAATTTCTTTAGCCAACGATGTATAATGAATATTTCCAAAGCGTTGATGATATGGGCGGGCTGTGTACTGGCAGACGCATCAGGTTGTTGCGCCTTGACAGGGTGATCATTGTGATTGACTACTGAACGCAGCAACAATACGTCTGCTTCTTGTTCACTAAGATATGGCCGCATTGCAAAATTGTTCCTGGGAGCTTTTGATGAATGGTGTTGTTATTTCTCAGTCGAATGTCAGTTTTACCATATCTCATTCTTCCAAACATAGAAGATGAATTTCACAACGCGCCATATATGTAGCCGACCATTCTAAATCACGCTTTTGGGCCGAGTTTTTAAACATCATTGGCGGTCTACGCATATTGTGGTTTGTCATCACATGAAATATGTTACATATGTGTTACAATGCATTTATGTCGCTTTTGATTAGCTACCCTCCTAAAGCCAATCAATCTCTAGGCCTTATACTCACGTAAATACATTTAGAGTGCGTATCGAGTGCCATTCATAAATCTTTAGAACTTGCAACACTATATAAGTAAGGCATATAAGGCTTGCACGCAATATACATTACACGTTTTTGCCACAATTATGCACAGCACACAACACAAACAACATGAGTACAGATATTTGTCAATGGTGTGCAAAGATCCATACGCAACAACCATTGTACATAATACAGAGGGGTCGCAACAATATGTAATTTTCATGCTTAGACTGTTATCGCTAAAACAAAAGGGTGCATCAACAGGCGGCCGCAATATTGACCAGATGTCACGATTATTCACCAACTTGTGTCTTGTCTCATTCAAAAATATAGGTTCATATCAAACCATATTTCATTACTTATGACTATGCCGCTGTGCCAAGGAGCATTTATTTATGGCAGCAATGAGGCTGTTCGTGCGCATGGATAATAACACACAAACCAATAACGTTTCTTTTGTTAACCTACCAATATATGTGTTATATTTCGCCTGACAACCCTGCTGGCGTATGTCAGTTTACTTTACCTAAACGGGAATATTACCAATGTCATATTTACAACAGACAATGCATAAACACTTATTAAATGTTTAGGAAAGGGACATGCAACCAAAATCCGCTGATCAACACACCTGATTCACAAAAGCACTGACGACACACTCTACACCCAGTTTGTGCATTGCAACAGTCGTTGCAGCCTGTCATAACGATAAATCCACGGCTCACAGCGATGCGATATGCCCATCAAAGCCGAATATCAGAGTTTGAATTGTTAATTGTAGCCTATTAATTGGCTAATTTGTTTGTGTGACGGTACCTGATTAGTAGTTTATGATCTATCTAATCGTTGAGTGGATAGAATTAACTTAGATCTGACTTTAACTTTTGCGTCGGAAACGTGATCAACATTTGCATTTAGGCTTTGAAATGCAGCAATATTCTTCAAACACCTTGGTAAAAACATGATTAACCATAATCAATGTTTCCTAATAACACAAATGATATCGCATTACTGCCCATTTGAGCTCATTGGAATATGTTTTGGGAGCGCTTAACAGCTTAAGCGAGGGCGCTATTGGATTGTGGTCTAGAGTATGCAATTTATCAAAGTTTTCCGATCGGCCTCAGAATAAGACAGATAACAGTATATCAAAAAGTGTGCCATATGTATTGGACAACAACATGCATGGTTAGTGGTTGGTCGTGTCAATGATTCTGTCACCAAATTTGTAGAGAACGGTCGCAAGTGTAAATTGTAGTATAAACCTAAAGGTAGCTCTGAGCCATGTATTTATGCACTCGATAATGTTTGCCTGTACAGCTATAAGATGTTGGCCTACAATTTTGCCCATGGGTGTTTGTTGTGCTACATTAAGGATGCGATTCAGAATGCTTTCATATTATTGGTGATGTGGACATCAAAGCTGTGATTGAAATCGGCAGCACTCTTAATTTATATGAGTAGGTGGTAAAAGTACATTATTGCAGTCCGATTGAAGGTTTCTCCTGCCTGTGGCTTGTTCGTAAATTCGTTGTCCCTTGCCTACTCAAAGACACATCCCACGTACCATCATGACGGTCATCATCTGCTGTCCATTAGAACTCATTAGTAACCAGAACCATTCTATCAGTCAGAAAACCGATTCCCGCATACACTTATAGATGGAAGTGCTTTATTGTCTGTTGAAGCTCTTTGCAATAATTTGAGCGTTTACTTGCTTGTCATTGGGAGCCCAATCGGATTTTCTGGTTGCTAGCTTGTTTGCGGTGAATTGCACCTCCGATTCCTTTAGCCTTGGTTAGAAAGGCTCAACATGTAGTACACCCACATAACAGGGACAAACAAAATCTATAGCCATAAACAATGTTTAACGTGATGCATATTTCATGAATATGCTTGTTGCTTGTATATAGCTCAATTTGAATCAACTCCGCTGTCCACTATTTTCGTCAAAATTTGAGATAGCTGGTTTCTACTGCTACTCTTTACATCTTCTAGTCTTATACATATACTGGTAAGAAAGTCCTTGAAGAGAAGTGATTTATTATATAAACTACCAGAAGCAAGACATTGTCAGATATTATTCTATCAATCCTCGTTAGGTAAACAGTTGTGATGCAGCAATCATATGAGCGCATGTTTGTTCACAAGCTTGAGAGTGAACGTTGGTGCATTTACTACGTCGTCTAACGAAATTTGATTAATTTGCCATTATATTCTTTGTGATTCCTTTTTACGATATTTGACGTGCGTTTTTAGACGACATCTCCATAATCAAGAGTTACGGCTACCACAATAACCCTACGCTAGAAGCTATTGACAATGTAACCCAACAAACATCCTGAATGAATAACTAAAAAGGGTTAGGTTTTTTTCCCCTGCACGGAGTAAATTGGCCTATTTGCAATTCATTCGATTTACATAGATAGATGATTGGAACAGCAAACTAATGACTCGATATGTTACCTAGTTATGAACAATCCCTGAGGTACAAACAGCTATAATCCCGAGCATTAAAAATGATTTTGATGATAAAGCGTCCCTTGGATCAAATCAAAGAGCTGCGGCTATTCTTTATGCGCTCAATTCGTAATATGGCTGAGACCTTCGGTGACGCTGTTATGTTGTTCAGCTAATTCATGTTACGGTGCTCACACATTTCTTATCAAGAACTTATAGCATTACAATTATTATTACTTTTGCAACCGTATACCAAACTTATTGTCAGTTATCCATTGTCAACATACGTCTTCACACGAATTCCTTTTAAAGAACAATCGTAACGCTTTGGCACACGAGAAATTACAGAGAAATGAAGTAGTACGTTATGTGGGTCAACGACAACAATAATAATCATTTGTATTCATGTCGCTTGGCATTTATTGCTCAATAGCCAAAATTGTCCATTGCACTAATGAAAGTTCATAGGCTCATGAATAGACTGAAGTGCACTTGATGAGGTTTTATCAAAGAGTTTATTGATTCGCTAATAGAGCTCACTCGAGTCTTTCGCCCGAGGAAATGTGTGAAAACGCCACCTTTTAGCCGTTATTGTCATAGCGTCTTGTTATTGCGTCTCTCAAAACCACGTCGAATTCTCTGTTGAATTTTGATCTCCATATCTTTAACAGCCGCCGAGCCCCGAGACATAGGATCAACAGTCCCATGTGCTTTTGTTGATTTCATGGTATCGTCGCCTGATTACGGGGGTGTCTTTCGTATAATTTCATAATCGTCACGCATCTCAGCGCTGCTATAAACTCTTCGCTTGAGACCTTAACATCCTCCTGACATGCCATAAATGTTAATGTCGACCCCAGCCAGTTCTCTCGCTTCAGACAGTTATATACAATCTAAAATTACTATGCCGCTGACAGAGAACCTAATAATTGATTTCGCAATTTACGGCAGTCGTTCGTAGAAATTGGCAGTAATAAACATTGTCTGAATTGGCGGCAGAAATTGTGCCATACCAAAAGTATCGCAGTGAATAAATGATCTGTCACTGCTTTGCTTGACCCCGCATGCTTGGCACATGTCAAGGTCATAATAATAAGGGAATGCTCTTGCAAACAACAGTCATCCAAGGAAGTCTTACGCAATTGATGGAAAATACTGAGCATTTGATGAGCGACTTTACTCTAATTAATCAAGTTTAGTGGCATCAATTGAATGTTCGTTAAAAGTATAAAGCTTGACTGGGATCAAGATTCGCGCATCGAAGCGGATGATAATGAGGGCCGAAAAGAACCTGCACAAATTGCAGTGGCTTGGTGCTGACACAATGTGTGCCAAAATGCCTATCGTAATAGCCTAGTAAGCCTGTAGCAAAGCCGTGTCGACATTATTTTACGGCATTATATATATATATATATATATATATATATATATATATATATAGAGAGATATATATAGAGATATATATATAGATATATAGAGATATATATATAGATATATATATATATAGATATATATAGATATAATATATATATATATATAGATATAGATATCTATATATATATCTATATATATATATAGATCTCTATATATATATAGATATATATCTCTATCTATATATATATAGATCTATATCTATATATATATATATCTCTATCTAGATATATATATATATATAGATATATATCTCTATCTATCTATATCTCTATCTATATATATATATTATATATATATATATATATATCTATATATATATATATATGTGTATATATATATTTAAGCATCGCTGGCTTTGATAGTAAGCGGTGAATTCACTGCTATCAGTTAATATCTAGACGGAAATAGCGGTTCATTACTTTATCATACGTATCTATGGTGGAAATATATCACAGTATATGAAGCAACTGCGTTCGGCGCACATGAGAATTGCTATCATCACAAGTGCTTGCTTTCCGAGTCAAAGCATCCGAGTGCCGTGCCACTTGATATATCGGTAAGGTTAGGCAAGACTCGGATTACCAGGCATACCAACACTAATGTGTTATATGGTTCCTACAAAAAAAGGATATCAGAGTTGGCCTAATAGAGGTAAGGTTAGGCAAACATTGATCGATATGTGCATACCAACACTAATGTGTTATATGGTTCCTACAAAAATAGATATCAAGAGATCATATTGGCCTGATAGAGGTTAAAATGGAACAAAAGAGGTAATTCCACATGGATGAGAATGAACCGAAAGAGGTCGGTGATTTAAAACTGCGAACGATTATCTATCACCACCAGCCGATTAACTGGACCAGGACATTCTAGTAACTCGTCTATTTGAAATCCATGAGAACGAGTTGCAACCTACGGCAAACAGGTTTTTCCCCTTTTAGTCCCCTTTTAAGGCATGTAGATGATGGGGCTATTCTACTTCTGAACCCACACGCGAAGTTTCGCCATAGAATTTGCATTGTAAGGTGGGTTGGTGCACATGAGCCGACCGTTACACCTATTATATCCCTATTACACCACTGTTCTTCAGACCACCTCGTATTGGTCGCCTTATGTTGTTGCGGGGGGGGGGGGCGCTTTATTGGTCTAAAAAAAAGGCAATCAAAACCGACACGGGTTGGTTGGGGGGCATTGTGTTGCTTGACCGCCTTAGGGGGGGGGGGGGGGGGCGCTTTGCACCCGGAAAAAAAGGCAATCACGCGTAAGCTTCGACCGACACGGGTTGGGGGGGGGGGGGCGTCGGACCACGGACCACGATGCCAGTAGCCTGAAAATTTGGCGGCGCGTGTACCATCCTCCCATTATTACATCATGATTGTGCGTACGATCACCAATTCTCCGCGCGTCCCATGAACACAACCTTTGTCCGCTAACCTCTTATGATGCCTATTATAGTAATTTGACATTTTATACCATTGGCAATATATCAAAATATATTATCATTTCAATAATTTAGCCAATCATATTCGGCAAAACACAAAATAATTTAATTTAGTCATTTGACTCCCTTAAATAATAGATAAGTAAGCGTATAAGGCTACATAAGACTTAAATGTTTCTTCTAAGGTTGTAGATTTCGTCGATGAAACATGAAATGAACGTCAAGCCCAGCGCTGGCATAGATTTCGTCGATGAAAATATAAGGTTTCTTCTAGGTTGTGAAACGTCGATGATTTCGTCATGAAATGAAATGAAAAGCCCAGCGCTGGCATTCAAAAGAATGTCTTATTTAAAATAACGAAATAGCAACGATAATTTTAATGAACATGTTCTTAGTTTTATAGATTCCACACTACTAATGCCGCGTTGCTATAACGGTCTTCAAATAGTCATGTGCATTGTTTAAAGGTAAAACCATCTTAGATATTAGGCTGAGAAAAATTGACAGGTTGGTACGAAACCATTAATATATCAGCCTACACATAAACCATAATAATGATAAAAAGAAATATTATGTACTCAAAGATGCATCGTTAATGTCAAACTATCCAACTGTACTTTTAAAAGTCACGGTTGTGTGTATCTTTAAAACGGTAATATTTTTTACATAGGTTCTCCACATCCATATCACAATAACACATATCATCTTGTTTCATTGTGGATTTCGATTATTAGTAAACGTTTAGCATTGATAATGCAGGAAAGGCGAACATACGGATAGGCGAAAAGTCAATAAAACATTACCATACGCACGAATTCATTTGAGTTTTCATGTTCCTGGGAAGCAAATAATTGTTGAAACTGCGTGCCACAAGAATTTGTCAGGTATCTGTTTTCCACTGCAGTAACATGGATTCCTATTGAAGATTTACTTGGATTCAAAGACAATATAGGCATATTAATGCTGTAATTTGTATGAAAGTAAACACTTTTGGGATAAAAACAAATACTATTAACTCTCAGTCTTTTACCACTCTTGATTGGTGCGCTGAGGGTTTATTAGAGGACATTTAACAATTGTATGGCAAATCAATTTAGCTGAAGAACTGTGTATGATTAATGAAAGTGAAAGGAAATTTTACCCATGATAAGAATTATCAATGTTAACAGTTCAATAAATCGGTAAGGTATATCAACGAATCATGATTTGCTTAAGCATTTGTGATATTTATTCTATATGTGCATTGGTCACGGAGTCGAACACGATAATTTCAGTTGGAAATCTTTCAAAAGCTGGTTCATACAATGAGAGAGCTAATTTACCATCCAATAAAAGAGGCGTAATTTTCTCTGCTCGCGTTAAATTTTATGGAGACAAATACATCAAAATACAGCATGCACCCTATTCATAATGATAATAACGAACCCGGTCTGGAATGATAGCCACGCTGCAAAACACACCCCATCTTCGCAGTTGGCCAGTAGGGAATTGATTCATTGAATCTATTTTGCTTCAAAGCTACCCAAAAAACCTACAAATAATCAACATTGTTCAATAATGGCCACAGAGCAATTGCGTGTGCGCATGTGTAAAACATACATTGGGTACCAGAAGTTATCTGAAGACCAACAAATATCAGTCGGCCAAGACATTGTCCGTGTCAAGTTACGCATGCAGTGATGTTTAAAGACTTCGAAGAACCTCTTATACCCACCAACGCATTATATCATTCCAAATGTATCAAATGCAATTGTTATGATTTCCTTTCATAATGGTTTCGCATTCAATGCATACGCTAAACATTGGTTTATCTAATGGATTGTGTGTGTTATTAATCCAATGGTTAACCGTTAGGACCCTCAATGAACACACTGACATTCGCACAAATAACATATTTCAAATTATTTGAATTGCTAACGATGCGATATGAACCGAAAATAACTCAGAGCGGGTAGTTATTACGATATCGATCCATTAGAAAACAACAATACGGAAAGATCATTAACTAAAATGTATTTCACATTGAAAAACACATTCATAAAACAAAAAAAAAATGCACCTGCACCAGTCTGGGGTTTGGGGTGCGACGTCCGATTCTATCGTCACTTGGAGAAATATACAGCGGTTCCATATTAAACCTGTCGTCATAATTATAGTACTCATTAGTTGTGATGGGTTTGTCACTGCGCAATTGTAAGAATTTAGTCACGAGAAGTTCATTCATTATCAAACGCATTATTTAATGATACGCAAGACGTTCAAAGCAGGCAGACTTGAGCTTGCTTGTATGAAACTAGGATCCAACAGTGTTTGCAACAGCGTGGTATTTGTTCATTCATCAAAGTGCTGTCAATGTATACTTATAAAGGTCTAAGAAAGCATACTGCATCATTGTAAAAGCATTCATGATATTATGGAAGCTTCTATAAAGATGAACGTCAGACATCTATAAACAAGATGTGCATGAATCCCCTCCTTAGGTAGAAATGTTTATACTTAATACTGGTTGCTATTAATGGCTGGTATTTATATTTGTATCTTTGCCGACGGTTAGATATCATTGATTGTTGTTATTTCATTGACTGATAAAATATTTAGCCGTCAACAAATAGTTCTACAGCGTTTGACGAATGTTGGTTGGGCAGGTGACATAGACAAGAGCTGAAGAGAGGATAGAATTTATTTTTTGAATTCAAAATACTTGTAAACCCAATTGTTTTGCCTTAATATGCTATGCTTGACACTGGTTGCATACTTTGATGGCGCTAGACACAATTATCAAACCAAACCGTAAAATCACAGTATGAAATCGTACTATATCATAGGAATACAGAGTAACTGTGGGCACACAATTGATAAACCCGTCGTAGACAATGAACGCTTTACCACCCTGTAATAGGCTATAAATACAAAATTATGGTGCAGGCAACGGATAAATGATAGCAGCAAACCCAGTCAATAGAATACGCAGTTAGCTTGCCAATGTATTTATGATTAAACCTAATGTAAATGCGTTGGCTTTTGAATATAATATTATCGGCATTGCTTTTGTGGGCCTGTTTTAATGAAACTGCATTTGGTCGTGTTATACATGGTGCTGGTTATCCATACGTTCCTATCTATGGTAGATATAATGACGACAAAGATGTATTACAAGCATCCTACTTCGTTCTTTATCCTATAGGTACGTCGGGTGCCTGATGTTGATTGCGAAATCTGCCATTAAGTCAACAACCAGTCTATACATTATTTCCTAGCATTGGGCTATATTAAAGGGCTATGGAACCTATTAAAGTGTTACAAGTTGCACGTTAACATTAGTATTATTATGTTCTAGAGATTTAAGGAAGCGTGACAAATGTGGCTTCTAGTATATACATTGAGGCGACATCTTGTGCAATACATGTTAGCGGTGAACATATCCTCATATATGTCTAAGATTAATAATCGGGAACAACTGGTATAGATCTGAGCCCGATGGAAAATATTTACATCACGAAACACATCCACATTACCTTGCTGTAGCTATTAAAACTGATAACTTAAATTGTGCAGGATACTGTACTGTACACTTGATGCCACCCTCGAAGCAATGCAGCATTGTATAGACTGATATATTGATTAAACTAACACGTTATGTCATAGTCCCTCGAGAAAGTCTGATAACTCGAACTGTCTCACCATGGCACATGCCACCACCGGAGGATGCCACACATTTGGACTGCCTCAATAAACCGCTTTCTTAATGGAAGGCTCAAAAACATTGATTTCTTTACCAATAATACAATAATAATGCTTTAAGATGCATTGTCCACTCTTACATATCTTACTGGCGTTGCGACACTAATATATGCAGTGACATGCTGGCGTTGATCTGTTTGCACGAATTGTGCTTTATATAACGAAGATGTAATGATTGACTGTTGCCATAAAGCTTGGTACTCTTCCCGCGGGCCCCTCTTTAATCGTTTCTAAACCACGCCGTTTTATGATTGCAATCAAATATCTGCAAAATAATGCAGTGATCTTGAACTATACTTCGACCTAATGAGTATGGACACAAGTACTCAAACCGGTTTGATATAGTGATGTATATTGAACGCATGACACACTGTTGCCTCGGAAATAAGACCTAAGATGTTCCGAAATGGACTATGTCGGTTGAGTCTAAAATAAGGAATAATGCTGTCATATGTTTAAAGTTATGGCCCTCTGAAAGCCTAAAGCTACGGTTACTGCATGATGGAGATATTTTGTTTCGAAAACAATGAAATATTCGGTGACGAAAATGAACCGACAGCAGGAAGCATTATCAATATAATCGACCGATAAGCAACAAAAACGTGTCGCTGTTCAATTTTGTGGTCGCATAAATGACATGACGCAAAATATTTTTTTGTCAGATCCTTGTATATCTGATCATGTTCGAGTAAACTTTTATTGATACAGAAGGCACCAAGAGTGTGGGAATTAAACTCGTGTTGCGGTAGGTCCCAAGATGCCCCATAAACAGCATTGCCCTTTGATAACGCGACCTTGATCTAAGTTTCATCCAGGTATATTCCAAATCCATCATGCAGGCGTACACTCAATGCCACATTGACACAGTACGCTTCGCAGGTATTAGGCTGCAAGACTATTACAGGACAACTGCTGTACAAATTACGATGACTAACGTTACAAACCTTTCAAAAACACTCCCAAATCGATTTCATTAGTATACCGTGGTCTACTCGTGCTTATTACTGCCAGGGTTACATTTATCTCATGAAAATGAGAGTTGACTGCAAGATGAAGTTTTTGAAAATAAATATTCTGCACTTTGTCACTTATGGTGAGCACATAATGCACGTTGCAGTTAAGCCCAGAAATTTCCGAGGGTCCAATAAATTGCGGTTCTTGCTGACCAACAAAACATTTACACTAATGATACGATGGCTTTTGCATTACAATGTCATACATGGTAGTATCAATAATACCATGAAACGTAAATTATGTCTTCCGTTCGCCAGTCATTGTTTAGAACATGGTCATCAGGAAAACTGAAGCTGCGGCTTATACAATATAATAACATTGAACATTATACATCGTCATGCATTAGCGGAATTTAAGATAAAGTTTGCATCATTACAGTGGTTTAGCAGGAGGCAGGGAACACACTGGTGACATCAATCGTGTGTCAACTTGCAGTTGCTGTTGTGCAACTAACTAGTGATAGAACGTGGTTCAAATACAAACAGCAATAAAGATGGCAAGTATAGAAAGGGAGGCCACATATGGCCAATTACAGTATCCAAACATCACGGCATAATGCATGCCAATTTTATGGATTAGATCGAAAACAGATATCTCATATGATACAAATCTCTCACTCCGTATCTGTAGCACAACAGAGCACGATGAATGAAATAGGTTTGGGCATCATTCTGTGGTATATCCTGGTTAATTCGTTGGAAATGGGGATATTTTAATTACATTATTCGACCTATTAGATGGAATATTGAAAACCAGAACGGGTTACCACAGCGACAATAAATTACCATTATCGACTCGTGTCTTGTGATGCAACATTTATCAAGCAATGACTTTGTTCAATGTTTGTTCGAGGTAATGGGTATAAAACTGAGCATATGACAAATTTCTATATGCAAATGGGCAATATTTTCTTTTGGTGATGTGGCAACTGTACGTCGTTTTTCGCCTGTTATTGACGGCAATGATGTATATTTAACATTACATGCCTTTATTGTAGATCATTATACATGCCCTGAGTTGACAATATGGAACATCTGTAATTACAATAAGTCGCCTTCTGCTCGCGGATGTTTGCACCATGATAAAATTAATACATTTAATTTGTGCCTGGTTAGACCTACGGGCGCATTGCGAACAATGTTATATTTGAAGCTATCAACATGAACGTTTCTCATGTTACAATCTGCTTGTAAAAAGTTGCCATGATTATTTGCGCGCAGACATCGATACGATTCAAATAAATGGGGGTATACCAGATTTATGAACCGTGATCAATAAGCCAATCTGAGTTTGTTTACCAGCCTAAGCAGCCCAGATTTATGGCGGATATGTGCGCTCGAGGTTGATGGATTATATAGGCGACACTAAACTAAATATGTGACTTAGTTTTATAGCTTCGGTTTTGATGTAACATGAGTGGTTTTCAATATATACGTGCTGCTTTTAGGTAAATGACATGGTTTGAGTGATAATCTAAATTTACACAGGATTCTACAATATTGCACACAACATATGCATTTCACACAAGCTGTGCCTCGGCCAGTGATGTGTTAAGCGGCCTCGATTATCATTATTTACAATGATGTTATGGTCAGCTACGTATGTGCCACTTTCTAAAATATGGCTTTTCTGTTTGCTGCATAAACTATATAAATATAATGCAACGAAATATATACACGTACGAGACAATCACCGTCCTCCCTATAATACAAGCCGCGTCGATTGCCTCTCTCCATCTATTCAATAAACATTATGAGGGTCACCATGAAGAAGAGAAATTGTCCTCGTCATCATAATCATTCTGGATATTTGGGATGAATGCCAATGTCTAAAACTATTATAAATATAACTTGAATGGAGGTTTAGTCAATGTCTTTATAGTACTTGACATAACAATTATATTGTAGCTAACATTGACAAAAATATGACTAAATGTCAAAATTGCTAGTATTATGGCGATTCACAGGTCCTGAGTGCCTACAACATTCCCATGGCAATATCGCCTGTTGTCAGGACCGGGAAAAGTGTCCCGATTCTATCGTGCTTGACACATAACTCTTTCCGAACCTGCGTTAAAAAAATGCTTCATATGCATTCCTCGGTCCCGCCGTCGCTATGCGGGTCACGTTCAAGTTGGCTGACTCGGTCAGTACGATGTAATAGATATAGACAACTGCTGATTATTGAGACCTCTCGACCAAACTGATGGCGACGTTATTCGATTGATCGACCCGAATTCGCCCTATCATACTCAATAATATGTCCATAGTGTTTCTAGCGTTACACAGGCGTAGTATATATTTATGTAGTTTATGAAATGCATTTATATATAGTGTCTAGACTTAGATATATACCATCCCCCCCTCAATGATCGATTCATATAATCCACGTATCATGGATATAGTGCGTAGCACTCTAGTCACACCCGTTGTCAAACAAACGACCCGATATTTCACTGATCCGCTGAATTTTAGAACATGTATTCTATTGATAATGAACATTTAAATGGGCAGTCACCATTAGCATTCGGAAATTTAATTCGTCTTTTAGTAAGTCTGTGTGATTTAGGCTTATTAACGTGAAGCTCGAATGGTGATCATAACCACGGATCACAGATATGACTAGATCCGTAAGTATCATAGCCATCACTTCAGGTAGCAGGTAGCTTGCAAGACTGTTTTAGGCAGCTCAGAGAGTTTTTGCCTTTGTATGTAGGCAACATTTATTCTGTGAAAACATGTTGGGTTAAATGTGGCGTAAATGGATGTTCGTTTGACAATGTATCTCGTCCGGGAAATTGTTTGCTCATATGAACATTATTTACCCAATCATTCCTTCAAATTTACATTCATGAGGCTTTTGAGCGTTCTCAAACATCTATTTTTATTTGCATTCATTTGTATAGCTAGGCTGCAAAAGAAGCGTGTACAATTTATATTTCAATCTTGAGGGTGCTGAATAAATCCCTTTGAATGAGATATCTACAGCACCGTAGCTAAAAGTCAGGAGCTATTCAATAAAAAGAGGCTGGATCTATGATTCAAATTCGCCAACGTCAAATATATTGCTGCAGCGTTTGCAATATCTGTCTTTATTGATCTGCTCCATGTACAGAATGATGAGTGTCCGTTGGCGCCGCTTGAACGAATAAATGAGGAAGTGTTTAATTATTTGTATACATAATGTGGCAATAATACCATCCTCATATTGCTGTTTGTGTACCATTGAGAACACCGCTCGAGGTATTAATCGTTCTTGATATCAATAATTCCATTTTGATTTTTACATTTCGATCAAATTGTACCAAGTTGAATTGAAAACATCACGATTGCAGCTAAATGATACAGTGAGATACATCAATAATTCCATTTTGATTTTTACATTTCGATCAAATTGTACCAAGTTGAATTGAAAACATCACGATTGCAGCTAAATGATACAGTGAGATACATTGATTTTACCAAAACGTTAAACTATAAAATGTTTTATTAACGGCCCCATGCTTATCAAATAATTTATAAGTGTCGTTTGTCATATAGATAGTCAGTGCCTAGCGTTTATGTTTCGTTCATCAGTACCATGATATCGATCATCTTTGTATCATTTCCTCTGACGCTTAATCAATAATATAATATATATATATATATATATATATATATATATATATTTATAGATATATATATATATATATATATATATATATATATATATATATATATATATATATATATATATATATATATATGTACATATATATTTTTTATATAAATATTGTACTTATAAAGTGTCAGTGTCTAATGCGTAAGAATAGTGATCTATGCTCGTGACACACGAGGTACGGGTTCCCCTTCTTATAATAATATCATCAGAAAGCAGTTTTCTTAAATAGAACAACATGATGAAATTATCGACAATAAACGACATAGAGAACTGGGATGGTTTTTATGGACGGACCTGGTCATTTAGCGTTATATGATCACACGATATAGGCAGTATTGGCTTTCCGTTTGCTCTGGCACCATTATCACTGTATATATTGTGGTTGTTAATGCAAACATAAAACGAGGCAGATATATATTTGATAGGTCAGCTATTGTTTATTTCATAATAAATAATGCAGCAAGCAATGCTAAAGTGAATGGTAAATATTACACAATGCTTATTCGATGAGGAATATCTAAGGTATCGTATATCAATTGATTGGTAAAGCGTGTATAGCCTGATGAAATGCCCACAGCATGTTTTGATACTACCACTGTGTCAACACAAATGATATGCATATGGAAACATTTATAACTCTCCCATGGTGCATGGTGCTGAATATATCTTATACGTGCAACCATTTCGTACATTAATTTAACGAAGAACATGATAGGTACCAGCTGTACCGTATCTCATTGCATGCATATTGAAAAGTAATGAACCAGCGAACAAACAAGAACAGTTAGTGTAAGCAAATAACTAGCTAACCAGCACATTTGATAATCTCTTGGTACTGTGATACATTCTAAAAAACTATCATGCTGGCATGCTTAATTTAGCGGCTGTTTGAGAGGGCGTTAACGTCGTTACGTTACAACGCCAAAGCATGTCCAAGTTCATCTTTCTGAGGCTTTAATTTATTTCACTAATAATAATACGTGTCAGCTTGACAGATTATTTCGGGGATCGCGTGTCCATTGGTCTTGTGAATCTGATTGCAGCAAGACCAAACCCTGTATCCTATTCTACAAGTACATTATGCAGCGTTCACCGAATCAAGAGCACCCCGGAACAGTATTAGCATCGCAAAATTGTTGGCAGGAGATACATTTGTTTTGCGAATAGCACAAGAGCGCGATGCATATCATAGTACCTTTCCATGTTTTCCCCAGGGGGTGAATTTTTACATCTATGTCTGAACGACGGAAGTCCCGGGGGTACATTGAAAAGAGCTCTACCAGCTAAAACATTGTATTTTTCGTTCGAAAGTATTTATACAATTAACTAGCGCAAATATTTGCTTCAATACAGTATTTTGTGATCCTATGTACGATTTTGTACTGGTTCACGGTCTATTATTTTCACTGGAATGTCAATGGGAGACTGTAAATCTTTTCATTTCAAAATAAATGGATCTCGATTCGAGCGCAGAATAGGATGATTGCGCGTTGCCACGTTATTTAGCCTCTTATAACATTATACAAGTAATGTTCAGGTTTACCATTCCGTTGAATGAGAATCAGCTACAATAGCAATCATCACCTGTTGCGTTATATATTGTGAAATCAATATAGATTGTCGCTCGTAAATTGTCAAGAAATTCGTACAGATCTTGACGCACTTACACTCTGATAGTTGATATTTCAAGTGCTAAAGGGCAGGATAGGCAATGAGGATGTCATTGAAAGAAGGATAATTACCTAATAAGTAACGACATCAAACTAATTAGTAAGTCATAAATGCTCTGATATATTTCATTCGTCTTTTTTAATCGATACTTATCGCAACTATGAACAAGTTGTTCAATTTACACTAGATCATCTAATTCATTACAACTTTTTCAAAACTATTACAAGAGTACATAACCAATGTGAGCAATGTTGATTATCAATAACCATTTTACTGAAGATTTCAGAGATTTCGGTATTATGGTTGCAAATACTCCAGAATCATACATAATGAATAATATCGCAGATACCAAAATACAAATACACTCTTTGATAAGAGGTTGCAACAAGTGACATTTCATCTTACAAATCAACCGTGTCATTAATGACTAACTTTTGTGTTGCGGTAACAATATTCTAGCATCTTTCCGCAGGAATAGAAGCTATTAGGACCAATAAATCATACCGTACTTAGTCACAGTAAACATTATTGTAGCTTGAGCAAACATTGTTTCTTGAAATCAAGTCAATCATATGCAGAAGTCGGATACTTCAATGATCAGTTCTAGGCTACTTTTAATATTCCCCCATAACACAGCAAAAGCGAAATGAAGCCCGTAGTTTTCGGTAAATCGTTTTCGTTTGTTTTGAATCCCAGTCAACCTTTTCGAATATGATATACATTGGTAGGTCAGTATCTGAATGTTAATTGTTGTAAATCAAACAAGCTCAATGAATTTATGTAATCGCTACATTAATATAGGTGCAACTTTACTGTGGTACATTGAATTGTAAAAAATCATATATGAGGTATCGTTGATGAATTATTATGAGGTATGAGGTATGAGATATGAGGTATCGTTGATATCATTATTACCAATCAATATTGAGCGTTTTACAATGGTTTTTCACATACTCAAACATGATAAGAACATTCAATGACATTACTGTCCAACATTAGAATTCAAGCATTTTATGACTCAGCAATTATTGTGGCTCATTAACAGCGTCTTTCTCAGACCGGTAGAATTGTGGTTTGTAATGTTGGTTACTATATTGAAGCCTCAACTGTCTCTCAGTTTCAACCAGATGTGTCTCAAATTCAAACATGTCAGCAGCATAAATAAATTAAATAATCATGGCTATTTATGTAAGACATTTAAACATGCTTTAGCACGCGAAGGTACCAACAAGGGGCCTTATTCTACCGAATAAGAAATACGATTGTACAATAACCTATCGATTTCGAATGCGATAAAGTCTTGGATTGGCGCGGGTTTTAGCGTTTTGCAGGAGGTAAAAAGTATGATCAGCATCTTAAAAATGCTATATCTAATTTACGTAGGTTCACTACCAAACAACACCACTCGCATGTCCCCTTTTTTATTATAGATTTCGATCAATAATAACAATTTAACATTGAGGATGCAGGGAAGGCGAACACTTGATTAAAGGTGTTCAACACAACAACTAGAAAAAAGTATAGGTGACTTATGCAGTTTCGGAGAAGCACATAAAAATTACGTTTGTAAAACCAAAGACACAGAGCTTGAGAGTTGCCTTGCCGGAAATGAATTCATTGAACCTATTTGCCTTACAATCAACCTTAGAAATTAAATGTGAATCAACATTTGTCAATAATGGCTAACGAAACAACTGCTGTGTGTCTTTTTAAAACATCAAAAGGGTACCGAGAGAGATCAAATGACAAAACAATATCAGCCGGCCACGACATTATCCGTGTAAAGTTCACATGCAATGATGGTTTCTGAGCTCAGATAATATCTTATAAGCATTGCCACTTTATATTATTCCAAATGTATCCCTAGCACAATGAATACGCATTCAATGCTTAAGTTACCAGATTATCAGATGGCTTGCAAATGTTATCAATCCGATGCTGAACCGCAGAGACCCTAAATAAACACATTAACATACGAATCAATGACATATATAACATCACTTTATTTGCTTAGGATAAGCTGCTGTAAATGGAAGTGTATATCCATAGCGCCGAACATTATGGTAATGGAGGCGGCGTTGCTGCTTTTAGAATATATTGAGGTCCCGCTGCGATTAATTGAAGGCAACGCATGGAAAAGGTCTAGCTATTTGGGTGCGACTGCCGATTTCAATGCGCTATGTATATGCAAAGTTCAAAGTGTATGTAAACCTGCCAAAGTCTTAGCAAACAATCAATTTAAATGTCGATTCCGGTCTCCCTAAGTTATCAGCACGTATTGGCTAATGTGCCAAAGCGAAATGTCCAAGGACCACACTTTCAGGTGCGCATGTAACATTACCGCGAATATAACAAGGGCACAAGCTAGTGCATGTACCCAATCTGTAAATATTTCACTTGGCACAGCGACAAATAGCCTTTTGTTGGGTGGTCCGAACGTTGATGAAATAGCTAGACAATTGCTTCCTGGTGAAAGGTTTTATAACACACAATAAAAAAACGAGAGTATTTTCTCTGAGCTCACTAAATTGTACCACTGCAATTACAGAGCCATCAATCTATGTATCGATGTAACGGCTTCTAGATGCAGTCTCTGTCAGTTATTTAGAAAGTAAAACACTGCAAAAACCTTACCTCTTGCTCGATTGAGTTGACGCAAACGGTCTCAAAGACATGGATTATATTTCTAGGTCTGAGAGCAGGAGCGTTAAAAGATATTATCAGGAAAGATCTTCCAAAGTGATTCAACAAGTTATTGATAAGTTTGCAATCAAATATTTAACCTGTATACTAAGGTAGCTGGTGAAAGTCAGAACAATACTATTCAACAATTTTCTTCCATTGCAATTCTTGCAACACAGCATCAACTTCCTATGAACCTTTATGTCATGGATTACTGTATTTCTAGTTGCACCTGCATTGGTTATGAGAATGATAAGAAATAAATCAGTTATCCACCTTAAACTGACTTTGCCGACTATGTAACCCACCCTTTTACAGAGATTATGCGATCAAACACTTACTAAAACATTGATCCAAGAATCAAAAACAATCAGAGATTAAGCTGTCCAACTGTGCTCCTGGTGTTGATATATGACAGTTTGATATCGTATATCAAATCTGATTACAGAGACCGGCTTATCAAGTACAAGTTTGTTTTACCAGCACTTGGATGATAAATCATAGCCATGTTCACAAAGTTAAAACAATTACATTACCATTGAAATTGATTGAAGTGGATAATTAATTATATGCATAACATTAACGAAGCTCGTCGGAATTTACAACATGACAAGTTGCTTTCATGAATTCAGTAGCCTAAAGTGCTTATTCTAGAAATATTGATAATCTGTTGAGCATATATATGTGATCGCGTATTAAGATTGCACTCCCCTGATCGACGTAGATTAATATATTTTGCGACTTAAATGCCAACTGTGTCCCCGATCAATTTTCTGAACGAATGTTTATTCGCAGAGGGAAGCGTGCTTTTCAACAGTCCGTCACACTGATCCGCATGTCTAGACACAGAGACCTAATTTATGCTCCGCACAAGTCCAATGCCTATTTTAAGCTATTGAGCGTCACATTGTGCAATATCAATGTTATGTCGGAGAAATTATTGATTATAGACGTGTCGAATGTCAGTAATATTCGTCGCATTGCGCAATAAACTTGCAGTCAAGTGTGTTATGATGATTTTGTCATTGCGAAGTGCTCTGAATACAATCATGCTACTTCTGGAGTTTGGAATTGACCATCGCATAAGCCTTCTTGTGAGCTTGCTAACTTAGAACCAAGATACACTGTTTTACTTTGCCGTAAAAAAGTACGGACTTCTTTCGGCCTGCTATTGTTTTGATTACACAACACCCACCTGATTATTGAGGCGAGTGTAACAGTAATATAATGATGAGAGAATGAAACTTATTTATCAGTCAGAATACTGGACAAATCGATCCAATAGCGTGACTACAAATAGTTCAGCGCCGTGTTGATGCAACCAATAAATGTCAACTGCCATTGGTTGTTTGCGTTGCGTTATTCTCAATGAGAAGCAATAGAGGCCGTTCATTAAGATAAAACTTGTTGAATTTGGTTGGCAATGCTTAACAACTACTGTGTAGCTTTACTGCATCACCATTTTACAATAAAAGATACCCGGTGTGCGTGGTTCGATAGCATCCCATTACATTATCGCACAACTTAACTGCTAGCTTTGTCGCACCATTTTGACCAACGGATGACATATTAAATACTGGGTAGCCTTTGGTGCACAAGATATGAGCCCGATGAAGACAATGGCCACATTACCGCCCTGTTATAGGTCATGAACTCTGCTGTAGGTAATAATAATACTGCCACACCAAATAACCACCACCTTATTAAAAACATCGATCCAGATCTACCGACATCAATATCCCATCGATATGAAAAAAACCAAATGAGCTTTTGGCTGCGTTAAATATTGACGCAAGAAGTCTTCATGAATAAAGATTTTTGGCATATAATTGATGGTGGTGTCGTGTGCATTCATACCATATGATTTACCACTAGGTATAAAAGGTCGATTTGTTATAGTGCAAGCAATTACCAATTGGATACGATCTGTACATTAACTTCTCAACTTGGTAGTTTTTCAATAGAAAGAGTAGATCGTTCATCGCATACGTCCATTGGTTTGGCTCTTAACCAGCCGTCGAATCTAGGATATAGTACATCATGTGTGACAGTGGCGTTAACGCATCCAACGGCGATCCATTTCATTACAAGCATCCAAATCTTCTTCCAGAATTTTCAATCTATGTCTGCTGCTGCACTGTATGTAGCTCACCCATTTGGATACCCGTTTTGTTCATGACATCATAATAGATGTTGGGGATCTCCGTTATATGTGTTGTGCAGAACGAAGAGCAAAACCTAGTAGGAATAATATGGAATAAGCATTTCAACAAACATTGAATAAAATGGGATGGAATATGAATAAAACAGACAAGTCGCAGCCACGATGAGAATTATTGACACTGGAAACGTTTGTGTATAATATCACGATTATTCCGAGTTACTTTGTGTTGCTTGGCATAATTGAAACTGTTAAAAAGTTCGATACCAACGATAGGAAATGTGGAATTATCAAGTAGATTATTGGGCATGTATTTTAATGGTAAGTTTGGATGAGATTTGAATGACATTCTTCAACATCAGGATGTTTATTGTCGCGGTGGTACGTTATGACACTAATGATTAGCACTTTCCAAACACATCAGTGTCCTTCGAAATACAATAAATACCATAATCTTGCAATGGCACATGAAATAATTATATCCCATGAATGACCCTACATATGTATAACTGGGTGTATTTGATATTATATGATGTGCTTTGCGCACAACGTTCAAACCAAATTGCCAGCCATACTACTACACACATCAAGCATATCCAATGACATTAGGCAGAAAAAGTTCAAAAACCAGCCATGTTCGTTCAGTATCAGTAAGCTGAGAAGGCGCTTACTGCAAATACTTGCCAACCAATAATACCGATACATTTTCCATGGCCATATAAGATCACCCAATCAAACTCTTGGTACGCAAAGCAGATATATCACTTATTTAGACAATCACGCTAACATAATATTATAAACTTATCAATGCACAGAAGGTAAGATATGGTTAAACGGCAACTACCACTTTGGTATCAGTGTGCACTCTTTTCAATAGTGTCACAACCAGTTACTCGGGGATCTAGCGACAAGTGGCGACGAGCTGAATAGGTAACCGTATATCCAATTTAAACGTAATCCTCCTCATCATAATAAACTTGCTCTGTGTCGGTTGTGTCTACAAGTGGTGTGTGACCTACTGCTTGATATTGGGTCTTAATGCATCCTAAATTCTTAATTATATATCCAAAGAGACAACCGACGCTTGTGACGTTCTTGACAAATGTGACGTAGAGCATGGCTGGAACAGGGAACAAAAGAAACCCATCATGTTTGTATATGAGGCAGACTTTAAGCATAAGGGCAGGAGTGTCCATCGATAATATTCCCACCAGCATCAAATATCTCAGGTATGACTTTGTGATGGCATTTCCCATGTAAACAGGGGGTGTGGCGAGTGACAGACACGCGATAGCAATAAAAAGTGTGGAAATATACAGAGTCGTTTCACATGCCAGACGAAGGCTGTGACTAACAATGCCAGCACAAACAGAGACGAGCGTTGATACGTCAACGGTTTGTATGATAAGATAGAACGTTGAATGTAGAAACGGCTGCCATCCCATCTTCCATCGGTAATGGAACAGACGTAGTAAAACCGGGCTGAACACAAGACACTGCAAACAGGCTTCCCAGGTTGCCTAAATAACACATTAAGCAAAACTGACTCTGCATCATTGCGATCACGCTCCCTACCAGTATTGCTTTGTAGTGTCAATAAAAGACAAATTCTATTGATCACTGTTGTTTCTATAAGCTACCTACCAATTCGTTCGTGTGTGTCCATATCTCGCGGTATTCCATGCCAGTGAGATTCCAAGACTGTGTCAACGCATTTGCTTCGTGACAAGTCTCCGAAACGACTTTTTGACTCCTGTGCAATGATTTAATCGGATCCCTTTTAGTGCCATGACAAAATTCTGCTAACAGCAGCATACAAGAACGTACGCTATGTGCTGCTGGCAAGCCTTTGATAAGCAGAAAAGGGACACATGCCAGTGTCACTAAAACTGGATCAACCAGCAGATGCAGCATCCTTGAGAGAACGGTTGAACAAATATAATAAGAATCGGTATAGTCAGATAATCATATTAAGCAACACATATGTTATGTGATTAGGGCTGTCAGCAAGCATGTGTAGATGGGAATTACTATCTCTGAACGAAATAAAGGCCCCGTAAGTGAATAATCAGATATGCATTTATGCAGGTGTGCATGTTTTTATGTATGTATGTATGTATGTATGTATGTATGTATGTATGTATGTATGTATGTATGTATGTATGTATGTATGTATGTATGTATGTATGTATGTATGTATGTATGTATGTATGTATGTATGTATGTATGTATGTATGTATGTATGTATGTATGTATGTATGTATGTATGTATGTATGTATGTATGTATGTATGTATGTATGTATGTATGTATGTATGTATGTATGTATGTATGTATGTATGTATGTATGTATGTATGTATGTATGTATGTATGTATGTATATGTATGTATGTATGTATGTATGTATGTATGTTATGTATGTGTATGTATGTATGTATGTATGTATGTATGTATGTATGTATGTATGTATGTATGTATGTATGTATGTATGTATGTATGTATGTATGTATGTATGTATGTATGTATGTATGTATGTATGTATGTATGTATGTATGTATGTATGTATGTATGTATGTATGTATGTATGTATGTATGTGTATGTATGTATGTATGTATGTATGCATGCATGTATGCATGTATGTATGTATGTATGTATGTATGTCTGTATGTATGTATGTATGTATGTAGTATGTATGTATGTATGTATGTATGTATGTATGTATGTATGTATGTATGTATGTATGTATGTATGTATGTATGTATGTATGTATGTCATGCATGAATGTATGTATGTATGTATGTATGTATGTATGTATGTATGTATGTATGTATTTATGTATGTAAATCCTAGGGCTAAATTTCGCCATAACGGTTAGTCACTTCGACTAACAGCCTAAACAGCAGTGGGGTAATCGATCAACAGGTCAAAGTTAATGTTGCAATATATTCCATTGAATATTTAGTGAGATTGATATTGAGTCCACAATATGATATTTCGACACGATAAAGTGATATGCTATGACATAATAATATGCGATGTCGCTCATCATAATACTCACCCGGTGCCAACTGGAACACTTCTACACGCGAATATCAACACAGATGTCATAGAGAGAAGGATCAGGAAGATGATGATCTCGGCAGCAACCCATAATCCATACACTGTCACATTATTACTTTCATTGTCTGGATATTCACCTCCTGTCAGCCCTAAAAACTTTGCTGATTGAGGAATAAGAGCAAACGACAGGGTGCCAATGCTAGCACAATCCATCCGACGAGCAGATGTACGAATTCACAACAATTGGCGATGTTGACAGGCATCTTGACAGTCTTTTATAACTGTAAAATGTTTCCAATAAATTGATAGCTACTTGTGTACGCTATTTCGTCACTTGATACTATTTCGGGCACAACATTTCGCCTTCAAAGACCGTGTCTAGCGGTGCCTTGCCGTGAGACGCCTGCCGGAAAGCGCACTGAGCGAAGAGGCACTGGACAAGCAGCTTTTTATTAGCAAAGTAGGAGGAGCCACCCGTCGGCAGCAGCGGCTGCTAGCGCTGCTGGGCAAACATGCAGGGGAGAGTTTGCAAAGACATGCAACGACTAATTGATGTTGCGGTTAATATTGTTGTTAAATGCAAAGTCAGATTATAACACCTTTCACCATTGCAATCGTAACTGAAGAAATGAATGGAGATAAATATGTTTAGCTCCACTGTGAAAAAGAATATGTTACGGTTATCCTCTGTTGACGCACAATGCCACAATCACAGCACTAGGACTAATGGGTGATCAATCAATTATGCCTAAGTGCAAACAACAAACCAAATCGCCCACACATGACTAGATGCATCAACACACAAACTCGCTCACACATGTTGATACTAAATATATTGAACAGATCATTTGAGAATTTGCCGGGAGATTGATACACGAAAATGGTTCAGCACTAAGAGTTAGTTCAAAATAAAAAAAAGATCATGCCCAGCACGCTTGAAGATTTTAAGTTGCCGAATTTTCCAGATGTAATTAGTGAGCCTAGCAGCAGATGCCATTGCCAATAACACAACATGCATGCTGTCGTTTGACCAAACCAGAGGAAATACGCGACCCACGATCAAGGTCACGAAGGGTCACGATATCCTTGATTTAGACGGCGTTAATGAAAATATGTACAACATATGCAAAACTGTGGGGCTTTGTAATTTAACCACAAGCAGCATATGTGTGCGATTTCGGAGAGTTTATCATGTGTAGAGGCATGCAGTTTAATGCAATATTGTCCCAATTACCAACGCAGTCAAACGATTGTCATTGCATTGGGCTCGAACGGGAGTGGAGGCGCGATGCGGGCTAGTAGTTAAACCCTGGATTCACAATTGAAACTCTTACTTAGGCTGTCATCCAAGAGTGAACCGTTTTGTCCATTAGTATCCGGTAGGGGGTTTATCTTAAATGTTTCGTGAGATCACACCTCGATGTGAGAATGTATGCACTAGGCATAAAGATTTTCCAAGTGGCGTACTCTCTAACGACTGCTGAGCGAAAAAACAATCATCTATTAGGTTAGTTAGACATATAGCCAGCAAGTCGGTTGTGCGTCTCCGAGTAAATGTGACTGTTGATGTTGCCGAGAGAGACCCGCAGTACATGGCAAAATGGTCTAGGTGTTTGGGCATTTGTGTTACTCAACGAAGATATTTTGTCTTTCCCTTCTCTCCACATAAGGATTGTTTTCGTAAGGATACAACTCATATTCCTTGCGTCTCCTGTGGTTATATAACCCCAACAGGCAAGCACTAATGATTTCAGCTCTCGTAATTGAAGGCTCCCTCTTCCAATATTTACTCAGGCAAATGTGATCATTTTCTATTCGCCGTTCCGTGTTGACCGAGTCATCGCCGAAGGCAGCAACTTAACAATATATATTTATCTAAAACTGCCAGCTTCAGACGCATATGTTAATGATGTATTGATAGGGCTTAACCGCATAATGAGAAATCAACTTTACTGAGTAATGACGTTTTTCATCCCTCCATCAAATAAACCAATTGTGATGTTGTATCATGACCTTTAGCCAATACTCTGGTTGGCTGCAATGTCGTATTGTAAGGCTAATCGGTGACATGCTGTTAAAGGAACTTACATATATAGTATAATCTGAATAGGATCCTGCAATTGTTTTAACCGAATCATCTGAGCATATTGCACGTACGTACGACTACCGACGAGGATTAGACATACAGGAAGAGCTTTCATACAGATTATATTTAAGATATTATGAGGGTGTTGGTGATAGAGTTTCAAAAACTTAGGATTCGTCAGATGGGGATGAATCGCATCAATGTAGACAAATGGTGTTGCAAGCTGCAGAATCGACTTGTCTACTTTCACAAGTCGCCATGGTTCAATGGTTTTGACTTACAGAATCGTCATCTGCATAGACCATATATAGAAGCACATAAATGTGTCCAAATACTTCGCAAAACAATGAACAATAAGTCACATTTTCTATGATGGATCATTGACTATGTTTAAAATTGATCTTTTACCCCTGTCTATTATATTGTGATTTGTAGATTACATGATAAAGATTGTCACTGATGATTAAGTAACTTATATAAAAGTTGTCGAGAGCAGCGACGGATAAACCGTAAGAGTCAGCAAAATAATGCGCTTAAAAACTCACAATGGTTGACAAAATAACCTGTTGTTTTGTAAAGCGAATAAACTGCACAGCTCATGGTGTCATTGAGACCATCAAGATGCACCATCCACGTTTTAAATATTTTCATGAATTAATTGTTGCATGCTTACTTATAATTTAAGGTTGATAATGCACAGCACTCATTAGAGTACATTATACACCAGTGCAGTTATTGCTGCGGCAACAGTGCAATAATTAAATCTGAGAGATATGACAAGACGAGGAAGCTTACAGGTTCGAGTAGTTCGTGCCCATCACAGGACTTACCTGGTTTATATTATCATTATCATCAGATATCTTATAAAATATATCATCATGATTTGACGTGACAGAAATGCAATAAACCTTCCTTTGCCATTGGCCATGGTAAAATACACAATATATTGCATCGTTCTGCCGAAGCTAAAATCATTGATTGTTCATTGGACATAACGTAAGTCACCAATGTGAGCCCAATGCAGTGTGTTATGTAGCGGGCTTAGCGCCTTAGAACTTATGATGGTACATTAGAACCGAAGACATGGACTGCGCCTGCTATTGGCCTGGTGGTTATTTGTCGAGGTATAAATAAATAAAATTGAATGCTGATCGCCATTCCATAGAAATGGAAAACCAATCATTTTATGGCACTTTAAAAATTGATTGATCAAGTTGAGAACAATCATCGGGACCGCTACAAATTCATACGTCCTCAGCTGCGGTATTAAAGACTGCCGTAGTCAGATAGTTGAACCATAGCGCGTGGCTCTGCCTGGCAATGACCAACGAAACTAGATGATGCTAGCAGCGAATATGCACCTGCCACGTAACCGTCACACGTGATAACTGTTTTGTCTGTTAGTTCATATAATGACTATATAATCAAAGTAGACAATATGTGTGGATGTATGAATGATCCGTCCCTTTTTCAGGAGAGCACAGTCTCTCAGACCACAGTGCCACTACTTTAGCAACAGATGTACCTGTGGAACACATGTTGGTGCTGGGCAAACACATTCACTAAAATTGATGCTCTACTTAAGGCATACCTGATAAAATAGGTATTCCATACAAGCTTGCACGAAGCATAATGTCGCCTTATTGCTAAAGACTATCCCTACTGCTATCCTAAAGTCAATGGCAGGGTAAAATACGTATTCTCCTACTGAAGCATACCAATTTAGTGTATCGTTTGTGGGTTGACCAATTATGAAGAACTGACTAAATGATTGTTTGCTCTCACTAAATTTTTGAATTTTCCAAAAATTATGCACATTATTTTATTTTGCATTTGTCCTGTAGACGGCCGCCTATAAACGCACTGCGTATTTAAGTGATGTTCCATGTTTTCCCCAAGGGCCATCTTTTACACTGAATAATTCATAACCGTTTGAACGAATAAGGCCATGTGGCGCACATGTGAAATGTTCAGCCTGTAGTTTATCGTCTTGTCCCAAACGCAACACAAGTAGATGAGCACTGATGGGCTCAGTCAATTATTATATGTAGAGTGATCATTTACGTATAGCAATTTTGGTCGAACTGCAGAGTTGCATAATTTAGTTCATCGCGGTAAAACAACGTTGGTTTTCGAATTTAGGACTTTTAGTTTATCAATTTATGCTTCAGCTACACTGAGGAAAACTCTCAATAGTATCATTTTCGCGTATAATTCACCGAAAACCAGACACGCGTTTTAACGTAGAGCACTCACATTAACATCAATCAGCTGGTCACACTCATCTCACAGCTATAAATTGATAAGCCCTTATAATCATATGCACATTATTAACACATCTAGATCGCAGTGTCATAGCAAATTCTCATCTGTCCGTGCTGCTTTCAAAGCAGGCCACAAATCTGCACCCCTATATCAGAAACGAATAGCGCAATTGATTTAACTGTAGAAACTGCCGCCCAAAATAGAACATATTGCGTTGATAATTGGAAAAACATATATATATATATATATATATATATATATATATAGATATATATATAGAGATATATATATATATATATATATAGATATATATATATATATATATATATATATATATATATATATATATATATACATATATAAATATACATAAATATATATGTATATACACACACACACACACATATATATATGTATATATATATATATATAAATATATATAACTTGACAAGCCTTTATATATATATATATAAATATATATATATACATATATATATATATATATATATATATATATATATATATATATATATATATATATATATATATATATATATATATATATATATATATATATATATATATATATATATATATATATATATATATATATAGGCCTGTCAAGGTAATATATGACACGGGACAAAGAGAGCATTCTGATCTACAATTCCTGAATAATCAAACTTTACAAAACGATTTCACAGTTTTTGCAATCATTCGCGTAGTTGAACCAGAAGATTAGATACGATAAGTTAATACAGCTTAAATGGTATGTAGGTAGGGGAGCACTTTTGTATATTGACGGTTTGAATTCTCATAGCACCATTTGACTCCCTTTGTAATGCTAATGGACATATTATAAACTATTACGCACCTGAAATACTTAGTTGATAAAAATACACCCCCACACACTTGAACTCAATCAAGATATGCCATACAATCAAAACAAGAATAAGAAAGTAACCATGACATATAACAGTGAATATATCTTAAATACATTTGGTTTGCCATCCGAAGTTGAGCTATATTCGCATTAAGAAGCGTAACCCAATCGAAATGTCAATATTCAACCATGCATTTTTCAGAAATGTGAAGACGGACCAGCAAGCATATCGTGTTGATGCATTTCGGAAGTTATCATATAAACGGAATAGAAACATGTACATTACAGTTGCAAGCACACACATATGCACGCAGGTAGGTCAACAGACAAATAGACAGGCAGCATAATATTGCATTGATAACAAATTAATCCAGTTATTTCTTCTTGGTGATTCACGCATGGGCTATTTAATTTCAATTCATAATTGAATTCCGATCGTGAAATTGATAACCTACACAGATAGTTATATGCTGTATGCTTCGAACTCAGTTACCAATTACCATGATCAGTCAATGTATATTTTCGACAATTCGGCTGAATTGATTCGAATGAATCCCGTTACAAATGTAACGGTGCCATTAAAACATGTCTAAATTAAAGAACACATGACGCTCTTAAAGCGTAGACAATTTCGAGAATATAAAGAAATCTGGTCAGGAAACAATCACACAACACATAATGGTCGTTGCTGAGCATTTGTCGAACATGGCTGTAAATTATCACGCATTGAACAAAGCACATTACAATTACAAATCTCTCATATATAATGAATGTCACTGATCGAATGTTTCAGAATGATTCATTCATCTCAGAGGGAAGACAATCTATTTATAGACGTATTGGTGGCATCACCTGCTCATCTTGTTCATAAATAACAAGGCATAACTTCCTCATGAGCGATGGACTAAATCTACGGTTGCAGAACTGGTTGACGTATTCAGCTATTTATATATATCGCCTTTATGGGCGAACAAGTACAGCATCGTTGTCTACTTGACCCGTAAACAAAACGATTTAATCGTGGACGTACTATGATTCTTTCTTTGGCACATGATATATGGGTCCTTCCGTACATTGTCTAGCCAGCGGCCAATCAGGGTAGAACCCATCGCTCACAATGACAGAAACAATGGCAATTACGGACGTACACCTGTACCTCTTGGCATAGATTGTTTAGGCGAGTGAAACCTCCTGCTTCGTCCCAAATGTCAGTCTGTAGTCAATTGTCATGGAGAGATGAGCATCTTATGTGGACCGCAGTATGTTTCCTCAATTTTCTTCTCAAATTTGGACCATTAATTTTACAACATTGCGACGCAAAAATAGTACAGACAGTTTTAAAGACATAGACTAAAATATCAATTAATAATTCTCTGTCTTACTTATCTAGATTCTAATCTTAACAGTAAGGACATACACGTCGGTACTACAAGTAGTATTATACAGCATATGTTGAAAGACATCACGATTTATCGCATTTCTATCAGTAAAACTTGGATATCTGACATTAACTAAACAAGTTGTTTGCAGTACAATGTTTCATTCAGTGGAGATATTGCTACTATAAGACGTTTAATTATGTCATATGTCATGTTGGTTGGGCAGGTTTAGACAAAAACGTCATAGATTTGTTTGCTGTTATCCATGCACAAAGACAACTTCGTTGCTACAATAGATAAGTGCGCCTTGGCACAGCGGTATAGTCCTAAGTAATGAAACATCATTCGGCATGAACCCATTCTTCCGAATCCGATATATTTTACAAGGGGAGCACAACAAAAGAGACCTAAGTGCGTTACTACTCACATGTTACACAGAATTCTATAACATTACATGCGTTTACGAAACACAATATATGTCGACGGTCATCGATATGCGAAAACTTGTTTAACGAATCCTAAGGAGGGATTTAGAATGGTCGGCGACGTAAACGGTGCTTTGTTAAATTCATCTCTTACGTTTGCGGGACATGGTAAAACTCACCATCGACTGATAGATTACAACACTATTTGAATGCTGATCGAACCAATTTTGCATTGAGTGCTATGCTGGCGTCGAGAAATAGGTTGATATGTAATATAATTTCTCACGTTTCCTAGTGGCCAAAGAGTAAACGTACTACTGCTGCGTTCAGTTATTACAGTGATTACACTGTCTCGGCACAAAGACTTGATGTGTTGTGTCCATGCCCCGTACGACCAAATCATAAAAGCTTTGAAAATATTCATCTAACGTCATAAGCTAAGGAAGTTTTAATATTCATGTGATCCTAAACAAGTGATTGGTTGTAGTTGTGTCGAAGATCAGCAATATTCACCATATAGTGTATAAGGTCGCAGACAAGTGTGAAATAAGTCATTCGTCACACTGCTATACCGCATTACGGCTGTAGTCATAATCATATTACTCACGCATGTACGATGTCTACTTCGTCGATTAGCAGAGCTGAACACAGTTCCATCAAATGGGAATATGTTTTAAAATTATTTCTGATGCCGGCGAGCAGCTTATTGTTCGAACAATCTCGTACTCATTATGAAAGGGTATGCATACCGGTAATAGGAGACAGTCATGATTACCGTCCAGTAAACGACAATTCTTACCTGTAAGTACATTATACCAATGTGTATGCTTCAACGTTTTGATGGCCCGAAACTAACGATGGAATAAGACTCGCAATTCTCCCTCGGATATCGACCACATATAATTTACGACAACTTCTGTTGTCTGAAACAAAGTACCTTACCATCATTTCCCCTTCTTCTTTTGAGCAATGATCACAACACTCTTTGGTAATCAGCCAAAGCAGCTGGGCTCGGCTCGGTTAGATCACCTGATGCAAATCATGATGTTGCAGGAACACGAAAAGTATTCAATTGCTGCGTGATTAACTACAAATTGTATGACCTTCTCCGTATATCTGCATTACAACAGCTGTTTGTACTTATTAACGCGTTAATGAGCTTAACTGTGGCTAATTGGCGGCGGTAAATACTCATCTGCTGTTGGGAAGTCCCTTACCTCTGCACCGTATTGGCTACTGTACATGTCAGATATTCTGTACACTAACATTCACAGTGCATTGATAACGCCATCAAATGCCCCATGTAACTGCATGGAATGACATAGCAATAATTAGTGAGTCCGTGAATTGTACACAAAGAGGATCGAACTTGCCTCAGGTGTGTTATATTATGTTTTATATGTACATTATCAAACACAAATCGTGGATTGTGAAAATCATATGGAAAGGTGGTACATGCCGTCGGCGGTGAAATAATCATTTTCGACGACCAAGCTAATGCAACATATATATTTGGATCGCGTTGCGTTCTTAATTGAAGTTTGGCCGATTATTTAATCTGAGTTGATGTATGCTTTGCATTTTGTCATGTCGCAGACATGAACAGGACGCCTTGGATCGCATCGCTACTTGTTCATGAATAGATTAATATGTACTACACAGTACTATGAACGATCTTGTGAGTATTTCGTGGTACCTTACCATGGTCAAAGTCAGAACCGGTGGTTTTGCTGGTAGAGCGCTTTTCCATGTACGCCTTAGGGATACCAACATGTGTAGATATGTGAAAACATTGCCCCTCAGGATAACTAGGCAAAGTACTATGCTATGCATCGCGACCTTGTCGAGATTAATTCTGTGGATACTTTTTAATCTAGTAGTGGCCTAGCGTGTTTCTCGTCTATGAAGAATACTTGGTTTGATTGACACGTATGATGGGTCTGGGAATAAATGTAAGCCGAGATTTTGTCTAGACGTTAACACCCTCTGAACGATCTATCCTGCTTGGCAGCAACATGTTGCAGTACACAAGAGATTTCCAATTCGGTTGATTAGACTTAAATAACCATGTATCGGCATTACTTATTAGCTTTAAGTCACACATTGAGTAATAATACACATGCTACACATAGAGTCCCTCATAAACGTGGTAAGCTCTATGCACAGTGACACAGTTTTCGAAGTTTACATATGCATGTATTTTACGCTGGTACACTCAAATAATGAAACAAGTGTTTGCATCTCGCAATATATGTTTGAGCCCTCAATGGCTGCAGTGTTTCTTAAAGTTTCTCATGTTCTATTCTTGGTGAAATTGGTGCCGTGTTCTATTCACTAAGAGCGGTGGCTTCTTTGCAACATTTTGAAAAATGGCGTCAACGGCCATCCAAAATTTTGTGTACTGCATGGGTCCGTAGAATACATGGTAGTCATATGGCCCTATTTGTTTCAAGCAGGCAATGTGCTTTGATACAATTCGCAATGAGTCTGTTTGTCATTAACGACCTTAAAAGGCAATTTTCCTATGTCACAATCACATTTACTCAGACATAATGGCATTGCGTATAAATGCAGCGTTTGTTTCTGGCAACTGGTTGCTAGCTTTCAGCGAACGGTGGTATAAATATGTCATTCAATGGGATTTATTGTCAGACCCTTCTGCACCTACCAGATTTAACCGATCAATGAACAAGTTTCATGCGGTATTGGTATCGTTCGCCTGAATGAAATTTAAGGGCTGAATCATCAGTTTGGACATTCTAAAGTATATATATATATATATAGATATATATATAGATATATATATATATAGATATATATATATATATATATATATAGATATATATATATATATATATATATATATATATATATATATATATATATATATATATATCTCCTAGAGAGAGATATATACTATATATATATCTATAGAAATATATATATATATATATAATACATATATATATATATATTTATATATATATATATATTTATATGTATCTTATACATATATATTTATATGTATTTATACATATAGTAATATATATATATATATATATATATATACATTCATATGTATATATGCCTAAATATATTTAAAACTTAACATGTTTATGTTTTAGATATGTATATATATGTTTATATATGAATAAATATAGATAAATATGGATTGTTCAACAGTCTTGGAATAAACGGTTTACTGTTGGTTAAACATGAATAGCTAACCAACCACCGAGGATCAACACGGCCAATACACCTCGATAATTTCACATTTTGCGCAGTCTTCACTTGCAAAATGTGATACTTGTGGACTGCTCAGTCAGCATAGCACTTTCTTATTTTGTACCCCAGAATGATGGTAGGTGGCATAATTAACCATTTAACCATAACAAAGTTGCAATGTGATACCAGATTAGCAGCGGAATCAATGAATATAATCTCTCGGGTCTGAGGCATGCTCGGTCCTCTTTGTGTTCAATTAAATGATGCACATAGGATTGTTATTTGTTCAATATAGACATAATGGATATTTGATGGCGGCATCAGCGCATTGTGTCCGTCAATGTTCAAATATATGATATGTTAATGGATCAATAAGGTGTTGAGCTAACAGACTTTCCTACAACACATTAGTATTTACTGCCGACAATTAGCCATGGTTACAATCATTAACGAGTAGATATGTACTAACAGCTCATATAATGCAGATATACTTAACCCTGTATAATCACGACATGCATTAGAGCACTTGTAACCCTACATATGTCAACCAGTTAAATTTGATCAAACCGAGCTAAGCTCAGCTGTTCTTGCTGGTTTCAAAATTGTGTCGCAGTTAATGCTCAAAACTAAGTAGTGCATTTGTTTTCATATAGCAGTGTTTGTCGCAAATCATATGTGGTCATTCCTCGAGGCAGAAGCTTTGATTCTAGTGCCAGTCGACTGTGCAAGACTTATTCGATCGTTCTTCTGAGGCTATAAAAACGTTTATACATATATATTGGTTTAATGTACTTTCAGGTTAGAATTTGATTTTACTGGACAATTATCATGACTGCCTGCTGTTGCCGGCATGCATACCTTTATATGTACGATGATGTTCAATCAATAAGCCGCAGAAGATGTATAAAATCAACGATCCCCTCTGACAGAACAGTATGATTCAATTCGTGATCTTTGTTCAGCGCGGGTAATCGACGAAGCAGACATCGCTAATGAGTGAGTACTATGATTTTAACTAGAGTCATAATGCGGTGTAGTAGTGTGACGAATGAATTATTGTACACTTGTCTGCGAGCCATGTGTATACTTTATAGCGAATATTGCTGATCTTCGACACATCTGCAGCCAATCATTTGTTCAGGATCACATAAATGTCAAAATCTTTTTAGCCAACGATGTATAATGAATATTTCCAAAGCGTTGATGATATGGGCGGGCTGTGTACTGGCAGACACATCAGGTTGTTGTGCCTTGACAGGGTAATCATTGTGATTGACTACTGAACGCAGCAGCAACAATACGTCCGCTCCTTGGTCACTAAGATATGGTCGATAGATTTTGTTCTATTTAAGATCAATGAATCGTTATGAATCATTAAGTAGAGCTCGGCCCTTGGCACTTTACAGCCATGTTTAAAAGGTTATTATAATAATTACCATAATAGAAAATAAGGTCTATGGTCTCTGAAATGCTCCGATCAATGTCAATCGCTTACTCAGGAAGGGTATTTTAATGCACACAGTGTCGCTAAAAGCCTTGTCCATGGGAACTGAACACGATACAATGTTGTTAGATACAAATTTGTCCGATTGTTGACTAACCGTTCTACATTGGCGGTAAATTACGGCACATTTCTAGAATTCACAGTTCAAGCCTTCTAGTCTAAGACAAATGTACCGACGACAGCTTTTAGCAGCAACAGTTATGTGTTGAGTGAGTTGTTTCCGGTCAAATAGGCTTTATGAATCCTCTTCAAACTCGCTCTGAGCTTGCCATGTGTTCATGAAATTTCGACATATTTTAACATTTAAAAAGGGATGCACTTACATCAATTCATCTGCATCATCTAAAGTATCCTTTGACTGACGGCGTTATTGGTAAAAGAGCTCAAATTGACTTGTTGAAACAGAAGAGTAGATTCACACAGTCATGATCGAAATTGGAAGATAGGCCGTTAGTGAATCACCAAGAAGAAATAACTGGATAAATTTGTTATCAATGCAAAATGAGATATGTTTGGCTGCCTGTCTTTTTGTCTTTTGAAGAAGCCCTATTTAATTAAGTTCGATTTCTGTGCTTTCGGAGATGCAAAAATATAAACACAAATTAAAAAGATATCACCTACTCACCGAGCATATTCATAACCTTTTTCTCGTGTTAAGTCCATTAATACTAATCAAGATCAGTAAGCGATTGAAAGATCTTTATTTTTGATGTGTGGTAAATGAAGATTACTAATCACATGACGTCAACTCTAATTTATGCTGAAATATAGCATATTGCACGTTGAAAATCGCCTTATCTACTGGCATGAACTGATACGTTACAAGAATGAAAATATTGTAAATAACTCATAGACGCACTGTGCGGTGACATTCAACAGTGACCATTAAAGTTTTGCGCACTTTATTCGAGGCAAGGAAGACTTTCATTCAAATTTCAAAGTACATTAAACTAGTAAATAGGTAGAATTATGCTGCAACATGGTTTATTTTGATTAATTTCTGATCCTCGTAAAACTCAGATTGCTCAGATTTGCTTGCATGCAAAAATATGGTGTCATGATGGGCGCTAGCTGTAACGCAACGTTTTCAAACGAGCACAGTTTAGTGAATTCGTCTTCGTGATAACACAATATGATTGCTCTCATCATGTCATGGTTTCCCATCATAGGGCATTGAAATATGTAATTTGAGCACACGGAGGGTGTTTATTGAAGACCCGAATGAATCCGCATCTATTTGATCAAATAGACAATCCATCATATTTATTATATAAGCCTCAGACAAGCGTACGCTTTGAATAAGACATACAAATTAATCAATTTTCGGACCCAGTTACTCCCAGTAAGCTGGGTAATGACCTCACTATTCGCCGCATATCTAGCAACATGACTTTCCTTCGAGGCCAGGGCAAGTATTATCATCATAAATATGATATTATTACTATGGATATCGTACCACGACATAAGGCTTATATGGCATAAATAAACCCTATAGATGTCAGATTCGCTGTCGTGATGATAAATGATAAGGCATCATTCAGCTGAATTTAAACTGCAACGCCTCCGAAATACATATGTGTGCTCTTCCGATTAAGTTAAGATAACTCGTGGTTGAATATTGCCGTTTCGACTGGACAACCATTCACTCAAGCGCGGATGCCACACCAGATGTATTCAGGACTGTATTTCACTTTCATGTGTTATGGTCATTACTATCAGTTTCTTGAATAATTACTTGCCATACATGTTACTGTGCTGTTGTAAGTGCATCCAGTATGCAATTTGTCACGACATAGGCATTTCAGTGAAGGAAACGTATTCCAAAAACCAATCAAGTGACACTACGTAATGAATATAACGGAAACTTGCATAACGAATTCCTAACGACCAGGTACTGAATTATTCATGCTTTATGCGTTAAGTACACGGTTACAAATGTTCTTTACACTCAGATGTATGTAATGATAAACAAAAATCCTAAAATAAAAAGATGAAATATAATATCATGTACGTTTGGCTATTCTTTTGTCTTTCAGTTTTGCATCAAACAATATGTTCAAATCTTTAATCGCTTTCAGTTTGTCTATATAGTCAGCCCATAGAGTGCATGATTAGAAAACAGAACACAGATATTAGTAACGTATTTCCAGGAGCAATAGCTGTGATATTGTGACACTGGTAGTTATGTCTGATGAATATTCAGAGATCCGATGACATATCGTTGTAACAATATCACCCAGAATGTTCAACCTAGATTAGGATATTTCTAGATTGATTGGGTGATGTCATTGCAATTGATTATATTGAGGCATCCATCGTTATGCAGTTAACCAACTTAATATTTTCTATTGTCAGCGTTAAAAATACCGGCAGCACATATTCCCACACTATCCATTAGTCACAAAGGCATGCATAGTATTTTTGCAGTAAAACGGGCACATACATATGAATAGGCGTTAGCCACAAAGGCATTTTATGGGAGATTATTATGAATGATCAAATATTGTTCTGCGAGATTAATATCAAGCAAGCGTGCACCAATGTATCAAAATCAGGATAGAATATACTAACAGATATTTGGAGGTATTATACTTTATCCTTTACTCATATTGTGATTGTGTGATATCGTTGATAAACGGATTGCAAGGACATATTTCATTACCGATGTATTATAGTTTATAATGGATGCTTGGCTCATAAGCCGCAACAGTCTGCATAGTTATTGTGAAATTGAAATATTTCCCACAATGAATCACCAGTTTATATGCCAATAATTGCATTTTTACATAATTATTCAGCATGGCAAAATATAGTCATGTCGATTCGTAAGATATATCTAACAATCATATTGTTAACGGGTTCACTTTGCACAAATTGTCTTTCCACTTTTTTTGAGTTGGATTTTCAAGATGCATATAGCGAATGCATCTATATAACGTCCGGTGATGGAATATTCTATATAATCAGCGCTACTATATACTGGTGATAGGCATGATCAAAAGCCTATAATGGCTCATAATCGGTACAATATCGTTCCTGCCTTATATTTAGATACAAACTGATTGTTAACGGCGTATTCCCCTTACTATCACGATGGTCACCATGTATTGCACGCTTTAAAACAAAGCACAATAATCCATAATATCAGCAACATAATCTCTCACGCATATTGTTACGGATTTGTCATTTAAGTAAAACACATGATTAACCGCCACCAATGATCCCTAATTACACAAATGGTATTGCTTTATTGCCCATTTAAGCTCATTGAAATATGTGATTTGAGGGTGTAACCGCTTTTGTGAGGACTCTATTGGATTATGATACAGCGGAGGCAAATTATCAAAGTAATCCAAGCGGCCTCAGATTAAGACAGATTACAGGAAAAGTGTCTTTTGACATGGACAATAAATGCATGCTTACTAAATGTGTAAATCGTAGTATATGGCTCTGAGCCATATATTTTTGCACTCGAAAAAGTTATGTCTGCTATGCAACGGGTAATATTAGCTTGTACAACTATCAGATGTTGAACTCCAATATTGCCCTTGGGTGAATGGTGTGTCACATTTAAGGATGCGATCCTTAATATGTTTGCATCTTACTGGTCATGCGTACACCTAAGCTGTACATGATTTGGTGGCGAGTTATAACTGATATCAAACAAAATCAGCAGCACTCTTTTATAATATGAGTAGGTGGTAAACGTACACTATTGCAGTGCATGTGTAAGTTCTTGCTTCTTGGGGCTAGTTCGTACATTCGTGCCCCTTGCCTACTCATGCGGATAATTTAAAATTTATTTTGATGACCTTGATTAAAATCAAGGCCAACACAACACCTCTGGGTTATGGGCGTTAATTACACCTTCCATTTAATTAAAACTATTTCGAAACTATAATAAAAATTACGACCTGTATCGCGCGCCGAAAAAAAAGAAGCTGACATACGTTAAACCATACACAGACTATAGGTTTTGCGCTTCAATTACACTTTCCATTTCAAAAAAACAATTTCGAAACTACGAAGAAAATTTCTACCTGTATTGCGAGACAAAATGAAAGTTAATAAAAAATTATTTAGAAGCTATTTAATGTTGAACGCCATAGGGTCAAGGGAACATGAGAGAACATGGCGAACTGTATCAGGAAGTTAAAAAACATTCAAATCGACCCATGATTGACCAAGTTATTATGAATAAATCAATGTTCTTGAATTTCTTTCGATGATTTTGTCCCCAATTTACTATCAAGCTCACAACAAAACATATGAGTTCTGCACATCATTGACACCTTTAATTTAAAAAATAATTACAAAAAAGTGAAAATTGCGTTCTGTATCGCGAGACAAATAATGTTTACAAACATTGATTCAGAAACTTACCAACATTAAACGCTAGATGTCAATTGGAACTTGGCGAACTGTATCGGCCCAATAATGAACAAGTTTTCATGGATTTTAATTTTTGGCAACCACGATTTAATTTATTTACATCAGCATCGAACGTATATTGATAATTTTAAAAGCGATCAAATCGATAAAAGCAATCATGTTGTCCAGGGCCATGATAGGTTGGCAATTGTGTAGCCGCCTCAATGATGAGCTTTATATATTAATCAAATATTATTGCGGCGCACCATACTTGACAGCGTGCCTTGAGGCGAGCAGTGAACAGCAGCAACCTTAGAACCGCATGATATGTAGGCTGATGTAAACAAACCAGTAAAAACCAAGCGGAAATGACACCCGCTGTACTTCAAGCTAACTTTGTGAGAAAACTATATATAATTTAACAACAAACAATATTTAGTTACATCTTCAGAACTGAATGGGCTTTCTTGGAGTGCAAACGGTACGACAATCACCGATGGCAAAAACGGCGCGATAACCTCAGATTTCAGTCCCGTTTCAACTTTGATTCGTTCGACACCGGCGGCGAGGCAATCGAGAATTGATTTCAGGATAAGATTCGCGCTGTTAATGTCAACCACTATGCTAAAATTCGAGCATTACTTCAGACTTCTAGACATATTACCCGATTGTCTGTGCTGCTTGGAACGACAGCAGTTCACTTCTAATTAAAAATTCGGCACAGGTTTCTTTCAATAGATGTACGCGACGGTACGAAGTCGTCATAAATGAATAAATCAAATCATTTTCAAATATAAATCTGCTTGAAAATGTTAATAATTTTGATTGCCCTACTACAAAATCCAGTTACTTGTAAGCAACAATGATGGCCTGAGATCTTAATTCTGATGCATTAGGTCATTAATGTGTGCTTGCGCTCCACTCATCAGAACTCGCTAATTGAAATGCTTGATAAGCAATACCAGCAAATGGCCACAACAGGGTAACTGGGTGTTCTGCAGTGACTCACAGTATTTGCTGTCAGTAAAATAAAGTAGTCTTCTTTCAACTTATACATCCGTTTATTGGCTCCATGAGAAACGTCCATATATCTTAAGGATGTCGAGATGTTAGATTATGTATGAGCCACGAATGATGGATTATTCACTTAAATGCAGTAATGTTTGCATTGCTAACAGTTTCCTGCTTATAATCAACACGCTGTGTGTACACAGTCAACAGGCATATACTGGAGCTCCTCGTATGATTGATTCTAATGGAACAAATCATTTTATTTATTTGGCTTGCAAATGCTTTGATCACAGCGATAATGGACTATCAATGTTTATAGGGAGTTATCCGATGGGTTGAATTTGATAGACTGCGCTTCGCCTTTCGCACTGTCTTTCAACATTGTTTATTAAAATAATGGCAAATGTGCTAAACCACGATTTACCATGTCATAATGATAACGCATGCGCTCGAACGTATGTGACTACCAGTTGCTATTCTACACTGGTGCTAATGACTTTAATATAAATTATCAGCAGAGGTAATATTATACGATAGATTATCTTATATGTAATGAAAAAGATCATTGAACTGAAATATTTGTGTCATAACTTTTGAAACGGTATACCAAACTTATTGTCATGTATCTATTGTCAACATACGTCCTCACACGGATTCACTTTTAAATAGAATCTTAACGCTTTGGCACACGAGAAATTACCGATACATAAAGTAGCACGTTATGTGCGTAAGCGACAACAATAACAATCGTTTGTATTCATGTCGCTTGGGATTTATTGCTCAACAGCCAAAATTGTCCATTGCACTAATTGCAGTTGATGGACTCTTGTATAGACGGAATTGCACTTGATGAGCTTTCATTGTGGGGGATTGCATGTAAAGTAAAGTGAGGTTATTTGCATATATAGTGTTGCCGAAAAGACAAGAAAATAATCAAAATGATTTTTTGTGACTATATGGAAATGAACCCTATTTTTGGCCTCTCTTCCATGGACAGGCTATTTGGTATACTGGCCAAAGATTAGAATAATTACTTGATTTAATGGCTAATATAACGCAGCTATCAATTTTACAATTTTATCGGAATTGTATGTGAAACTGGAAAGATAATGCAAAGGTCCGTGACTGACTACTTGTCACGGCTATCACGAGTCAAATTATTCTATGTCCCACGGACAAAGACTATGACTTGGTGAAATTGGCATATCAACTTTACCAAGGTACGTACTGGGGCGCTTTGAAGCGCACTACTCTCGTAGAAAAACACAATTCACTACTCTCGTAGCAAAAAAAACACAATTTCATCAGTAAAATTGGGTTTCTTGTCGCATATTCAACGAATGCAAGAAACACAGTAGAGCTTTACTAATTTAGTAATTTTATTAACTTCGGAAGTAAGCTTAAATCAATAATCAAGCAATAATGCTAGTCCTCTCTTCGACTAATTTTTATATCACTATGTTGGCGCGTGTTCATTCAGAAAAATTGGGCTTATGTTAGTGTGTCATTTTCTTCGGTCTATATTTCTATCAAGCTTTGAAATATTAAAGCTGTAGCTGTTATAAATAATCATGAAAATGAATGCTGCTGTATTCACGATCTTTGGGTGATTTACATGACCAAATTCTGTTGGTTTATATGCACCACAGCCGCTGACAGAGAACCCCATAATTGATATCACAATTTACGGCGGTCGCTGGTGGAAATTGGTAGCAATAAACATTGTCTGTATTGACGGCAAGAATTATGCCATGCCAAAAGCCTTGCTGATATTTTCCACTTGCGACCATTTATCAACAAGAAAATGCTACCGCAGTGAATAAATCATTTTCAACTGCTTTGCTTGACCCCGCATAGTTGGCACATGTCAAGTCCATCATTATAAATGCATGCTCTTGCAAACGACAGTCATCCCGGGAAGTTGGGCATTAGATGGAAAATATTGAGCATTTAATGAGCGACTTTACTCTAATTAATCAGGTTTAGTAGCATCAATTGAATGTCCGTTGAAAGTAGAAAGCTTGACTGGGATAAAGATTCGGGCATCGATGCGGATGATTAAAGGGGTCCGATGAGAACCTAATAAAATTGCAGTGGCTAAGTGCTGACACAATGTGTGCCAAAATGCCTATCGCAACAGCTTACTAAGGATGTAGCAAAGCCGCGTCGACCTTACTTTACGGCGATATATATAAAAATAAATGTATATATATATATATATATATATATATATATATATATATATATATATATATATATATATATATATAGATATATATATAGATATATATATAGAGAGATATAGAGATAGAGATAGAGAGAGATATAGATATAGAGATAGATATATATAGATATATATAGATATCTCTAGATAGATATATATATATATATATAGATATATATATATATATATATATATAGATATATCTATATATATATAGATATATATATATATATATATATCTCTATATATATATATATATATATATATATATATCTATATATATATATATATATATATATATATATATATATATAGGCCTATTTATGCTGTAATTTGGGATGAAAGTAAGCATTTTTTGGGTAAAAACAAATACTGTTCACTCTTTTGCATCTCGGGATTGGCGTGCTGAGGCTTTATAATTTGACAATTGTATGGCAAATCAATTAAGCTGATGAACTGCGTATGATTACTGAAAGTGACAGGAAATTAAACCCATAAAAAAGATTATCAATGTTATCAGATCAATAAATTGATAAGGTATATGAACGAATGATAATTTGCTTAAGCATTTGTGATATTAATTCAAAAACTTCATTGGTCACGAAGTCGAATATGATAATCTCAGTTCGAAATCTTACCAAAGCTGGTTCATACAATGAGAGGGTAAAATTACCATCCAATAACAGAGACGTATTTTTCTCTCCGTGTTAAATTTTATGGAGACAAATACATTAAAATACAACATGCACCCTATTCATAATGATAATAACGAACTTGGTCTGGAATGATAGTGACGCTGCAAACACACGGAAAATGATGGGTGTCAAGGTCATGACACCATCTTCGCAAGTGCCCAGTTGGGAATTGATTCATTGACTCTATTTTGCTTCAAAGCTACCCACAGATCCTATGAATAAATCAACATTGTTCATTAATGGCCAAGGAGCTATTCCTTGTGCGCATATGTAAAAGATACATTGGGTAGCAAAAGCCTAACCAATATCCGCCGGCCTCGATATTGTTCATGTCAAGTTACGCATACAGGGATGTTTCATGAGTTCGAATAACCTCGTATACCCACCAACACATTATATTATTCCAAATGTATCCGTTGCATTTGCTCCGATTTTCTTTCATAATGGTTTCGCATTCAATGCATGCGCTAGCATTGGCTTATCTAATGGTTTTGTTTGTTATTAATCCGATGGTAATCCGTTAGGACCCTTAATGAACAAACTGACATTCGCACCAATAACATATTTCAAATTATTTGAATTGCTAACGAGGAACTACTGTAAGCGTAAATATAAATCCACGGCCCTGAAAAAATCGAATTTTGTTAATGGTGCGTTGTAGCTGTCGATGGCGTTCGTGATGCTCCGGGAAATACCTTTTTGAATAAATACACTTTTAAAGACGAAACTTGATATGATATTTTAACTCAGAAGCAACTGATGATAAGTGTTGCTGCGATAAATAGATGTTTAATCTTAAACAAAATCCAGATTCAATTTGAATAATGCAATAGAAAATATATCGGAGCGGGTAGTTAATACGACATGGCGATCGGGGTACGACGTCCGATTCAATTGCATGTTGCATATCCAAAGTTAGAGTAAATGAACGCTCTCCATGTCCAGTCAATCTAAATTTAATTGATGCTTTATGTATCCATACGATTTTTAACAAACGTTATCAAGTGTGTCCTTGCGAAACATCACCGGCCCGCACTTGATGGGATGCAAATGCAAGTACAAAAACCTGTAAATATTTCATTTGGTACAGCCACATAAGGCCTTTTGTATGATGAAATAGCAAAATAATCCCTTCTCAGTTACAGGTTTTATAGTGCACAATGCTACTACCATATTGTCTTCCCACTCACTGTATTGAACCAATATATATATGAACGGACGTCGATCAATCTCTATTACGGCTTCTAGATGCATGGTCGGAGAATTATTTAGAAGAAAAGCCATTTCCCCATATCTTCAGTTGACCCCATTGATATTATGTAAATAACATGCACACCAGTGATCTCCAGGAGATTGATTGATTCGATCGCGATGTAATCGAACAAGAGTGTTCAAAGATATTCTCAGGCGAGATCTTTGAAAGTGATTCAACAAGTTATTGATAAGTTTGCAATCAAAAATAGCCCCAAAAACCTGTATACTATGGCAACTGGTTAAAGTCCATTCGAAACACAGCATCAGCTTACCATAAACCTTTACGCAATAGATTTATGTTATCCCCGTTGCGTCTGCATTAGCAAAGACAACATAACGCAACAAATCAGTCATCCGCCCAGGCCGACAAAGAAACTGACTTTCTCGACTATCTAATCCATCCATTTATATTAAATGATGTGTCCATTTACAGAGAAAGTGCGACGCAACAGCTCTCTGATACCTTGAGCCAGGAATCAATAGTCAATCTCAGATCAAGCTGACCAGATGTGCCCCTAGTTGTTAATATATGTCAGTTTCAACGGGCTAGATTGGCTTAAGAAAGCATACTGAAAGCATTCATGGCATTTTGGAAGCTTCTATGAAAATGAGCGTCAGATATCTATAACCAAGATTCGTATGAAGCCCCATCTTAGGTAGAATTATCGCTGATATTGGTTGTACTTGATACTGGAAACTATTAATGGCTGGAATTTATATTTTTATCTTTGCCGATGGTTAGATTATATATCATAAATTGCTGTTATTTCATTGACTGATAAAATATTTAGATAGAAAGTCCGAGTTGCGTGGATGTAGTCATTGCCGCGTTTGTGCCTTAATATGCTATGCTTGACAATGGTTGCATACTTCGATGGCGCTAGACACAAATGATCAAGCCAAACCGTCAAATCACAGTATGAAATCCTACTATATCATAGGAATACAGAGTAACTGTGGGCACACAATTGATAAGCCCGTCGTAGACAATGAACCCTTTACCACCCTGTAATAGGCTATACATACATAATTGTGGTGCAGGCAACGGATAAATGATAGCAGCAATGATCGCGTTGGTTGAGTTGAGATTACATGACGTTTTTAAAAATAAATATTTTGCACTTTTTCAAGTGAAAAAGTGCAGAATATTTATTTTCAAAAACGTCATGCTGCAGTCAACTCACATTTAATGAGATTAATGAAACCCTAGCAGTAATTTGCAAGTATAGACCATGGTATACTTAAGAGATTGCTTTGGGAGTGCTTTTAAAAGGTTTGTAACGTGAATCATTGTAATTTGTACAGCAGTTGTCCTGTAATTTTCATGCAGCCTTATACCTGCGAAGCGTACTGTGTCAATCTCAACTCACCATCAACTTCCCCTAGCCCTGATTCTTTATCGATTTCTGTCTCGCCATCACCAATAACACTTACTCTTCCAAGCTTTGACTTTACACCGACCAACACTACAACCAACCCGATCTGGCTCTGATCATAGACTAGCTTCTGTCCGGCCATTACAAACCCCTTGAAGACCAACTAAACTATCATTTTTCGACCCCACATTACCCTCCGCCGATCCCGTGTCACTCCCGCAATCTCCCTTTCCGCAAGTTAAATCTTTGCGTACATCACCTCCTCAATTATGCTCCTTGTCAGTCCTACAATCACCCCTACAACTCTCCCGAGACCCTACTCCTCAACAGACATCTGTCAATAGTTTCCTTCCAACACCTCTTGGCGCTTCCTATTATCTCCTTGCGGACCCCTGTATCCCAATGAGCCGGAAACCCAATTCACAGGACCTGAGGGCCTACAACATTGCCATGGCAACATTGCCTGTTATCGGGATCGGGAAAAGTGACCCGATACTATCGTGCTTGACACATAACCCCCTCCGAACCTGCGTAAACAATGCACCATATGCATTCCGGCGGTTCCGCCGTCGCTATGCAGGTCGCGCTCCAGATAGCGTACTCGGTCAGACGCTGCATCTATGATGCAAATATTCAAATTCGCCAACGTCATATATATTGCTGCAGCGTTTGCAATATCTATCTCTATTGATCTGTTCCATGTACAGAATGATGGATGTCCGTTGGCGCCGCTTGTACGAAGAAAAGCAGAAGTGTTTGATTATTTGTATAGATAATGTTGGAATAATACCATCCCCATTATGCTACTTGTGTACCATCAAAAACACCGCTCGAGGTATTAATCATTACTTGATATCAATCATTCCATTTGAATCGAGTTGAATTGAAAATATCACGAATGCAGATAAATGATACAATATGATACATATATATATATATATATATATATATATATATATATATATATATATATATATATATATATAATATATATATATATATATATATATATATATATATGTATATATACATATATATATTTTTATATATAAATATTGTACTTTTGTGGCAGTGTCTAATGCGTAAGACTAGTGATCGATGTTCGTGACACACGAGGTACGGGTTCCTCTTCGTATTAGAAAATCAACAGAAAAAACGTTTTCTTAAATAGAAAATCATGATGAAATTATCGATAATAAACGACAAAGAGAACTGGCCTGGTTTTTACGTATTGACTCGGTCATTTAGTGCTATATGATCACGCGATATACACAGTTTGGCTTTCCGTTTGCTCTAGCCTATTATCACTGTATATATTGTGGCTGTTAATGCAAACATAAAACGAGGCAGATATATATTTGATAGGTCAGCTATTGTTTATTTCATAATTTGATAAGTCGGCAAGCAATGCTAAAGCGAAAGGTAAATATAACACAATTGTTATTCCGAAAAGTATCTAAGGAATTCTATATCCATCGATTGGTAAAGCATTTATAGCCTGATGAAACGACCACAGCATTTTTTGATACTACCACTGTGTCAACATGAATGATATGCATATGGAAACATTTGTAACTCTCCCATGGTGCATGGTGCTTAATATATCTTATACGTGCAACCATTTCGTACTTATTTTAACGAAGAACATGATAGGTACCCGATGTACCGTTTCTCATTACATGCATATTGCAAATTTATGAACCAACGAACAAACAAGAACTGTTCATGTATGCAAATAGCTAGCTAACCAACAAAATTGATAATCTCTTGGTACTTTTATTAACTTTAAAGAACTATTATGCTGCCATGCTTAATTAAGAGGGCTGTTGGAGATGGCGTTAACGTCATAACGATACAACGACAACGCATGTCCAAGTACATCTTTCTGAGGCTTAAATTTATTTCACGATACGTGTCAGCTTGACGGATTGTTTTGGGGATCTGGTGAATCTGATTGCAGCAAGATCAAACCTTGTAACCTCTTCTACAAGTAGATTATTCAGCGTTCACTGAATCGAAGCACCCCGAAACAGTGTTAGCAACGCAAAATTGTTGGCAGGAGTTACTTTTTTGCGAACAACACAATAACGCGATGCATATAATATTGTACCTTGCCATGTTTTCCCCAGGGGGTGAATTTTTACATCAATGAGAATATTGTCTGAACGACGGAAGTCCAAGGGCGTACATTGAAAAGAGCTCTACTAGCTAAAATATTGTGTTTGTCGTTCGAAAGTATTTATACAATTAACTAGCGCAAATATTTGCTTCAATCCTATGTACGATTTTGCATTGGTTCACGATTAATCATTTTTACTGGAATGTCAATGGGAGACAGTAAATCATTTCATTTCAAAATAAATGGATCTCGATTCGAGCGCAGAATAGGATGATTGCGCGTTACCACGTTATTTAGCCTCTTATAGCATTATACAAGTAATTTGCAGGTATACCACTCCGTTTAATGAGAATCAGCTACACTAGCAATCATCACCTGTTGCGTTATATATTGTGTAATCAATATAGATTGTCGCTCCTACATTGTCAGGAAATTCATACAGACCTTGACACACTTACAATCTGATAGTTGATATCACATGTGCTAAAGGGCCGGGTAGGCAATAAGGATGTCATTGAAAGACGGATAATTACTTGATAAGTAACGACATAAAACTAATTGATTAGTCATAAATCCTCTGACATATTTCATTCGTCTTTTTTAATCGATACTTTATCGCAACTATGACCGCTATAAGTAGGTGCAATAAACCTGTAATAGCTTAGATAAGGCGCCTCTTCAAATAAAAGCAACATGAAGAAGTTGTTCTATTTACTTAAGATCATCTCATTCATTACAACTTGTGCAAAACTGTTTAAAGTGCATATTACCAATGTGAGCAATGATGATTATCAACAGCCATTTACTGAAGATTTCAGAGAATTCGGTTATATGGTTGCAAATACACCAGAATCGTACATACTAAATAATATCGCAGATAGAAAAATACAAATACACTATTTGATAAGAGGTTGAGATAAGTGACATTTTATCTTACAAATTAATACTTTCATTAATGACTTACTTTTGTGTTGGGGTAACAATATTTAAGAATCTTTCCGTGCGAAATTGGTCCGATAGAAGCCTTTTGCACCAATAAAACATATCGTACTTAGCCCCAGTTAACATTGTTGTAGCTTGAGCAAACATTGTTTCTTGAAATCAAGTCAATTATATGTAGAATGCGGACATTTCAATGATCAGTTCTGGGTTATTATTGATATTTCTCCATAACACAAGAAAGCGAAATGAAGCCTGTAGTTTTCGGTAATATGCTCTCGGTTGTTTTGAATCCCAATCTGTTTGGGTTAGCAACAACAGATCATGCCCTTCTCAAAATATGATATACATAGGTAGGTCAGTATCTTAATGCTAATTGTTGCAAATCAAACAAGCTCAACCAAGTTTATGTTAACTGCTAAACCATTTATTGGGACCATGACCTGATAAACACTCAAAATACAATGGTCTGATTTTGGACAGGTAAGGTTATAGTAGACCCAGATAATGCGTTTTGTCATTGTTGACTTTTTACGAATACGTCGTATACAGGACCCTAAATGTACTTGTAGGTTTCCACCAATTGGTTTATTGTGTACTACAATCGCTCGATGCTCTTGGTAAATATTTACAGCATAAAAGCGAGGATGTGTGCATTGTTTCTGTTTTGCTGCGATATAAACGACGCAGATGTCTTTTAACAAGTGCTCCTGTCTGTTGTTTGAAGAGAAACGTCCATAATCCTTACTGCTGCCAAGAAGTAGGATTATATATGAGTTCAGAATCAACACAAAAATAAAGATACATTAGCATTTCAAACAGTTTCTTGGTTGAAACCATAAATCAGTGTTTACACAGATAACGTTGAGAGTTCCAGTTGCTTAACTTAATTTGCTCCCCATACTGTTGTTGATGAAATATTTGGCTTTGTGAATGCTTAGCACACTGTGAGACGCAAATACCAAGGTATATCAAAGACATCCCAAGGTTCTGCATCTTCTTAAACCTAACATTCCGATCACAATCGCGATAGTGCTGAGCATGAGAATTTCCGCTATAGAGGCTCGAGCCACATTCTGTCATTTTGTTGTTGTTTTTGTCAAATCAATGGCAAAATACACATAGCAGTTTATGTGAGCATGCCTTTGAATATTTAAATGTCACCGCGGATCTCAATCCAAAGCTTTGTGCTTATTAGTATTACGGGATTTTTCATGCAACAAACTATTTCGGATTAGATGTATTCGTGAATGCCGCAATCTGACACAAAGCCAATATAACACTATGTCTAATCATCTAACATGTTCGTCACACGAATATGTTCTGAAAGGCAGCTCCGCAAATTATTGCCCGTAATGTTTCTTCCAAATGCTTTATATCAGTGTCGCATCAAGCCATTATAATTTGTATGTCATATTGTTTGTTATGGTAACTACTTCCTCATTATGCATGGAGATTGTAGCAAAAACGTAGAATTTGATTAGACAAAAAGTGACTTAGTCACAGCAATAGAACATACAATTTAAAAAGAGCACAAAATATGTGCGACGTTTTTCGATTACTATATCGTATTCAGATAATTAGTCAATTTAATCGAATCCCGACACTTTCATTTTACGTTTATGAAAATACATCAAGCCACATATTGAAGAGATTGTTTATGACCAGATAAACTTTCTATTAGCTTTAGATCATGATGATGACGGTTAGAGTGGACAAATTAAATATCGCTAGGCTTCGGTTTTGTTGATTTTGAGAGAGTGATAACCGTATGCAGGTGTTCGAAGACTCACTTTCACGCCAACGCATGTCGAATGAGGAACAAAACATTCTCGGTTGTAGGATATGTTACCTTTGGTCGATACCTTATCGACACCAAAGTCTCTCATAGATGCAGATTACTAAACGTTATACACACGATATAGGTTTCTGTAGCCTTCGGTTTCAAAGGTTAGTAAGTCGGCGAAAAATGTTATTTGCAGAGCACCAATCGCCTATCTCTTCATATAATTTGCATATGCGATGCTCCAGGTATTTCGTTATCAATATTTGTCATGAATGCCATCATACATTATTCGTTGGATTAATGCACGATGACAATTTAGCCGCAAGAACTACGGAAAGCAATATTCAGATCTACTTTGAAGTTTATCTCAGTGACATCTCTTCATATAATTTGCATATGCGATGCTCCAGGTATTTCGTTATCAATATTTGTCATGAATGCCATCATACATTATTCGTTGGATTAATGCACGATGACAATTTAGCCGCAAGAACTACGGAAAGCAATATTCAGATCTACTTTGAAGTTTATCTCAGTGACATGGGTATAATCACAAGCACAGAGTCAATTCATTCAGCGAATGTGCTCGTTGAGTGTCTGAACCATGCAAATATTAGATTCTAATGTCAATAAAACGGACACCAGGGAGAAACCTGTAATTGTCTGCCTTCTACAGTCTAACAGATGAGTATTGTCGGTGCACCTTAACCAACAAATTGCACATTTGAGAAGAAATATGTAATTATCTTTCCTAGTTAGTTATAATTGCTTGGGTTCCTACTAGATTACACCATTTGGCTTCATATAAAAGTGATCGATTGATGACCAACAATGCACCAATGAAGTTTTGGCAATGAAGGCTCTTGGTGGTGAGCAAATATTCAGGGAACAAAATATGTTGAATAGACATTTATCGACTGATGCACTAATTGGTTGTTGCTACAAATTGAATGGTCTGTCGAGAACGTATATTTCATACAAATGATTGAAGAAACTCGACAGTTAAGTAATATGTCTAGGCGTTTGAACTTTCTGGCAGTGATAGTGTCTCTGTGTATATAAAGATGGCTATATTATCGCTACATTAATATAGGTGCAACTTTACTGTGGTACATTGAATTGTAGATAATCATGTATGAGATATCGTTGATGAATTATTTGCAATCTATGTCATTATTAACAATCAATATTGAACGGTTTACAATGGTTTTTCACAAACTCAAACATGATAAGACCATTCAATGACATTACTGTCCAACATTAGAATTCAAGCATTTTATTACTCAGCAATTATTGTGGCTCATTAACAGCGTCTTTCTCAGACCGGTAGAATTGTGGTTTGTAATGTTGGTTACTATATTGAAGCCTCAACTGTCTCTCAGTTTCAACCAGATGTGTCTCAAATTTAAACATGTCAACAGCATAAATAAATTAAATAATCATGGCTATTTATGTAAGACATTTAAACATGCTTTAGCACGCGAAGGTACCAACAACGGGCCTTATTCTACCGAATAAGCCATACGATTGAACAATAAACTAACGATTTCGAATGCGATGAAGTCTTGGATTGGCGCGGGTTATAGCGTTTTGCAGGAGGTAAAAAAGATGGTCCAGCATCTTAAAAATGCTATATCCAATTTACATAGGTGCACTACCAAACAAAAGACTCGCATGTCCCCCTTTTTCTTATAGATTTCGATCAATAATATAACCATTCAACATTGAAGATGCAGGGAAGGCGAACACTTGATTAAAGGTGTTCAACACAACAACTAGAAAAAAGAACCAGTGACAGTTTCAGAGAAACATATACATATTGTGTTTGTAAAACCAAAGACACATGGCAAATGATGAGATCCTCAGCTTCAGAGTTGCCTTGCCGGAAATGAATTCATTGAACCTATTTGCCTTCAAATCAACCTTAGAAATTAAATGTGAATCAACATTTGTCCATAATGGCTAAAGAAACAACTACTGTGTGTCTTTGTAAAACATCAAAAGGGTTCCAAGAGAGATCAAATGACAAAACAATATCAGCCGGCCACGACATTATCCGTGTAAAGTTCACATGCGATGATGGTTTCTAAGCTCAGATAATATCTTATAAGCATTGCCACTATATTATTCCAAATGTATCCCTAGCACAATGAATACGCATACAAAGCTTAAGTTACCAGATTATCAGATGGCTTGCAAATGTTATCAATCCGATGCTGAACCGCAGAGACCCTAAATAAACACATTAACATACGAATCAATGACATATATAACATCACTTTATTTGCTTAGGATAAGCTGCTGTAAATGGAAGTGTATATCCATAGCGCCGAACATTATGGTAATGGAGGCGGCGTTGCTGCTTTTAGAATATATTGAGTAACCGCTGCGAATAATTGAAGGCAACGCATAGAAAAGGTCTAGCTATTTGGGTGCGACTGCCGATTTTGATGCGCTATGTATATGCACAGTTAAAAGTAAATGTAAACTTATCATAGTCTTAGCAAACAATCAATTTAAATGTCAATTCCGGTCTCCCTAAGTTATCAGCACGCATTGGCTGATATGCCAAAGCGAAATATCCCAGGACTACACTTTCAGGTGCGCTTGTAACATTACCGCGAATATAACAAGGGCACAAGCAATTGCATGTACCCAAGCTGTAAATATTTCACTTGGCACAGCGACACATAGCCTTTTGTTGGGTGTTCGGAACGTTGATGAAGTAGCTAGACAATTGCTTCCTGGTGAGAGGTTTTATAACACACAATAAAAAAACTAGAGTATTTTATCTGACCTCACTAAAATGTACCACTGCATTTACAGAGCCATCAATCTATGTATCGATGTAACGGCTTCTAGATGCAGTCTCTGTCAGTTATTTAGAAAGTAAAACCCTGCAAAAACCTTACCTTATATTTCAAGGTCTGAGAGCAGGAGCGTCAAAAGATATTATCATGAAAGATCTTCCAAAGTGATTCAACAAGTTATTGATAAGTTTGCAACCGAATATTTAACCTGTATACTAAGGTAACTGGTGAAAGTCAGAACAATACTATTCAACTATTTTCTTCCATTGCAACTTTTGCAACGCAGCATCAACTTCCTATGAACCTTTATATCATGGATTACTGTATTTCTAGTTGCACCTGCATTGGTTATGGGAATGATAAGCAATAAATCAGTTATCCACCTTAAACTGACTTTGCCGACTATGTAACCCACCATTTTACAGAGATTATGCGATCAAACACTTACTAAAACATTGATCCAAGAATCAAAAACAATCAGAGATTAAGCTGTCCAACTGAGCTCCTGGTGTTGATATATGACAGTTTGATATCGTATATCAAATCTGATTACAGAGACCGGCTTATCAAGTACAAGTTTGTTTTACCAGCACTTGGATGATAAATCATAGCCATGTTCACAAAGTTAAAACAATTACATTGCCATTGAAATTGTTTGTAGTGGATAATTTATTATATGCATAACATTAACGAAGCTCGTCGGAATTTACAACATGACAAGTTGCTTTCATGAATTCAGTAGCCTAAAGTGCTAATTCTAGAAATATTGATAATCTGTTGAGCATATATATGTGATCGCGTATTAAGATTGCACTCCCCTGGTCGACGTAGATTAATATATTTTGCGACTTAAATTTTGTCCCGATCAATTTTCTGAACGAATGTTTATGCGTGCAACAGTCCGTCCCTGATCCGCATTTCTGACACAGAAGACCTAATTTATGCTCCGCGCAAGTCCTCAGCCTATTTTAAGCTATTGCATTTTGCAATATTACATGTCCGATTATAGGCGTGTCACATGTCAGCAATATTCGCATTGCGCAGACACTTGCAGTCAAGTGTGTTATGATGGTTTTGTCATTGCGAAGTGCTCTGAATACAATCAAGCTGCTTCTGGAGTTTGGAATTTCGCAAGCTTTCTTGTGAGCTTGCTAACTTAGAACCAAGATCACACTTTGCCGTAAAGAATACGGACTTCTTTGCCTTATTGTTTTGATTCTGATTATTGAGGCGAGTGTAACAGTAATATAATTGAACTTATTTATCAGTCAGCTGGATAAATCGATCCAATAGCGTGTCAAATAGTTCAGCGCCGTGTTGATGCAACCAATAAATGTCAACTGCCGGTTGTTTGCGTTGCGCAATGAGAAGCTATGCAAGATATGAGCCCAATGAAGACAATGGTTACCGCCCTGTTATAGGTCATAAACTCTTTTAGGTCATTGTGCGAATGCTAGACTTTAATGAACAATCATTTTATTCTGGAGTATGGAATTCCAGTAAACCATCGCATAAGATTTCTTGTGAGCTTGCTAACTTAGAACCATCTTAGATACACCCCTCTTTTACTTTGCCGTAAAGAAGTACGGACTTCTTTTGGCCTGCTATGTTTTTGAGTCAATACACAAACATCCCACCTGCGATTATTGAGGCTTATGTACGTAACAAAGCGTTGGAACGACTAGTTTCCATGATAATGGAGATTCAAGGCAGTGAGAAGAATGAAACAATATATTTATAGCAGTCAGAATACAGTTAGAATCGCGACGAAAATCGATCCTAAATATCTGAGCGTGGAGAATACATACATACAAATAGCTTTAGTTCATTAATATATTAGCATCACCTTGTTCTAGCTGTTGAAGCTGATAACGTAAATTGTGCAGGGCGCCTATGGTTGGTGGAATCACGATAGGCTGAGGTGTGCTTTGGCTTGTAACGTAGTAGTACCCGAAATATCAGGAGGATGATTCCCCCCACGCGGCTTACTTGCGCAGCTTACTTGCGCAGCCATAATACGATGGAGCCAATGATCCCTGGAAGGGCATCTGCTGCCTTACCGGCTAGGCCCTTTAGGGCGTTTACCAAGGAGTTTATCCATTCCTTCACACCGGGCTTGTCTGTTGGAGTTGGTGCCGGGGTGGCACTAGTGCCCCCACCCCTACCTGTCAGAGCAAGTACCAGGGTTGAGAATAACATACCAATCTCAGTAAGGATGGAGGCGATTGTAATGCCCTGCTACCAGAACAGGGCGCGTACTCGCTCAGCTAGCGTCGTGTCATCGTTAGGAAGTCAGTTGATCGTTTCTCTGATGCGGTTGATTTGGGTTTGGGGCAGCTTCTAGTCTTACTTGCCTTTCTTGCCGCAGCTCGGCAAGCTCCCACTTTTTTTGAGTTGCCTCTCGTCCTTAGCCTCGTAGGGCAGCTCCTCAAGCGTATGCCCGCGACTGACTATTTGACTATTGCCTTAGCCGCGCTAGGTTGTTGACCAGCTCTCCCCTCTGGGTATAAATAGCCTTGTCAAGCCCTATAAGCTTTCGGAATGGCAGACCATCTGTTTGTGTACCCAGTTCTACTATAGCGTTATGAGCGCCCTCTATAAAGCTTGTTTCGTCCATGTCAACTTGTTGTGTCACACATTGACAGGCGGTTCTACAGCTGTTATCAGGTGATGGTTGTATGTTCCTACCGATCCCACTAGAACACCAGCCAAAGCTAATTACAGACCTGGAGGCCGACCCGTTTGCTGGGCACGCGCTAAGTACCGCTACCTGCGAGCTATCTCACTGTTGTGGTTGCCGCTGTTGTTCACAAAATTCAGAATGCACAATTAAAGGATCCATTTCATATGGATTCAGATGATAAACAAGTTTGTCAACTTGACAACGCCAAGAACCGATGATAAATGCTCGTCAACGCGCTGTACCATGGTGCAGTTGTTCCTGGTATATCAACAGGTTTCGCAAGCTCGGCAATCCCCACACTTGACTTCACACCACGCCAAATGGCCACAGAAGATATGCTAATTAAACAAGGGATTATACCAGTTGGTATACTGAAGTAACCAATATGGCCTCGATTGCGCTACTTGTTGGAAGAGCTCTTGTCAACGTCCTTGCGTTATTTGGGAGCAACTTCCGAGCAGCCAAGTGGACTGCGAATGTTAACGCTATGATATGGCAATTGAGCAGCTTCAGTCTGCGCAGGGAGTATGGGCCAAGAAGCGAACTGAGCGGCGAGCAACTTCGCTACCAGGGACATGCCGCGCATAATTTCGGGAAGTCGACGACACTATGTGGTGAGTATTATTACCACCTGATTACGGGCAAATCCATCGGCCCATTGTAGCATGAGCCTCAGCTTTCAAACTTCTACGTGCCCTCAGATGGCCAAAGAGGACGTGATGTGACGTTCAATATCCTGGGTATGGCTGCGACTGCATTGGTTGCGTACAGGCTTGCCAAGCAGGACTCGTAATCATCTATAACAATGCATCGCACAACTCGTCGCATGCAAACCATCTACTGCAGGCCTAAGGGTTATTGGTAAGGCATTACAGCTGTCAAGAAGCTTTCAGCAGCCGCGAGGGTTTCTCGGGAAGTTGCCAGGATGTGATAACAAAGCAAGCTATACAGCCAATCTACCTGCCTACCCCGCAACACATTCCCAGACCACAATTTGATGTGTCTGAGCCTAATGAGGTTCACCAAGCCGATCTCTTGATTCTTCCTCACGATGTCCTGAAACATCGGACAAGCATGCCCTCACAGTATTGTTACATGCTGATCATAATGATAATCCACTAGCGTCAGAGCAAATGTCTGTGCAGAATAAATGGTTGTCAAACTACCAGAAGAATCTATCAGGTGCATAGGGGATCACTGCAAAGGTTGAAAAGCTAGTGCCCATCCTGTACAACAAAGAAACATATGCGATCAAATAAAGGTATTTTGATCTCTACCTTTACCTGTGACTTTGAGAAGGACCTCAACAAGGTGATGAAAAACTCTTCTGGTAAGACAATGGAGGATCTACGAAGGCGAGTCGGCGATAAGATTGTGCGCTCGGCAGAGTAGGAAAAAATACGCAGGCTTGCGTCCAGTCCCGCCAATGCTGGTCATAAAGTATTCGACGACGACCTGGCTGCCCTGCATATGCACAAGACTTATCTAGTGCCAAGCCGTCCGGTGTTTATAGGCATGTTCATACTTGACTTCTACAAGCACCTGATGAACGACTTACATTACAACACAAGTCTAGATATGGTAGCGATCTTGGTCTACTATACACAGACACGGACTCGTTTCTCATGACAATCTGCACAGCTGACGTGTATGCAGACATGCTAAAGGACAGGGACCTTCTTGATACAAGCATCTTTGATCACTACACATCCCTGGTTCAGCCAAGTAAAATAGAAAGTGCTAGGGACGATGAAGGAAGAATGTGCTGGTGTGTTTTTATAAAGGAGTATGCGGGGCTGTGTCCCAAGATGTAAGCGATCCTGAAATCTGAGCCAGCGAGATTGAATATGCAAAGGGAGTGAAGAAGGTTGTGGTTAAGGAGCAGCTACGCCACGCACAGCACATGGAGTCCCTGTAATTATTCATGAGCCGCGTAGCCCCGTTGGGGGTCATCTTAGAAAACAACGAAAACTCTTAGGTAACAAAAATCCAAGCGCGACTATTATACTGTAGTAGTGTAGTAAGTAGTGTATATAGATAGAGTTGAGTATATATATATATATATATATATATATATATATATATATATATATATATATATATATATATATATATATATATATATATATATATATATATATATATATATATATATATATATATATATATATATATATATATATATATATATATATATATAGATATATAGTATATATATATATATATATATATATATATATATATATATATATTATATATATTATATATATATATATATATATATATATATATATATATTTACAGATATACATATATATATATACATAAATATATCTATATACTTTTGTGCTTTATTTCCGCTATCTGGATGGTCACCTTCCGTCACACCCTACAACTTCTGCATGTTAATGCTTCAAACACAAAAAGGTAGGATAGGGCCTCTACATTTGAATGCTAGCTTCGAATATGCTTCAGCTGACTTGCCAAATTGCCTCTGGGTACAACATTACCGCTTCATTAAGCAGATGTTATGGCTCTTCCGAGATGCCTGAGGGAAGCTGATCGTTCTGCTCACTGTGCGAAGCGGCTCTGGGCATGTACTATATTGAAGGAGAGTCAAGTTGTAGGAGACACGCGCTGCTAGCACTGCTAGCGATGCTAGCGTTTTCAGCGTTGCTAACGCATCTAGTGCTGCTACTGCATCTAGACATGTTTACAAAGAAATGCCTATTGAGAAAACTCTTTATGGCAATTTTATGAGCAATAATAGTAAATCATTTATTGCCTAATGTGACACAAAATACCGGCACTGCAGTGTGATGAATCACTTCAAAACGCAACGAATACATACATAAGGAGGATTGAATATCAAAATCAATAATGCATGCATATTTAGAGTCACATACCCAATATGAAAATGTTGTGAAGGAAAAGAGTGGTTTACCATCAACCTGCAACATCTATACATAGGAAGTGCGAAGAACAGCGCGGTTCGTTACTGCAATTATCATTTGTTAAATATAGCAAAACACTTACATGAATGTGCATATTTAACTTTGGTTAAAGTACCCTTTTAGGCACAAAATGTATAATGTATATGAATGGGGCTGGTACCACGAAAATCGACTCTCAGGTGCAAAAGTATCGTTGAGCCTGCTGACATTAACTCTAGTCATTTTCATGCAATAATCATTCAACAAAATCTTTGCTTCCTGATATTGCATCTTATATAAGTCTGTTTGACTCAAGCATATGTTGTCGATTAAATCCATAATCACCACCTTATTAAAAACATCGATCCAGATCTACCGACATCAATATCCCATCGATATGAAAACAACAAAATGAGCTTTTGGCTGCGTTAACTATTGACGCAAGAAGTCTTCATGAATAAGGATATTTGGCATATAACTGATGGTGGTGTCGTGTGCACTCGTATCATATGATTTACCACTAGGTATTAAAGGTCAATTTGTTATAGTGCAAGCAATTGCCGATTGGATACGATCTGTACATTAACTTCTCAACATGGTTGTTTTTCATTCGAAAGAGTAGATAGTTCATCGCATATGTCTATTGGTTTGGCTCTTAACTAGCCGTCGAATCTCGGATATGGCAGATCATGTGTGACAGTAGCATTAACGCATCCAACGGCGATCCATTTCATTACAAGCATCCAAATCTTCTTCAAGAATGTTCAATGTCCAATCCATGTCTGTTACTGCACTGTATGTAGCTCACCCATTTGGATACCCGTTTTGTTCATGACATCATAATAGATGTTGGGGATCTCCGTTATATGTGTTGTCCAGCTAGGAAGGCGCTCACTGAAAATACTTGCCAACCTTTAATACAGATAAATTTTCCATGGCCGTATAAGATCACCTAATCAAACTCTTGGGACGCAAAGCAGATATATCACTTATTTAGACAGTCACGCTAACATAATATTATAAACTTATCAATGCACAGAAGGTAAGGTATGGTTAAACGGCAACTACCACTTTGGTATCAGTGTGCACTCTTTTCAATAGTGTCACAATCGGTTACTTGGGAATATAGCGACAAGTGGCGAGGAGCTGCAAAGGTATATATAATTTAAACGTAATCCTCCTCATCATAATAAACTTGCTCTGTGTCGGTTGTGTCTACAAGTTGTGTGTGACCTACTGCTTGATATTGGGTCTTAATGCATCCTAAATTCTTAATTATATATCCAAAGAGACAACCGACGCTTGTGACGTTCTTGACAAATGTGACGTAGAGCATGGCTGGAACAGGGAACAAAAGAAACCCATCATGTCTGTATATGAGGCAGACTTTAAGCATAAGGGCAGGAGTGTCCATCGATAATATTCCCACCAGCATCAAATATCTCAGGTATGACTTTGTGGTGGCATTTCCCCATGTAAACAGGGGGTGTGGCGAGTGACAGACACGCGATAGCAAGGAAAAGTGTGGAAATGTACAGAGTCGTTTCACATGCCAGACGAAGGCTGTGACTAACAATGCCAGCACAAACAGAGACGAGCGTTGATACGTCAACGGTTTGTATGATAAGATAGAACGTTGAATGTAGAAACGGCTGCCATCCCATCTTCCATCGGTAATGGAGCAGACGTAGTACAACCGGGCTGAACACAAGACACTGCAAACAGGCTTCCCATGTTGCCTGAATAACACATTAAGCAAAACTGACTCTGCATCATTGCGATCACGCTCCCTACCAGTATTGCTTTGTAGTGTCAATAAAAGACAAATTCTATGGATCACTGTTTTTCTATAAGCTACCTACCAATTCGTTCGTGTGTGTCAATATCTCGCGGTATTCCATGCCAGTGAGATTCCAAGAATTTGTCAACGCATTTGTTTCGTTACAAGGCTCCGAAACGACTTGTTGACTCCTGTGCAATGATTTGCTCGGATCCACTTTAGCGCCATGACAAAATTCTACTAACAGCAGCATACAAGAACGTAAGCTATGTGCTGCTGGCAAGCCTTTGATGAGCAGAAAAGGGACACATGCCAGTGTCACTAAAACTGGATCAACCAGCAGATGCAGCATTCTAGAGAGAACGGTTGAACAATAATATTAAGGATCGGTATAGTCAAATAATAATCTTTAGCAAAACATATGTTATGTGTTAAGGAATGTCGGCAATCATGTGTACATGGAAATTACTATCACTGAACAGAATAAGGTCCCCATGAGTGAATAATCAGATATATATGTATGTATGTTTTTATGTATGTTTTTTTATGTATGTATGTATGTATGTATGTATGTATGTATGTATGTATGTATGTATGTATGTATGTATGTATGTATGTATGTATGTATGTATGTATGTATGTATGTGTGTGTGTGTATGTATGTATGTATGTATGTATGTATGTATGTATGTATGTATGTATGTATGTATGTATGTATGTATGTATGTATGTATGTATGTATGTATGTATGTATGTATGTATGTATGTATGTATGTATGTATGTATGTATGTGTGTGTATGTGTGTGTGTGTGTGTGTATGTGTGTGTATGTATGTATGCATGTATGTATGTATGTATGTATGTATGTATGTATGTATGTATGTATGTATGTATGTATGCATGTATGCATGTATGTATGCATGCATGTATGTATGTATGCATGTATGTATGTATGTATGTATGTATGTATGTATGTATGTATGTATGTATGTATGTATGTATGTATGTATGTATGTATGTATGTATGTATGTATGTATTCAAATGATTTGCTCTACTGTGTTAGAAGACCTGCACATCACAACGGCATATCTACTGCGTATTTCTTGTGTTCATTAGGTATCCAATTGTAATTGATAGGCTCAACAGGCAACCCACTGACCGGCAGAAGTCACGGACCATAAAGCCTAGGGCTATATTTTCATCATAACGGTTAGTCAATTCGTTTTTGTCTAAACAGCAGTGGGGTAATAGATCAACGGAGCAAGGCTAATGCTGCAATATATTCCATTGATTATTTAGTGAGATTGATATAGAGTACACAGAGTGATACTTAGACAAGATATAGTGATATGCTATGACATAATATTATGCGATGTCACTCATCATAATACTCACCCGGTGCCAACAGGAACACTTCTACACGCGCATATCAACACAGATGTCATAGAGAGAAGGATTAGGAAGATGATGATCTCGGCAGCAACCCATAATCCAAACACTGTCACGTTATTACTTCCATTGTCTGGATATTCACCTCCAGTTAGCCCCAAAAACTTTGCTGATTGAGGAATAAGAGCAAACGACAGGGTGCCAATGCTTAGCACAATCCAGCCGACGAGCAGATGTACGCATTCACAACAATTGGCGATGTTAACAGGCATCTTGACAGGCTGGTGTATCAGTAGAATAGTTCCAATCAATTGCTAGCTACTTGTGCACGCTATTTCTTCCCTTGATACTATTTCGGGCACAACATTTCGCCTTCAATGACCGTGTCTAGCGGTGCCTTGCCGCAAGACGCCTGCTTGGAAGCGCACTGAGCGAAGTGGCACTGGGCACGCACCTTTATATTAGCCAAGTAGGAGGAGCCACCCGTCGGCAAAAGCGGCATCTAGCGCTGCTGGGCAAGCATACATGCAACGTGTAATTAATGCCGTGGCAAATATTGTTGCTTTACAAAAAGTCATATTATAACACCATGCACCATTACTAATGAATGGAGATAAATATGTAAAATGTACAAGAGTATGTAACGATATTCCACTTGTGACGCACAATGCCACAATCACAACACTGGGACTAATGTGTGATCAATAGTTTTGGCTAAATGCAAACAACACACTAACTCACACACATATTGATACTTTGCATGCTGATATATTCAACAGATTATTTGAGAATTCGATGAGGTTGACGCACAAAAATTACTCACAACTAAGGGTTAGCTTAAAATGGAAAATATTATGCGCAGCACGCTTGAAGATATTAAGTTGCAGAATGTTCCAGATATATTTGGTTCATGCAGGCACGTGCACTGTGAGCAGACACAAAATGATGATATGAATTGTATTCCAATGTATTGTGAAGAATTGCCTTGTCAAAGTTTGCTTACCGTGACTACTTTGCAACGGTATGACAACCTGGATAGGACAGTAACTGCATAAACATTAGTGAATAAATATAGTGGTATTTATGTTAAATTGTGAAATGCAACGCCGGCATCACATAGCAGTGAGATAGGGTCGGTTTCTTGCGTTACATTGATATAATATTAATCAATGGTCATATCTGAATACAACAATGATTTTTATTTTAAACAATTGCACGAACAGCTGATGCCACAAAAACCAACCATGGAGACCATATTTAAACTCTTAAATTCAACCCAATTGTATCTTGACATTGTATATCAATGTCCTATAAGTCAGGAGTTAATAGAAGGGTGCAATTGAAGTTAATGTTTTCTAGCTGTATTGAATTAGCACGCCTAGCAGCCTTACCAATTACACAAAAAGTATGCGGCCGTTTGAACAAGCAAGAAGAAATACGAGACCCACGACCAAGGTCACGGCCATGGTATCCTTAATTTTAGACGGCGTGAATGAAAAGATGTACAACGTAAGCATAGTTGTGTTATGGGCCTTGTAATGTAACCACGTTGTACTTATGTTTGCTATTTTGGAGAGTTTATTATGTGTCGAGGCATGCAGTTTAATGCCATTTTGCAACAATTACCGACGCAGAAACTGCATGTCTTTATTGGTTCAGAAACCTATTCCATCGTTTGTCATCCTATGCTATATTGCTTTGAGCAATATAAGGAAATTGAGGTATAATGCAGGAGTATACTGTGGCTACGCAAGAATAAAGATATTTGATCAGATACCATAATGATATGATGTGTGTAAAAGCAAATAAAGTTATCTAGTGTTTAGGAATTGACTATTTACCTCTTTATTTTCTGTCAACAGGCATTCAAAAAATAAACTGAACAGAAATATAAATCAAGTGTAGATCGTTATTCTGTTATTAGAAAGCAATACATGTCATCGAATTGGTCTGTGGGGGGTTGCTATCCGGGCTATTACGCTATAGGCGGTTTATCTTTAATGGCAAATGTTTCTGCTCGATCAAACCTCCATGTGAGAAGGTATGCATTTGTGTCGCTCAACAAAGCTATTTACTCAGGCAAATGTGATCTTATTCAATTCGCTGTCCACTGTTGACAGAGTCATCACCGAAGGCAGCAACTTAACAATATATATTTATCTAAAACTGCCAGCTTCCGACGCATCTGTTGATGGTGTATTGATAGGGTATAAAAGTCACATGGAAAGAGTGCTTTGCCTATTGACTCACAGCATAATGAGAAAATAACGTTACTGAGTAATTACATTTTATCCCGCATTCAAATAAACCAACAGTGATGTTGTATCATGACCCTAAGCCATTACACTGGCTCGCTGCAAGCTTGTATTGTAAGGCAATGTGTATCTGACCGTTGAAGGAACGTACATAGATGGTATGGTCCTTATGGAATCCTGCTATTATTTAACCCATTCAGCCTCACATATTGCATCGTGCGGAAGACAAACAGTGCTGCAAGCTGCATGTTTGACTACATAATTCAATGGCTTTAAGTACCAGAATCACCATCTGGGCCATAGGCCATACATATTAGCACATAATTGTATCCTAATAATTTGCAATACAATGAATAATAAATCGCATTTTCTTGTATGGATCATTGGTTATCTATACCATTGATCTCTTTCCCCTGTCTATTGTATTGTGAATGATGTTTATGAATTATTGGTTGTAATTTCCGAAGTCTCCAACCGATTTATAGATTACCTGATAAACAATGTCACTGTTGATTAAATGGCTTACATACATGTTTGTGAGTGCAACGACGGATAAACCCAAAAGGTCAGTGAAATAGTTTACTGAAACATTTACCATGATTGACAAAATGACCTGTTGTTTTGTTAAACGACTGAGAATAATCTACGCAGCTCATGGTGTCATCTTACAAGGTCGGGTTGTTTGTGCCCATAACAGGACTTATCTGGTTTATATTATTATCATCAAATGTCTAACAAAATAATGTAATCATGATTTGACATGGCAGAAATGCAATAAACTTTCCTATGCCATTGGCCAAGATTATTAACACAACTTAATGCAATACATTGGATTTTGTGGGGTTGAGCGCGTACAAGATATGAAGTGTACAGCTTGGCATTTGACTTTTACCCACTGATTCGAAACTACGTGCGACTATGGGTCTATTGATCTGAAATTGTAAGGATGTTGGTTTATTTTGTGCAATTCTTAATTTGTTGACGTCTTTAGTAGGTGCCTGGTTTGCTCAATTGTAACCCTTTTTTGGAAGCGCCAAGTTATTCTTAATGCATAAACCTATAATCGTTGTTGAAAACAAGGCGAGCAAACAGCAAATGATTTTGCATAACTAAATCTGTTCTGGTATCATCGCCCATTTTCTGTCTTGGAGGTCTAATAGATTATTGTGAATGATTTTTAATGTTAACGTCATGCCATGCAAAACAAACCATAAATGCCGTAAAATAGTCTTAAATAATAAGCAATAAGCCATAAAGCTGTATTATAATGGTTTTTAAGGAAAAGTACCTCCAATGAATGCAACCGGTAGAAAAGTTGTTTGTGAAAAGAATAAGCGTTGCATCGATCTGCCGGCGCAATAAACATAGCTTGTCTACTGGAGATCATCTGTCATCTATCGGGCGTAGCGCTTTTCAACTTATGATGGAAAATTAGAATCAAACACATGACATGACGCAGGAACGCGAAACCAATCATTTTATTGCGCTTGAACAAATGATTGATCAAGTCGAGAACAATCCTCGGGGATTGCTACAATTTTATGCGTCGGCAGCTGCGGCATTATAGAACACCGTAGTGGTTCCGGCGCATCAGATAGTTGAACTATAGCGCGTGGCTCTACCTGATCATGTACCAGGACCGAATGATGATGCCAGCAGTGAATATGCATCTGCCACGTAACCGTCACCCTGTTTAAGGCATTTGTGTATCTTCTTTGTGTTAGTTCTTATTAATGACCACTTAATCAAAGTAGATACTCTGTGTCGATGTATCAACGATGATTCACGAGGGGCCCAGTCCCTCAGACCGCAGTTAGCAAAAGATGTACCAATTGAACACATGTTGGTGCTGGGAAAACACATTCATACTGTGCCTTATTGCAAATGTGCCCACGCCACTAACATTGATGGTCTACTTAAGACATACATGATAAAGTAGGTATTCCATACAAGCTTGCTCGATTGATCATGTCACATTATTCCTAAAGACCATCCCTGCTGATATCGTAAGTTCAAAGCCTGGTATGAAAACGTTACTCTTCTATAGAAGCAGAAAATATTTAGTTTTTACCAAGTGCAATTATAGAAGGATTTTGAGATGCATTGTCATTTTTCCGGACCAAATGTCAGTGGATTGTACGATGGCAGCTGTTAACGGTCAATACAATTGACATTTACAGATTAATACGAGCGCCAAAAAGAGTTACAAAATGATAAAGTATTAAAAATGTGCTATTCACGCAAGCGTGAATGAGAACAGTTGATGACATATAAAGGCTGACTGTTATAGGGGGTAAATATTAACTATATCATCATCTGCTGCCGTAAATAACATATTCATTTATCTTTGCTGTTAAGCCATGTGATGTTTTATTCATCTACCCCATTTTGAATGACCTGATTGGCAATCGTTGTAAAAGTTATATGCAGATGATAGTAATAACTATCGACCAATCATAATTGGTAGCAGCGTCTAAAATGTTAAAGGCGTCGTTATATTGGCGCAATATTAACCATACAATATCACTTTTCCATTATCTGATACGCTTTAAGAAATGAATACATTCATCATGCTTCGATAACATGTGCATCTAAAGTATTTGATACAGTCCTTTGCAGTATAGCATTGAATTTAAAGATGCATATGGATACTGGTCTTACTGCTGTCAAGTGATTATCTGGGAAATAAATGGGGCAATTTTGTATCCACGATATTTCAATGTAATTGTAAACGTACATGCTATCCACATAGAGCATAAATGTTGTTGGTAAATTGCATGAAGATCATAATCACCATCTGTTGCTGAGCAGCCCCTCACAGCTTCCATTAAAATGTGGTAAAAGTATTGGTCAAACGATGTAGACATATTGCTTTTCAAAGTCATGGACAAGACACACCAAATATTTGGTAAAGACAGCATATGAAATTAGCTATTTCTAGACTAACCTAATGAATAGATTGCTGATCGCAGGGAATAAAAATTCTAAAACGATACATTAACCACCACTATCCCAATGGCTGGTACTGGTTTATTGGTTGATGTGAATGGCAATATATTTAGTGGCTGTTCGCGCAATTCAAAGACCAAACAAAAACTGCCTAATGATATCGGTGATACATTAAATATATAATTTCAGCAATGCTAACTTGCCCAGTATGATGATACACAATAAAACTATACGACCGGGAACCACAAGTGGCTCGCTCTATATCTCTAATTGGCCATAACCTTAGAGGACCAATGCAAGTCGCTGACTTGTTAATATTTTACGACCCGTAAAAGGCAAGGATGTTTTTTCCATCCCGTACTTTTCAGACGTTAATTGTAGATGTTAATTGTGAATGTGTAAAACCGTAACGATTGCGTCCTTGATAGGTATCTGTATGTCTGTCACAAGATGCATAGGCCCATAAACTTTTGGGAGAGCCATCGTTCACAAATATTATAAGCTAAACCTTTGAACATTTACATGTTAGCAAAAATAACCAAAATTGTTTAAAGGTTAATATGTGCATTGTTGAACTATCACAACTTATATCCATTTGCGCTATAACAGAATCCTTTCAGGAATAAACGCTGATGAATCAAGTGTTGTATTGTAAAGATAAGACATCGACATCTTCTTGATTTATGTAATTCGACAATACCGAAGGTCTTCAGCTACGTACCTGGTTTAGGATCCATAATAGCATACACATTCTAAATTTAAGCGTGGCGTAATGAGCAATTAATAATATTGTCTGCATTAGCCATTTTAATAACACAGTAAATGGGAATGCTTATTTTCACTGCATGTAGTTAATTATGATGTGAATGGTACAGTAATCAACAAGCATTTACAAAGACATATGGGGGAATGCATTACCGTTAAAAGATATTGCAAAGGTGCGTGTACAATTGCATCTAGGCAGACCTGTTAGTCTGTTAATTGATTGAATGCATTACCCATTAGGCGGACCTGTTAGACTGTTAATTGATTGAATGCATTACCCACACCATATCATTTGTTTGATGAACATGTTCTTATCGGCGGAGCAAGAGTATTGGTCTACCCGTAACATCTAGCTGCTCACAGTAAGATGTTACTATACGTAGTTGATGGATTAGAAATGTGGTAAGCTATTAAGATGAATTATAAAAATGGCCCACCATAGAACTGACTTCTAAATGATTGCTTGCTTTCACTGAATTTAAATTTTCCCGAAATTATACATATTATTTCAATTTGCATTTGTCAAGTACACAACAGCCCAATAACGCACTGATTATCTAAGTGATATTCCATTTTCCCCCTATTTCCTTGATTCCTGTTTGAATGAATAAAGCCTGTGGCGCACATGGAAAATCTTCTACCGACGAAGACTTTTGACCGACTCCGGCACCCACTGTGGTATGGTCAGATATATTAACTAAGGTCTTTCATGCTAATCTATTCATAGACAAGTCGTCCAAATAGGTTAAAACGCTGATACCAACAGATCAATCACTTGCAAGACAGTTACATGCAGATGTGCTAAAAAGTATATATATATTTGTAGTCGCATATATATTTTTTTCCCGCCACAAACTTTTGATTTCGACACAATATCGGCCGAGTTATGTGCGACTTTAACTATGTCCTTTACTAACAATACGTATGCCTATCCATGTCGTTGTATACATGCAGGCTCCTATTTAGAATGACCAACGTAGCTAAGTGTATTGTGGCGATGTGCATAATTCAGCCTGTCGATTATCGTCGTGTCCCAAACACAGCACCAGTTAATGAACTCTGTTAATCATCATATGCAGAATGATCATTTACGTAAAGTATTCTTGGTTGAACTGCAGAGTTGCGTAATAAGACCTTCCCAGTACATAAAATGTTTGCGTTCGAATGTTTGACCTTTTAGTTTATCAAATTATGCTCTACCTACACCGAGGAAAACTTACAACAGTATAATTGCCGCTTATAATTCACCGAAATCCAGACACGCGTTTTGACGTAGGGCAACCACATTAACATAGATAGGCTTATAACACTGACATTAATCCTATAAACTTGTATGACCTTATAATCATATACACATTATTAACATGAATATCTTGCAGTAGAATTGTATATTCTCCTCTGTGCTTTCTGCCTTCTTAGCAAACAACATATCTGCTTCCCACTATTATAAACAGATAAAGTTATGTATATATATATATATATATATATATATATATATATATATATATATATATATATATATATATATATATATATATATATATATATATATATATATATATATATATTTATATATAGATATACTTATATATAGAAAATGTATAGATATACATTATATATATATATATATATCTCTACCTATATCTAGGTATAGGTATAAACAAATTATATATATATGTACAATAATAATTCTATAACTCTGCAAATCACACGGACACACACACGGACACAAACAACATGTATATATAAACATATACGTATTTATTTTCATATATATACATCAATATTCATAAATATATATATTTATTTACACATATAAATATATATATATATACACATATATAAAATATATACAAATTAATGTATATATATATACATATATATATATATATATATATATATATATATATATATATATATATATATGTATAGATATATATATGTATATATTTATATGCGCGTGGGTGTGTGTGTGTTTATAAATATGTTAATATATAATGTACCTGTATCTATATGTATATCTCTCTATATCTATCGATATATATATATATATATATATATATATATATATATATATATATATATATATATATATATATATATATATATATATATATATATATATATATATATATAGATATACTTATATATAGAAAATGTATAGATATACATTTATATATATATATATCTCTACCTATATCTAGGTATAGGTATAACAAATTATATATATATGTACAATAATAATTCTATAACTCTGCAACTCATACGGACACACACACACGGACACAAACAACATGTATATATAAACATATACGTATTTATTTTCATGTATATACATCAATATTAATAAATATATATATTTATTTACACATAAATATATATATATACATATATGTAAATATATATATAATTAATGTATATATATATATATATATATATATATATATATATATATATATATATATATATATATATATATATATATGTCTATATATATATATATATGTATATATTTATATGCGCGTGGGTGTGTGTGTGTGTGTTTATAAATATGTTAATATATAATGTACCTGTATCTATATGTATATCTCTATATCTATCGATATATATATATATATATATATATATATATATATATATATATATATATATATATATATATATATATATATATATATATTTACACACATATTTATACAAACATTTATATATTTATGCATAAACCGGTACATTTATTCGCATACATATATATATACCTTAATCGATATAAATATATAGATATTTACATATATAAATGTATTTATAAATGCATGTGTTTATATAAATGTTCATATATAAGTACTTATCTATATTCTACCTGCTTGTATGACTCTCCGTTCTAAAGCTGTGCTTTCGTGTTTATTCATGCTAATACGGATTTTCTTCGGAAATGAGAGAGGAGGGAATTTGTGATCATCTCCCAACAAGCCGATGCCATCCATTAGTGGCCGTGCCTAACACAAGCAGTTAGCTCACGCGTTATATTAATTATGGTGTTCGCATTAATAAATGTTGGTTTCGTAGGTGGAGATGCATTCAGGTATCAATTTCTTCCTGGTCTGTTGATTATGGCTTATTCGGTGAAAACGTTGCGAATATATGTCATATACACATCTTAAGTAACCTCAGTCAAGCTTTCTCCAAGATGAGCTAATAAGCGGACTGTAATATGGCATACATTAGCTATTTATGTATCATACATTTCTAGGTTATCTCCTCAATCAAAATGGTTTTATTCGATGTGCATTGTAGTAGCATCCGAAGGTCAAGCCTTAGTTAACAATGAGGGCGCAGTTCAAGGTATATGGAGCGGCGGTCTCGTTCATGCCTGCCCTGCGTGACCCGGATACAGGCACACACGTTTCGTGACGGATGGTATCGGCTTAATAGGAATAAGGTCCCTCCGAACACCTATCCTCCAATTCGTGGTGATGGATCACTTGTTTGGCCAACGTAAGGTTAACCAGATCGCCTGTAAGAACGTACAACAAACATCCACAAGCAGCTCAACACGCACGGACATATGATATGCATAAAATAAATATATATATATATATATATATATATATATATATATATATATATATATATATATATATATATATATATATATATATATATATATATATATATATATATATATATCTATATAGAGATATATATATATATATATATATTATATATAAATATATAATTATATATATATATATAATATATATAAATATATATATATATGTATATACACACATATATACGCACACACACACACACACACAAACACATACATATATATATATATATATATATATATATATATATATATATGTGTGTGTGTGTGTGTGTGTTTGTGTAAACGCACTTACACGCAGACACACACATACATATATATTAATCTATTTATACATATTTTTGATATATATATTTTAATGTATAAATATATATGTAGATATTTATATGTGTACATATATATATATACATGAATATATATATATATGTAAACATAATTATATATAAATATATATTTATATATATGAATATAAATATATGCATATATAAACATATATATACATATATCTACATATATAAATATGTAGATTTATATATATATCTATATATGTATTAATATGGTTATATATATGCATATTTATGTATGTATAAATATAGATATATATATGTAGATATATATATATACATGCAGATATATATGTATATTATGTATATATATTTATTTATTTATCCTGTCTATATATATATAAATAAATTTATTTACATATATATATATACACGCATATATATATATATATATAAATATATTTATGTATATTCATTTATATATGTATATATTAATATACATATATATATTCATATTTATATATATATATATTAATATATATATATATAGAAACATATATATATATATTCATATTTATTATATAAATATATAAATATTTATATATATAAATATATATATATATATATATATATATATATATATATATATATATGCGTGTATGTGCGTGTATGTATTCTTGTGATATGTAATTTTTGTATGCATATATATAGATATAGGTACATATCTGTATGGGCAGACAAGCCAACAAGCAGATACTCCGATCGGATGTGCGATAAACACGCTCATAAACGCTCCATTCATTGCGTAAATAGGCAGTTTAGCCATTTGAGAATCGCCGAAGCCGGTGTCACAATAACAAAGAATCTCTCAGTGTATGCGGATATTGGTTGTCCGGCTGATATCTTGGTTCATGTTGCCAATTGATTTGGACTGCTGATTATACGATTCCAGATGGTACGTGGAATATGCCGCTGACTAGGCAAGAGACAGCCAATTTTCGAACAAGCCGCGATCAGCAGAAACTAGCACTCACGCTGCAATAATGCGCGTTTACTACCTGCTCATATGATAAAAGTGTGTTGTTGTGTATGTTTGATATCAATTGTAACTCTTCGCCAGATCAAGTACTGCTTAGATGCCCTAATGGGCATTAAAATGTAAGCATATTCTGAATGTTATGCCTAATATTACCCAGCAATGAACCACGGACGATATTGCAGTTCAATTGCAAGCCACATAAGCACACTTTACTCCTTGCCTAGTAAACATGATTTTTTCGAGCGCATTAACACATGGCTCAAAACTGTACGGACATTTACACAGGCGACCGCTTGTGTGTTGTTGTACGGATATGGTGACAGGCTGATTGACATGGCCAACCACTAAATATGCTATTGTCCATGTAGAATGGCGCAGGTTATGGCATCCTGAATTATATCTTATTCTAAGGCTTATCTGATAACGTTGATAAATTGCCTAATCTGGATCATAATCCAATAGAGCCTTCTCTAAATGCCCCAATAATCAATATCTGTAAGCTTAAATGTGTAATCATGCTTAATGATTTAATATCGATTCCACTCTCGTTATGCTTGCCTTAATAATACATGGATAGTGTGGTTTAATGTACTGCCGTTTTGAATGCAACGATACCCATTATTTTAAAATGACAATAGCTGACTTTGTCTGAGCGGTGTTTATGATATAGAGAACAGGAGCGCATATACATAGAAACGGCCGCAGCTAAGCTGATTAAACTCGATTACGACGCCTTAAAACAGCCAATAACATCAACATCGCCCAATCAAGATAGAGATATCCCAATCTCGTTTGCCCATTCGACGCAAATTCCCCGTACAGCGAAATTCTCATCACGCATAAGACCCAATGTTGCAATAACACAGTTATTGTTCTAGACATGACCTTGGTGATATACATACATATGCATTATGTTACAATTGCACAGTAGCATGTGTGGCAAGTTATTATTTTAGAGCTGATGGCAAGGACCATAACGTATAACAATGAATATAACCGCATTACGAAGGGTAACCCAATCGAAATGTCAATATTCAACCATCCGTTTGTTTAAAGAATTTGACCAGCAATCATATGGTGTTGATGCATTTCGGAAGTTATGACATAAACTGCAGGGTGACATGTAATTTGCAATAGCAACTCCGATGAATGGTGCCCTACTATATATCAATATGAAAGTGAATCGGAGTTATCAGAGGGTTTATTAAGGTCATGTAAATCTGCAGCCGCGGAAGAAATCCATAGCAATAATATCATATTTATAGTGATGATACTTGCCCTGGCCTCGAAGGAGAGACATTTTGCTAGATATGCGGCGAATAGTAAAGTCATTAGCCAGCTTTTTGGGAGTAACCGGGTCGGAAAATTGATTCGTTGAAATTATTTGGCTGGAAAGCTACCTCGTTGTTCATTTGATTGTCAATATATACTCTGTTTAGAAATACCAACGAGTTTATGTTTTGGTAATAATCTAGTCGCATGATTACCGTCCATGATACTGGCCGTATTGACGCACGTATTAGATGTTTATGAGCGCATGGAATCCCATATGCGAATCGCTACTTTTTTCATTAGTCTGCCTCTTGCATTAGATGTATCTTCTTTCACTTCCCTGTATGTCGTAATTTCCATTCATTGGTATGTCTTAATTAAATCGTACGGTAAACAGAGGCTCATGTGATAAATATGATCAATTGCCTATTTGATCGAATAGGTGATGGTTCGCTTGTGTCCACGATTAACACATTTCTGTATGCTCAAATAACATATTTCAATTTACTAGGATGGGCAACAATGACCATGGTTGCCCGGGGTATATGTAGTATGTTCCATTGTTTGATAATATATGCATGCATTCGAAAAACGAACTTAAGCAATCTGTTTCTTATGGGGATAAGATATTCATGAAAATAAATCATGTTACGCTTTTGCCAATGGTCATTTGTAATGCTACCACACAGATCAATGTACAAGCTACAATATTTTCATTGTTTACTACCTTTCAACCATGGAAGCTCATTTGCATTTCAGAATATGCGACGTGGTCGGACTGGTAAAAGTAAACCCGACGATTCGCGACCGATCGTATCATACACCGTCGACCGCAGACTATGCAATGATGATGCGCGCAATGTAATTGTCCACGTGTATGATAGTGTCTGCCAACATAAAAAGACTCGACCAGCGTAAATATCTTATAGTGTGGCATGTGTGTTCTAATATGTTTTATTTCAGCATAACCCAAAATAATTCAGCAATAAGCCATGTCTCTAAATAAACAACGAGAGTGCTTGTTGGTCTTGTATTGAAATTTCTAGATACGAAACCATTACGTATCTGTTATATAATGATTTAACAATAATTCATGAAACATTGATCCGCTGTAGGTAGCTGCTGTAATTTTCTTGCGATGTTCTAATCATAATTCTATACATCCGACAAATAGACACATATAAGTCATTTGGAACAAACTCACCCACGCCACTCGAAACCCATGTCTCTGGGACCAAGTCTGAATGAGAAAACCCACCTTAGAGCCTTATTATTACTGTACTATGAAGTCATATTTAATCAAGCCCTGGCATCATATCTTACCACTGTCCATTTTTACAAAATATATTAGTCATTTTTCGGCTATAAGCGGCTAAAGGTTCCAAGAGACTACGCCACAGCTGGTTCCAATAAGCGAAACTGCTTTAGCCAAGACGATTGTGACGGCGTGTTTGGGAATATCCATTGTTTGGCCAACTTTACAACATAAGTATCAAATTGATTGATTATATCACAATAATTGCATCGCTAGCTATCAATCGACAGGATATTATATTCAGTTTCATGAATTCGATTGAGCATATCTATTGCCAATTGCTTAAAACAGCGTTATCACGCTCATGAAATTCTTAAATTTGATGAGCTTTAAGTAAGCAGGCTTCTGCTTGGCTACATAATGTGAGGTACTTTTGTTGTAAAACACGCTCAGATAGACAACGCCATGAAACTTGACCAGTATCCGATATGCGACTACATCATATATAGTTGTCCCAAGGAAACAAAGCACTGCGTCAATTGTAATGACATGTTACTGATCTAGCATGATTTAAAGCTTCAATAACGTTTAGACAAGATTTGAACTACCTACTATATTAGGGCATATCTCTTGTAAGCGCATATATCGCATTTAAATCAATATGGCTTCATCAAATGTACATGTGAATCAATTGACTGCTTCAATACGTCGTTCTGGAGACGGGTTGGTCAATAGACAAATAGTCAGGCAGCATAACATGTCTCATTTTGCATTGGTAACAAATAAATCCGTTTATTTCGTCTTGATGATTCACGCATAGCCTAGTACGAATTTGAATTTTTAATTGAATTCCGATTGTGAAAGTGATAACCTACACAGATAGTCATAATACCTTCTTGTTTAACAAGTAAATGCTCTATGATCCGAGCTGTGATACAAAAATACCACTATCAGTCAAAAATGTTTTCGACAACGCAGCTGAATTGATGTGAGTGGATCTCTCTTTAAACTATGTCTAAGTTCAAGAACCCATGTCACGCTTAAAGAGTGATGAATTTTGAGAGGGTTAAGAAATCTGATTTGGTTAGGAACAAATCACGTAACGCATTATGGTCGTTGCTAAAATCCATCGTTGGTACATTTATCGAACCTGGCTGTATATCGTCACGCATTCAACGAAGAGAATTACAATTAAAAATCTCCCACAAAAGGCAGATACCACGGATCGGACTAAATGTCTCAGAATGATTCATTCATCTCAGAGGGAAGACAATATATCGATAGACGTATGAGTGGCACCACCTGCATATATGGTTAATAAATAACAAGGTGTATATTCCTCATGAGCGATGGACTAAATCTACGGTTGCCGAACTGGTTGAATTATTCAGCTTGCTATATACCAATCAGGATAGAACCTATAGCTCACTTTGACGGAAACAATGGCAATTACGGACGTACGCCTGTACCTCTGTGCATAGATTGTTTAGGCGAGTGAAACCTCTTGCTTCGTCCTAGTCTGTAGTAAATTGTCATGGAGAGATGAGCATCTTTGGTGGTCTGCAGTCTGTTTCCTCAATTTCACTAGTGAATCTTGGAAATGTACACAAAACGGAGCGAGCTTGTCTCAGGTCCACGAGATTGTATCAATTGATATCACTCCCAATATGTAACCCCATTACCCGTTTGCTATGATTAAATGAAATAATTGTGCCACCTACCATCAGGCATTTTGCATCCAAGCTGGATTTCACAAGAAGACAGTGCTATGCTTATTTAGCAGTCGAAAAGCATCACATTAACTATGCCAAGACAAACTATGATGCTGCTTTGGCAATGTCTATCCTTGGTGGTTGGTATGACAGAATATGGTTTCAGTAAATATACAATTTGTGGTGCCATTTCATAAGTAATCATTGGTGGTTAGAACTGCTTTATTTCAGATCAGGAGATATGTCACTATTTTGTACCGTATGTTCGTGTGGTCAGGAATAATGAAACCAATTTCCTGTTTAACGATCTCATTAAACTCGGTACAATCATTCGATCGCGCTACTCCGATCCCTGTTCTGGAATTCTTATCTAAATTGGATCTCTACATCGATATGCCCTTGGATGCCACGATACGCAGCACATACAAAGCCAAAAGACGTTGTATGCTGTGATAAATCAGAAATACTTTTGTTTGAATCTAATCGTAATGAGGTAAATTAGAACGCAATACAGAAATATAATCTACAAGTGCGAAGCAAATGTTTCAATGTGCGCTAGTATATTGTGTGATTCTGTACTGTACACTCTTCCCCATTGTTTTATGCAAGCAACACGACGTTACCTGGAATACGTACATTTGATAAACATGTTAGTTAATTAAGATAATCGTCGCTAATTATCGCATCTAAACTTTGATTGAATCCCTCTAATTGTATGTACGTCAAACCTTGCAAATTGTTGCACGGATATTGATCATGAACGTGATTTCAATTATCTTTCGGAGACTGACAATAGATCTACAAGTCGACGGTGAAGTGATCTTTTTTGAAGACAAAGTCAATGCAACATATAAGCAGATCATATTGGGATCTTGATTGTAGGCGGTGATATCATCTGAGGTGATGTCTGCTTTCAGTTTTGTCATGTATCAGACATGAACATGACGCCTTGGATTGCATCATCATAGATCAATATGAACAACACAGTACAATAGACGATATTGTATTTCGTGATACCTTACCATGGCCAGAGCCAGAGCCGTTGGTTTTTCTGATAGAGCACTTTTCCATGTACGCCTTAGTGCTTCCATCATTTGCGGAAATGTGAACATGTTGCCCCTCAAAGAAGCAAGGAAAAGTACTATGATATGCATCGCGTTCTTGTCGTGGTGTGCACAAAACAAGTAGAAAATAACTTGATTCAGTGGATACTTTTTAATCTATTAAAAGCCTAGCAACCAAAATGCGATGATCAATAAATGGGATTGACGCAAGCACCGACGACAAACTTTACGCCCATTTTTTGCATTGCAATAGTCGTGACAGCCTGTCACAAAGAAAAATCCACGGCTCAGAGCGGTGCGATATGACCATCAAAGCGGAATGTACAGTTTTAATGTTAATTGTAGTGCATTGATTGGTTAATTTGTTTATGATGGTACCTGGTTAATAGTATATGATACATACAAACGTTAGGTCGATTGATCTAACTGAGATCTGACTATAACTGTCTGAACCGTGACCACCAATGGTATAAAGACTTAGCAATGCAGCCATATACTGCAAACACCTTGGCTAATTTTACGGAGAGAAATGCAGTAAATCATGATGTCTTGGACAAGTGCTGTATAATACTACTTAAAATACCGATGTGGATGCCCTTAATGTTAAGATAAGGACCTAGATATGTTATTAGAAAAGCAGCAATTAACACCTTTGTCTCTGCGTCCTACTATTTCTGCGTCGCGATGTTGTTAACGAGGAATCGTGCAATGGATTATCCCCAAGAGAGTAAACTTCGGCGTTAGATTTACTGTATACATCTCATGGATTTAGCTCAATATATTGCTTCTGAATTGAGATAAAGATGCTCATCTATCCATGACCATGATTAAGGAGTGATTAATGGAACGCAGCGGACGGTTTCCCTCACCTAAAATAATCTACTTTACACCCGTAACTGTCGTTGTTTCTGTCAGAGTGGGCGATTGGTCACTGGCAGAGCTATGTAGGGAAGGCACCATATATCATTCGCCAAAGACAGAATCATGGCAATTTCAAAATAAAATAATTTTGTTTAGAGGGCAAATAGACAACATCGGCGCCCGCAGATTGAGTCCATCTCGCATGATGAATTTGTGTCTTGATATTTATGAACCACATATGCCTGGGATGCCACTGATTTATCTTTCGATAAATTGTTTTCCCTTTGAGATCAATGAATCGTTTTGAGTCAGTAATTAGAGTTCGATCCGCGATCCATTACATGTGACATTTAACTTTCCATAAATACTCACCGTCCTGGAAAATAACCACTATGTTCTCTTACATGATCCGATAAACGCCAACTGTTTCACTCAGAAATGATATTTTAATGCACCCAATGTCGTTTAAAGCCTTTGCATGGAAGCTGAACTCTATACACTGTGCTTAGATACAAATTAGTCCGATTGTTGACTTACCGATCTGCATTTGCGGTAAAATACGGCTCGTTCCTAGAATACACAGTTCAAAGCAGTTCTAGCATAAGCTAAATGTACCTACGATAGCTTTTAGCAGCGAGAGTTGTGCGTTGAGTGATTTGTTTCCGGCCAAATAAGCTTTTTGTACCCTCTCCGGATTCTCCTCGCTTCGAGCGTAACATGTGTTCATGAATTTAGACATATCTTAATGGCACCTTAACATTTAAAACGGGATGCACTTACATCAATTCACCTGCGTTATCTAAAATATTCATTGACTGACAGTGGTATTTGGTAACAGAGCTCGGAGCCTACAAGATGTCGCTTGTTAAACAAGGAGAGTAGGTTACCACTGTCATGATAGAAATTCGAATATAGGCCATGAGTGCATTATCAAGAAGAAATAACTTGATTAATTTGTTATCAATGCAAAATGAGATATGTTATGCTGCATATCTATTTGTCTGTTGACCTACCCAGTATTTGGGAAGACGCATTAGGGCGGTCACTTGATACACATATTCGTTTGATGAAACCCTATTCAATTAAGTTCGATATCTGTGCTTACCGAGATGCCCTAATATAAACACCGATTATATAGAAATCACCTACTCACCGAGCACATACATAACCTTTTCTTGTGTGACGACCATTATCACTAATCAAGGTCAATAACCGGTTACACGTTCTTTATTTATGATGCGTGGTAAATGATGATTACCCGTCACATGACGTCAACTCAATTTATGCTGAAATAAAGCATATCTCAGCATTAATGCCGCACCGGCGGACACTATCATGCACGTAGAAATCGCCAGGTTCGTCCTTACCCGACCGCTGACGCCTTATCTACTGGTACTTAAGTTTTGGGTCCATGGTTTCATAAAATGAAAATATTGTAATATTCATACTTGCACTTTGTGGTGGCATTCAGCAGTGCCAATAAGAAGAGGCATTTACATTTGAACACCTTTTTGGTATGGCTTTCATACAGCAGTAAATATGTAGAATTATGCTGTAACATGATTTATTTTTTTGAATTTCTGATCCTCGTAGAATGCAGATTTCTCGGGTTTGCATAGCGAATGTACGCATATGTTGTCAAACAATTGATCATACTATATAGTCGCCGGGCAACCGTATATGCTGTGCATTCGAAAACATGGTAACATGATGCGCCACAACGTGTAACACAACGTCTTCAAAGGAGCATAGTTCGATAAATTCGTCTTCAAGATAACATAAAATGATTGCCATAATCAAAAATTCGTAGCAACACAAATTTCACTTTATTGCGGCCCCTCCTAGAGCATTGAAATGTGTTATTTGAGCATATGGAAGTTTGTATATTTAATCCTAATCTATTTGATAAAATAGCCAATATATCATATTCATCATATAAGCCTCGGTCAAGCGTACGCTTTGAATAAGATGGATGTGACCTCAATATTCACCGCATATATAGCAACATGACTTTCCTTCGAGACCAGGGCAAGAATTATCATCATAGATGTGATATTATTACTAGGGATATCGTACCACGACATCAAGTATACATGGCATTAATAAACCCTCAGATAAGTACGTTTCACTGTCATAGTGATAAATAATGATGCATCATTCAGCTGATTTTAAACTGCATGTCCCTATGCAGGTTACCTTTCGAAATTCATCTGTGTGCTCCTCTAAAATAACTCGTGGTTGAATATCGCCATTTCGACTGGGTAAACATTCACAATGCAAATAGAGCTCAAGCGCGGATCCCACACTAGATGTATTCAGGACGATATTCACTTTCATCAGTTATGGTCATTACTATCAGATTCTAATATATTTACTTGCCAGACATGCTACTGTGCTGTTGTGAGTACATCCAGTATGCAATTTGCTGCGACTTAGACATTTCACTGCAAGATATTTATTCAAAAAACCAATTAAGGGGACACTAGCGTAATGGATAAATCGGAAACTTGCGCAGCGAATTACTAGCGACCATGTATTGAATTATTCGTGCTTTCAGTTGCATATTAATACAGGTCAGGTAAATCTGTTGGCGTTTGTGTATCCATGATTTAAAAATTTGCAATTAAATGAGATTTATCACGATGGGTTGACGTTTAGAAATGTTCTGTACACTCATGTCTTAAGCATTTGTGTCACTAAGAGCCGATTCTCTTTGTCATTAGCGCTTTGTATATAACATTGTTACTCGGTAAAATGGCGCCAGCGCAAGCCACATCTTCACCGGTAATTATTACTCGTGTAATTTCATTAGTTGTTGTGTTGTGATGACCTTTCTATTCACCACAATAACGTATATCAAACACCTAGCAGCAACACATACTTGAAGCTGCATTCCATGTTGTAACGTATTATTTTGCGCGCAACTTGTTTTAAATTACGGTATGGAATTTGTAACGTTTGTGAGATTGACATCCAGATACTTATGATGGATTACAGTCCCACAAATAGTTCGTTTTTCTCGGTGCAAGAGCTAACGAATATCATATTCGGTGAGTTTTTCTCCGAATGTATCCCACACTAAATACAATAGTTTGGTCAAGCTGATATACTCTATACAAGATGCAAATGATGCAAACCAAGCTAGTGCGCTATTAATGAGTAACTACATCTCTAGTAATGTTATGAAGACGCATGCATCATTTGCCCTAACATATTTAACTTCCCTATGATCATGACAAGCTATGTACTCAGGCATATTCAACTGACACGGTAACTATTGGATGGGCATCCATGTTCATAAATGTTGCTGCTTTGACTATTTCATCTATTTGTGGTATTCAGCAAGAAAATGCATTAAGTCTTGGTTAATAATTTCATATTTGACATGGAATACTACAATTCTGTGGAGATTCATTACTCGTGTACTATCGAGATGCAGGAATAGAAATAAGACAATGAACATTTATGACAGATTATCTGCATATCACTTCGGCTCAAACGGAAACAGGTATTTAATATCTTATCTAAGTAACATAGATTAGTTTTCTAGTTGTATCAGTTGCTATAAAACGATGTGGGCATAATAGTTCTCTCGCCTTTTGCGCCATACCATGAACGCTCTGTTTGCTATTTTCTGGGCACAAATTTAGTTTTTAGGCATTATTGCACCAATGTATCCAAATCTGGATACACAATACCAACAGGTATTTGAAGGTATTATCCTATATTCTTAATGTTATTGTGATGATGTGATATTATGGATATACGGATTGCAAATTCAAATGTAAGGAGGGCATATTTAATTATTTCACCTGAGTATTTCGTGTGTGTTTAGCTTATAAGTAGCAAAAGTCAACTAAGTTATTGTGCTGCTGAAATATTTCACACAGAAGATCAACAGTCTATCGGTCAATAATAGTGCAATAACCCTTTCACACAACGATTCAGCATGTCAAAAACTATTCATGTCGATTCGTTAGATATCTGTAACAATTATATTGTTAACGTGAGGCCATTGAGGCCTGTGTGGACCAGATCCGGCTTTGGATGCGTTCTAACATGCTTGCTCTCAATGAGAGTAAGACGGAACTTCTCTGGTTCACCTCTAAGCACAAGAAAGTCAGGGACCGGGCACCGGTGACTGACGTACGGGTGGGTGAAGTCACTATTTCCCCCTCACAGTCTGCTCGCAACCTAGGAGTGGTTATAGATAGTTCCGGCTCTATGACGGATCACATCTCTATTGTGTGTAGCGCTGCGTCGTACGCTCTGTGGAGAATCGGCAAAATCAGGCATCTTTTAGACAAAACAACAACGGAGAAATTGGTACATGCATTCATAGGATCCCGGTTAGATTATTGTAACAGTTTACTATTCGGCCTCCCCAACTGTCAAATTAGAAAATTGCAGCTGATACAAAATTCTGCAGCTCGACTGGTCACCAGGATGTCATTCAAATCTCGACAAGAAATGACACCGATTCTCGAAGAGCTTCACTGGCTCCCAGTTGAGCATCGTATCCTTTTCAAAATTCTGTGCACAGTATTCAAAGTGATTCACCACAGAACGGCGCCGTGCTACCTCACAGAGATTCTAACTGTAGCGAAGCCGACACGTCGGCTTCGCATTTCCTCGGAGATACGATTAGTTCCGCCTCCACTTAGTGAGGCCAAGAGACTAAACCGTTATGGTGAGCGATCCTTGTATCATTCTGGACCGAGATTGTGGAATGAGCTACCCGAACGTGTCCGCTCGATCAGCACATACGAGAGTTTCAAGAGAGCACTCAAGACGCACTTTTTTAGGAACGCTTTTAACCTATGATATATCAAATTATATGAACGTGCAATCGATTAATTCGCCGTAGCCTTTTATTGCTGTACACTTTTATCATTTCTAGTCTTATATTGTATTATTTATTATTGTTGATTGTTATAACTTGTACAGCCTGTTGAGATGTATATGGAATGGGCTTTAAATAAATAATCATTATCATTATCATTATAACGTGTTCACCTTGTACGAATTGTCTTTCTAACGTGTTGATATGGATTGTAATGGGGGTTATGGCGAATACATCTATATAACGTCCGGTAATGCAATATTCGATATAATCAGCGCCATTATATACTGATGATAGGCGAGATAAATAGCCAATTATGGCACATAATTGGTACAATATCGTTCCTGCTTGATATTTAGACACAAACTGGTACATTCCCAGCACGACGGTCACCATGTATTGGATGCTTGAAAACGAGGCACCATAATCCAAAATTTCAGCAGCATAACATCTGTTGCATTTGATGGATTTGTCAATAATGTAACAAACATAATTCACCTCCATCTTTAATTCCTGATTACACAAATGGTATTGCTTTATGGCCATTTAAGCTCATTGGAATATATTATTGGAGCGCTTTACAGCTTTAGCGAGGGCTCTATTGGATTATGATCCCGGGTATACAAAATTATCAGATGAGCCGCAGAATAAGATTTCAAGATATCAAAAAGGTTGGCCGTCTCAATTATCCTGTCACCAGAATCTCTTTTCTAGTCATCGGCATATTCCACGTTCTATCACAACGGTCATCATGTGCTGTCCATTAGAACCCATTACCAACATGACCCATAATATCAGCTAGACAACCGATACCCGCATACACTAAGATAAGTGCTTTATTGCTTATTGAAGCTATTTGCAATTATTAGAGCGTTTATAAGTGTATTTATCGAGGGCCCAATCGGATTATCGGCTTGCTAGCTTGTTTGCGGGGAATTGCGCCTTCATTTCATCCAGCCTTGAACAGTCATTAAATAGAAAGGCACCACATAACCGGAACACCACATATAACAAGAACAAACGCAATCACACCTATTGATGGAGATATTTCCGCAGTAGATTCTCAGCGGTTGCTTCCATCTACGACCCATTGGCGCGTATCCGAGTCATTGACATTGGGCTTCGTTGTATGTGTGCATCAATTAAATATATATATGCTTATTGGGGTGGCAGAACAACATGGTTCACATGGTACAGTAGACTAGGAAGTCGTTAAAATAACAGTCTAAATCGTAATATATTGTTGGATATCTCCAACAAATTTGTTCCACAGGTGCTAAAAGTCCAGAGTTTTCTTGTGCCTATGGTATGGAGTATCATGCAATTTGATGTACTCGCCTGCAACGACTCGATGCATTGCTTGGCAGCGGCGTAAGACACACAACAGAAGTAGCGCTATCGGATGTTGTACAGCTTCAGGACGCTGTCAAATAACACCGGCGAATTGACATTTACGGAGGATAATCAACGAAGTGTGGTTCATGACATACAATACGATGGCCTGAGAGGATATGTAGGTCATCGTTAGTATAATGCAATCACTGTCATATGACGTTCTGCAACACACACACACACACACACACACACACACACACACACACACACACACACACACACACACACACACACACACACACACACACACACACACACACACACACACACACACACACACACACACACACACACACACACACACACGAACACACATATACATACAACCCCCCCACACAATGTGTGTGTCTGTGCGTGATGTGGGCAAGCTGGTGGTGTGTGTATTGTGCGTTGTAATTGGCGGCCTGCAATACTTCCCGCTGGCCAAACAAGTGATCCATCAGCAAGAATTTTAGAATTGGTAGACAGACGTTCAGAATCTATCTATCGAAAGATATTACTCCTGTCAAAACTATATCATCTATCATGAACCGTGCGTGACTTATCCACGTCTTGCATGAAGATTATATTGGCTCTAAGTACCCATCGATAACCGAAGCTTGATTTGGATGCTACTACATTGCACATCACATAACAACGTTGCGATTGTTGACAGATCCTCGAATTGACAAATAAAGACATGACAGATAAATATATGGCCAATTTATCCCATATTACAGTACCATTTATTTTCTTCCATACAACTATTTTCAGCCTATTCTTCGGAAAGATCATGTGACCTTGATACAAACCACCTACGCTCATTGACTTGAAGGAACGATTGCGCTTATATGCAATAAGCTTTAATTCGACACGGCCGCGGGTCATTCGAAAAACTGCTCGTGTTTGTTGCTGTACTTTTCTTACATTAGTGGATAGGTCTTTGAATGGAGCATCGAATCGAGCGTATAATAACCCATTAAAAGGTGACACATAAGTTTGTTCTTCAAAAAACTATCTTTTGAAGTATGTTTGGTGACCAGTTAAAGACTCTAACCACAATGGCGAGTGAGCAGATCGTGTCAGTGGACAATGTGTCACTAAACCCTGTGCTTGTTTATGTCGCCTTCAGATGAGAGTGCAGAGATTTGTACTCTCTTGAAGAGTTACAACAGGCAAAGGAAATTCTTTGGAAAGTAAGTGACAAGGAAGCTATTCCTTCGTTTATTCGACGTCGCCACTCAGCAGCGAGGTCAGAAGTTGATGCCATACTTGATTATATATTGACAGCACTTTAAAAGCTTGAAGCTGATGAGAAAATGTCCATTTTTGCTATTGATTCGCAGGGCTTACATCCACCCCTGCGGAAACGTGCGCCATTAGAATATGTGAACGAGTCAACGACTTAGAGGGTAGGCTCAAGATGCTCGACGACGCGATGGTCAGCATCCAGCGTATAGAGAGTCGTCTATCTGCTCAAGCCCGTCATATGCCGCCGTCACAGCCACAGCCACTACGAAATCCGTTGGCAGTAAAACAATTACCAAGCCTGCCCCCAATTTAGTCAAAGCACCTACCGATCGAAGCAACGACGGCTTCAAAACTGTTGGCACGTAACACACGGGTGCTCAAGGTAGACCAAGCTGTGCATTTCTGCATAAGCGTGATTCGAAGTTTTCAACCCGTCTTGTGCAATGAAATAGTGTAAGGTGCATTGCATGTGTGGTAACTGTAAATTGTGACGATCGTTCCGAAATTCTGTTTAAATTTGTACATGCCGTGCGATGTGTCATCTGCAACTCTATGTAACAATATCTATAATGGAATTCTTAATGATGTCCATTATATCATCAACGCCAACTATAATGTGGATTTCGTGGTTCTAGGGGGTGACCTTAACACTGATCTTAGACGAAATAGCTAACAAAATACAATTTAAATGAATGCATTCTGTGAGCAGCAATGTTTGAGACTTTGTGAGTCGATTGGGTCCAGTGTCATTGATTTCACCTATGAGAGCGACATGTCTAATGCAAGATCCGTTTTGGATCATTTCATAATATCTGATAATATATTGCCGTTACTCGCAAGATATACATGTACTCGTGATGGGGACAACTTATCTGACTATAGCCCTGTTTGTCTGAGTTTGAATGTCAATGTTTTAAAGACGTAAACCGAAACGTAGCATATCCAGTACGATTAAGTGGTCTATTGCCGATGAAAACGGCATCAGCAGTTATAAAAGCTACTTGAGCGGTTTTTTTTGTCAAATGTCAAACTACTAACATCTGTTGCGACATATACCATATCTGGTTGTAAAACGCATAATGAAATGATTGACAAATACTTCAATGATATAATAAATGCATGTGTTCAAGCTGAAATCTACAGCTCTTATGCAAAGGGTAGTCGAAAGAAATTAGCGGGTACGGGCGAACACGTCGCTCTGGCTAAAGAAAGATCGATATTCTGGTAACGTTTATGGACGGAAAATGCGAGCCCTTGTGTTGGTATCCTTAAAGAAATTAAATGCAAAGCTAAAAGAGATTACAAGCGGGTTTAACGCAGCGTAATCCTCTAATAAGAACAATATGCGGCAGGTCGCATGGCGAATTTTCTGCTCAATAATGATGAGCGGGTGAACAAGAAATCTCCACAATCGGCATCTGTGCCGTCTCTCGTTGATATTGTTCAAGTGGACGAAGGCATCTGCTATTTGTTTAAGAACAAATATGAAGAATCTGAATTGTCAGAAGATCAGGAGGTTCCTTTCAATGGATATCCATTCCCAGTGTAACGTGGGCAATTGTACCGCTGCTCACAAGTGCGTTCAAAGTACTTACATCTTTTGACAGGTCAACAACCAATCATCAAACAATTAATGAAGCGCTATATCATGTTTCTATGTAAATGCATAAGCAGTGGTAACAATGTGTTTTCCTTTGTGAGCAGGCTCTGCGCATTTAGTAATTCCACTGTGGCTTGCAGTCTGAGAATTGTAATGTACACAATTGGTATCAGTACTAACGCTATTTTCTCAGCTAAAATTACGCCGAATAAGTATTCAGGTTGAAGGAGAATGAATGTATTAAACACTATTCATTATACAACGGGATAGGCAACCAATTACTATTCTTACCCTGCAAGAAATTGACGATCTCCTGCCCACAATCTGTAAGTTACGATGTTAATCTTTACTTCATTCATGCACTTATTCTTATAAATCTGTAAGGTTTTATGTGCAAAATGAATACAATATATATATATATATATAGACACACACACACACACACACACACACACACACATATATATATATATATATATATATATATATATATATATATATATATATATATATATATATATATACATGCCTATATATAAATGGGTATAAATATTTAATTATATAAACCTATATATATATATAGATATAAATGTATCGAAATATAGTTATAAATATAAATGAATATAATTATATATATATTTAAATCAATTATCGATATATTGATATATATATATATGATACATATATGTATATATATATATAAATATATATATATATATATATATAATATATATATTAATATATATTAGAATGGCACTACATGATATATATGTATACACATATATATGTTTATACATACATATATATATATATATATATATATATTCATATATTATCTATATATATATATATTCACATACATGTAATGTTTATACCGTGATATTTGTATATGAATATTCATTTAAGTATATCTATACCTATATATATATTTATTTATATGTACATATACATGTATGTATATATGTGTATACATTCATACTTATACATGATAATCTAACCTTTTAGTGGTTGAATTGGTACTTAAACTTGCTCTGAATTAATCCTTATGCCCAATTATCATCTCGCAAATGCATTATGATGTCTATCATTGCCGTTTATCTAGATCACTTTCCTATACACATATCAAGATTTAAATGAATCAATAGTTATGGCTACCAAAATAGCCGTACGCTAAAAGCGACTGACAATGTAACCCAACTAACACCCTATGAATTACCGAAAAGCGTTAGGTTTTTTCCCCTGCACGATGTTAATTGGCCTATTTGCAGAACAATCGATTAAACTCGATACATGATTGATTTAGGGAGCCAATGGCTCAATATGCTGTCTTTCGCTGAATAATCCCAATGTTACAAACCGCTATTATCCCGAGTATGAGAAGGGAGTGATTAAGATAATATAGCGTCCCTTTGATTAAATCAAAGAGCTGTAGATACTCTTTATGCGCATAATTGGTAATATTGGATGAGACCTTCAGCGACGCTGTAGGGTTTTTCGGTTAAGACATGTTTCGGTGCTCATATATTTCATATGAAGAATTTATAGCATTTCAATTATTTGAATAATTAACCTAGTTAATGGTTATTTTGCAACCACATGTCAGAGAGACTACCCCCCAAAAATGATTCTGCTTCGAATCTCTCCTCGGATAACCGACGATTAAATTCAGTATATTAACAGAAAAATCTATTTGGCATCGTCAATAATGAAAGGAGCGGACCTCTGATTTAGCTGCGTTACCGTTTTATTTAGACAAGATAGCACTTTAAAAAAGATAGTTTTGTATGTTCGCGGTAATTTAATACATTCTATTACATACCACCACATTGTTCAAACTACAATCCCGCTCTACCTTAATTGTTTCGGTTGCCATCAAAATAGGGCCATCAATAAATCCTACAAATGTAAAGCCGTCTTTATAATCCAAAGCACTTCAAAAACTTTCAAGAATTCTTGTGAACGAGTGTCAACAACGTTAGGTCCATACATCATAATTAATGAGACAATAGGAACGACAACCCATTGTTTAGTAATGTTGATGTTGTGAATCGGTTAATTGCTGATCTCCACGCCTCATTCTCTGACAAACGTGATGCATATATGATTTCTTTGGGGCAGTCTGATACCAGTGATACAGGGCGTTCTCGGTGAGATTGTGGGACCTGTAACGAATTCGTTCAATACCGCTATGTCATGCATAACAAAAATAAAAATTACATTGCAAAACATCAGACAAAACTAGTATCGTTGACACCTCGGTCATTATCCGTCTAGCTTGCGCGAAAATTCCTTGATACATCAATCTTGATGATGACGGTAAAGGGAAACTGCTATTTGTGAGATTTCTATCTACGAATTGGGGTTAGATGTCTTATTGTCAATGCAGCATCAATAATTCTTTGCTTTGGCATATTCCCTCTACAATTTAAATGACTACACAAATGGCAACAACTCGTATAGATAAAAATTTCGTATATTCAAACTCTATTCACAACTGCTTCATCACATACTTAAAGACCTGTTGCTTATTTGACATAACTAAACTACCAAACACACATTTGCGGTATATGCAGCCGGTAGTTTTAGACAAATCAGCGTCAGCTGGTTTCTATCCTAGCCATTTTTTCACGACAAACTGACAGCTATTGGTGATGTGCTGGTTATATGACATACATGAGTACATCAATGGCTTAATGTTAACCTCCCACGCTCTAGCCAATTCCACCAAATCGGTCCAAATATGGCGATTTGCAGAGCACTATGGAGATGCCTTATGGCATTGTGTTTTATTCACATAAGCCTCATTTGCATGACATCATAATTGCTCAAAACGCAAATAATCGACTAACAAGGTCTGTAGGAAGTCATCCAATGGGTTGTATTCAATATTCTGCGCTTCGCCTCTTGCACATGTATTTCATTGCTGATCAATAGAATGATAAATGCACCAAGCCCCGATTTACCATGTCAAAATGATAACTCATGCGCTCGAATGTATGTAACCTCTCGTTGCCGTTCTACACTGGTGCCACTGACCCCTACGATAATGACTTGAACATAAATGATCAGCATAGGGAATTGTACATTATAACTTTTGAAAAATATTATTGATCTGACATGTTTTTGATCGTAAGAAAACGCACGCCCTATTCCATTTGATTCCCAAGTAGACACCGAATATATGATCTTATATTACCATATGTTTGATATTCCTTCATTAACTGTGCAACTATGCCATTATGCGGAATATAGAAGTACGCTATCTGAGTAAATGACAAGAATAATAATCATTTGCTTTCTTGTCGTTTGGGATTTATTTCTCAATAGTCAAAATTGCCCATTGCACTAATGACATTTCATGGGCTTTTGAATAGACTGCAGTGCAATATATATATCATAGTATACTTTACACTTTTGATGAGATTTTATTGTGAGGATGGCATGTAAAGGGAAAAAATATGTCTATATAGTGTTGCCTAATTGACGAGAAAATTATTAAAAATGTAGTTTTCCTAATATGAAAAGAAAACACTTTTTTTGACCACCCGCGTTCATGCAGACAAGCTTGTGGTGTCTTGGTCGCTTGAAGAATACTATAATATGTCAAGTAGTCGAATCCAATCAAAGCTGTGGAGATTATCCCGTATATTCTTAAGGTAATGCATGATATGTTTAAAAAAACTACGTTTAAAGTAAAACAAAACTCGAGGCTTGCGTAATGAACCTCATGATTTAAGACGAGTGCTAGTGTATTGAACTTCATGCAGCATTTGTGTTGGTTAACTATATAGGCAGTTGAAATATTTAACTATGCTTGAGACTAGTTTGCACATGTTCCTATTCGCGGTATAAGATGTAGTGTCCTATTATATGCACCAGCTTTGATGCACCAATTCCAAGATACCATTTATCCGCTATTGCACAAATGATTGGTCTTGAGATGAGATATTGGCTCCAAATGTCCGACCTTCTCTGATATGTCGGTCGTTTGTAGTTATCACTGTACCTCCTGATGTTGACGTCATGTAACCTACAAAACAGTATACCTTTAAGCACCTACCTGCAAGTCATAACAGCATGCGGTCGGCAAAATAGACCGGATCAACATCATAACTTCATCGAAAGAAAGCGGGCATCACTTTAAACCCGCCTCGGGCGATGCTATTAGATGTAATTTGAATTCTGAGGTCAACGTGTGGTCCAAATATGAGTAGACTCGGGGTCATAAATGATGATATTATCTTTAGTGACATGCAGCACTAGATTTGCACACACTTCACTACCCTCCGTTTGTGCCAATCTAGCCCTAGAATAAAGATGTAAATATGCATATCGCAATCAGAGTGATGACAATGAATTAGCAAGGTTTACTTAAGGAGCATATTATAGAAAAAAAAGTGGTTTTGGATTAGTAGGCCATTTTTTCGGCTAAAATTTCTATCAAGCTTAAAATATTGAATAATACAATGCTGCATTACTCTCTGCGACATTTGGGTGATTTACATGACCATTTCTATTTGTTGATATGTACAGCTGCCGCTGACAGAGACCCTAATAATTGATCTTGCACGTTTTGGCGGTCACACGTGGTACTGTGGTTGTAATACACCATTGCCTGTATTGACGGTATAAAATAACGAAATGCCAACCGCCCTGTTGATATTTCCCCCTGCGACCATTCATTATTTGATTGTATTGCTTCCTAAATTGTGTAGTACATTATAACTGTTTAAACGTGTTGTGGGCAGAAGTACCATGCATTTCACAATCAGAAACTTATTAGTTATGCAACCTGTGAAAAGTCACAATAGCAAAGCATATTCTTTTCAACGTATCTGACAGTAAGGTACAAAATTCACTTTCAGCAAAATGTCGGTTATGTTCGTGCGATAAATTGTTTGATTCATTATTCCTGCATCGCTGGCTTTGACAGTGAGTAAATTCCTTGGTATCAGTTAATATCTAATTCGAAATATTTGGCTACAATATGCCATACGAAATCAATCTTTCACTGCTTTGGCTAACCTCATCGTGAGATATATCACATTATTTGAAGTACATGCATCCTACACACGTGCGATTAAATTTGTTGAAAGAATTTTTATCAACACAAGCTCTCGGTTTCCGAAGCCAAGCTTCCGAGCACCGTGCCGCTTGATGGATCAGCAAGAATCGGGTGAACAGACATACCAACAGTAATGTGTTATATGGTTACTACAAAATAGATATTAAGAGATCATGTTGCTTTGATAAAGGATGAATGGGAACAAAAGAGGTAAATCCACATGGATGAGAATGAGCAAAAAGGGGATGGGATATAAAACGGCGAACGATTATCCTATGATATATCACCACCAGCAGATTTACTGAATAAGAGCTATACAGCCGCTCATCCGTGTGAAATCCATCTAAACGAGTCGCAACCCACAGCAAGCAAGTTGTCTCCCTTTTAGTCGTATTTAAAAGCTTTGTAACGTGGGTTGGTGCACATGACCCGGCCGTTTGTATGCACATAGGATCCCGCCACCCACATGATACGAACCCCTGTACCTCTGACCACCTCTTATTTGTTGCCTAACGATGGGGTGAGCGTTGCACCCAGAAAAACAAACAAACACGCGTAAGCTGTCGACTTCGACAGAAACGGGTAGGCCTTAGACCGCAGTGGCGAAAGTCGGCGCGTGTACCATCCGCCTATTATTACTCCATGATCGTACGCCAATCAATAATTGTCCGCGAGTCCGCTATTCTCTTACGATGCCCATTAGTACAAAGTGGCATATTTTGCCATTTGCAATATATCATTTTCAATAATTCATCCATCATCTCCGGAGAAACACAAATTGCTCGAGATATTTGTTATGCACATGAAAAGCGAGTACGTTAGGTTGCCTTAAATAGGTTTCAGTAAAATATTTTTGGTATGTTTACCATGAATAACCGATAAATGAGCATTTAAGGCTGCATGAGACAAATCTGTTACTGCATATGTTGTTTGAAAATAGATAAATTCTTCCCTTGGTGCAATATTAAATTAAGGTCAAGCTTAGCGCCATCCAGTTTTATTGTCTTATTTTAAAGAATAAAATAGCGACGATAATTGTGATTGAAATGTTCTTAGTTGAAAAGATTCCCATGGATATTACAACGGCTTTCCAAACGCCTCACATATGCAATAAGTAAGAATCAATTCAATTATATAGAATAGAAATCTTGATGCAGCCACACTACTTATGCAGCGCTGCTACAGCAGTGTGCATATAGTCGCGTTGTCTTGTTTGATGGTCAAAACCCTCTTAGAAATTCCGATGACCGCATCCGTGGATAAATGAACAAAACCGTCAATAAATCAGCATGCATAAAAACCATAATGAAGAGGAAATATTATGTACTCAAATTAAAGATGCATCATTCATGTCTAATTATCCACACACAACAATTTAAAAGGCACAGATTTTCAGAAGATATGCATCTTCAAAGCGTTATGTATTATTTACAACACAATAACGCAAATCATCTTGCTCTATTGTACATTTCGATCATTTTTACGTTAAACATTGAGGATGCAGGGAAGACGAACATACGGCAAGGAGAAAGTCGATAAAACATTATCATGCGACTTTTCTAGTTCCTGGAAAGCAAATTATATTTGAAACTGCATACCATACGAAATTGTCAGGGATTGGATGTCAACTGCAGTTTGAACCGCAATGACATGTATTATCTTTGAAGATAAACTTGGATACATAGACAATATAAGCTTAGTAATGCTGTAATTTGCATCAAAGTAAACACTAATGTTGGATAAAAACAAATACTATCTCTATTGATTGGCGAGGTGATGCATTATAGGAGATCATTTGACATTTTGATAGCGTATCAATAAAGCTGAAAAAAGGTTCATGAGAAGCAAATAATATTTGAAACTGCATACAATAAGAAATTGCCAGGGATCGGTTGTCAACTACAGTCTAGACCGCAATGACATGTTTTATCTTTGAAGATAAACTTGGACACCAAATATAAGCTTAGTAATTTGTATTAAAGTAAACACTAAACAAATACTATTTCTCGCCTCTTCTGATTGGCGAGGTGATGCATTACAGGAGGACATATGACATTTTGATAGCGTACCAATAATGATACAAATGTGTGCATGATTAATGTTATCAGATCAAAATATCGATGAGGAATGTTATCGAATCATAACTTCCTTAACCATTTATGATATTAATCTTTATTATCACTCTCAGTCTTTGGCCTTTCTAGATTGGCGCGCTGATGCATTATAAGAGGACATTTGACAGCGAATCAATTAAGCTGAAGAACTGTGTATGAGTAATTGTAGTGAGAGGAATTTCAATCAATAAAGAGAATTATCAATATTATCAGATCAACAAATGGGTAAGGCACATCAACGAATCGTGATTTACTAAGCATTTGTGATATTAATTCCAAAACTGCATTAGTCACGACGTCAAACACGATAACCTGAGTTGAAAATCTTGAACTAGTACACACGACTAGAGGGCAAAATTACCATGCAATAACATGACCGTAATTTTCTCTGTTCGTGTTGAATTGTTGGTAGACAAATACATCAAAATCCAACATGCACCCCATTCATAATGATAATAACGGACCTGGACAAAAATGATAGTCACGCTGCAAAACACACGGCAAATGATGAGTGCCCAAGGTTAGGACCTCATCTTTGCAGTTGCCCAGTAGGGAATCGATTCATTGAATCCATTTAGCTTCAAAGCTATTTATAGAACCTACCAATAAATCAACCTTTTTCAATAATGGCCAAGGAGCAACTGCTTGTGGGGGGTTTGTAAAACAGAAATCGGGTACCCGAAATGATCAAACGAAAAACCATTATCAGCCGGTCACGATTGTCCGCGTCACGTTAAGCATGCAGTGATGTTTCAGGAGTTTGAAGAACCTCCTATGCCCACCAACTCTTTATATCATTCCAAATGTATCCGTTGCAATTGCTATAGTTTTCCTTTATAGGGATTTCGCATTCATTGCAATACGCTAAGCATTGGCTTATCTGATGGCTTGTTTGTGCTATTAATCCAATGATAATCCGTTGAGACCCTTAATGAACACACTGACAATCGCACAAACAGCAGATTACAAGTAGTTTAAATGCTTGCGAGGGTCTATTGTAAGCGTAATAATAAACCCACGGCCCTGAAACAAATAGAATTATGTAAATGGAACTGGCGTTGTGGGGCATGTCGCGTTCCATATTGACGCTTGTCAGTGGCGTTTGTGATGCCCCGGGAAATACCATTTTTAATAAGCACACTTTTAAGGACGGAGCTGGATAAAAGATGTCAATGCTTAAACAAACTTTCGATTCAATTTGAAAAATGCGATAGGAACCGGAAATAAATGGGTAGTTACTACGATATCGATCCATTAGAAAAACAACTATTCGGCAATAACATTAACTAAAATATATTGCCGAATCAAAACACATTAATAAAACAAACATCACACAAACTTGTTAAAGTTATAACAATATCATTTTACAACAATCTTTCAATCTAACACAGCATCAACTTACCATAAACCTTTGTGCAATAGATTACTGTAATTCCAGTGGCATCTGCATTGGCAAAGGGAATATAAAGCAACACACTGGCCATCCACAAAGGCCGACAAGGAAATTGGCTTTCATGACTATCCGATCCACCCATTTATATTAAGTAATATATCCATTAACAGAGATTGTGTGACGCAACAGCTCACTAAAACCTTGAGCAAGGTATCAAAATTCTATCTCAGATCAAGCTGACCAGTTGTGCTTTTAGTTGTTGATATATGTCAGTTGGATATTAAATATCAAAATATAGGTATAGGTATGCTATTCCAATATCTTGATAATTAATTGGAGCCATCGTTTTTATGTTAAAACAAAAAAGATGCATTCACTTTGAAAAGGATTGGCGTGGAATAATTGATTATATGCATAACATTTACGATGAACATATTTTGCGACTAAAATGCCCAATATATCCTCATTCACTTTCCTGAGCGAAAGTGTATCCACACAGTGAAGCGCGCTCTTCAATAATCCTTCACATTAATGAGCCTGTCTAGCAAAACAAGACCAGCTGTATGCGCTGCGCAGGACCAATGCTTGTACTCGTTGAAGATATTTAGTTTTACGCTGTTGAGCAACACAGTTTGCGATATGCATGTCACCCCGAAGAAATGATTGGTTATAGCGGTGTCTAAGATCTGCAATATTCGCCATATTGCGCCATAGACTTGCAGTCAAGTGTGAAATAGTTCATTTGTCACTTGGCGGGATACACAGCAATTCCACATCATACCTGTGGTCGTAATCATAGCACTAGTTCGTAATGATGGCTTTGCCATTGCGCAGCGCTCTGAATTTAGTCACAAGGTTCACTCATTATCTAACGCATTATCCAATGATACGCGTGATGTTCATAGCAGGCAGCCGTGAGCTTGCATGCTGGAAACTAGGATCCAACAGTGTGTGCAAGTACTGGTGGCAACATCGTGAACTCTATTCATTCATCATAGTGCTGTAAACGTATACTTATACGTTTTAGGTTGTTTTAATAATGCATGCTGCATCATGGTAAAGCATGTTGTAACGTAAAGAGCTGCAGCTTAGTAGGGTGCACATTCGTAGCAATTTGGACGATTCAATAAAGATTCGCATGAGGCATCTATTACCAAGATGTGCATATAGCCCCTCCTGAGGTATAATTATTCCTGGTAGTGGATAATAGTAGCTATCAACGGTTGACATATATATATATATATATATATATTTGTATCTTTGCTGATGGTTACGACAAGCTATATCCGATTAGTAGATTTTATGTCATAAATTGGAGTTATTTCATTGGCTGATGAAATATTATGCCGCTTACATGTGATTATATAGCGTTTGATAAATTTTGGTTGAGGCGAGTGATGAATCGTCCTCGTCATCATAATCATAATTCTCATCATCAACTGATGACTACATTCCGATATTTTCATTTGACTTCGTCTGGATATTAGAGACGAATGCCAATATTTAAAACTATTTTGAATATGATTAAAACAGAGGTTGACATAGCACTTACATTGCAGTGAACATTGACAAAAATATGACAGATATGATATCTAAATTGCAAAGTATTTTGGCGATCCAAGGCTAACAATTGATCGGCTATGATTTTTTTTTCTGCTTGTGAACTTTTTTTGCTCTGAACAAGTATAATGAAGACAAATATTCCATGAACTTTGTGTTTCTCATATGACTAACGAATCTATATTGCTCTTTAAATGTACTTATTCAGGAGTGTTACAATTTCAGTATATGCTTGTATTTCTTTTAAGTCTCACGCCTGCAGTGCCTATCGTGTACATCGCTACACCACACTTCACGATGCGACAATTCATTCGATTCCGGCTGCCATGGTGTAAGTATAGCTTTTAAGATTTTCTTTGATTTCCGGTTTGATGTTCAATTATAACTGCGAAATGGAAGGTATCATGGGAAGAACACCAATTATGCGAGCACATGGGCGGCCTTGAAGAATGCTCGTGACATCTATCAGAAACCCTGTTTGTGGGAGAGATTCTTAACGCAGCAATATCAGCGATGTGGAGTGGGAGGCAAAAAACAGCGTAAAATGCTCCTGCTATGTGCGAGATGCAAAAGACGGCCATTCGTGAATGTATTCAGTATTGTGAGCAAGAGACAAGTTCGCGTGCTGCATGATCGAAAGACATTAGATATATAATGTTGTTGAGGGAGGCTCACGTAGAATGAAAATCCGCAATTGTCGCTCTAAATGCAAAGTATGCAAATGTCGCTTCGATTGATTCCCCGTCAACCCTTCAGTCGTCTAATCACCAAACCCCCATAGTCCCAGTCCCTCTCTGCCGACTTCATTCGACGCATCCCCAACTCCTCATAGTCGTACTCCTCTGCCAACTTTGATCGACCCATCCCCAACCCTCTTAGTCCCAGTCCTCTGCCGACTTCAGTCGAGGCATCCTCAATACCTCATAGTCGTACTCCTCTGCCAACTTTGATCGACCATCCCAAACCCTCCCTTCTGTCCCGCCATCGACAATAATTCTTACTACTCCAAGATTTAGCTCTAGACCGACTAACACACTCACCTACCCCATTGGATCTGGTTAAAGACTTGCTTCTACCCTGCCATCACCAACCCTTCATAGACCAAATAAACTACCACATTTCGACCCCCAACCCCGCCGATCCCGTGCCATTCCCGCAATCTCCTCTTCCACAAGTTAAATCTTTGCTGCCATCACCTCTCCCTGCCGCTTCCTTTTATTTCCCTGCAAAACCCGCTATTGCCAAAAACTTGAAATCCAATTCACATGATCTGAATGCCTACACCATTGTCATGGCTACATCGCCTGATATTAGAATCGGGAAAAGTAATCCGATACTATCGAGCTTGACACGTAACTCCTCCCGAACCTGCGTTATAAATGCACCACCGGCATTTCGGCAGACCCGCCGTTGCTATCCTGGTCACGCTACAGGTGGCTAACTCGGTCAGTACGATGGAATAGATGCAGACATCTGCTGGTGACTGAGACATCCCGAATAAAAAGATAATGACATCATTTGATTGATGAACCTGAATTTGCCTCATCATACTAAATAATGTTACACAGTTTGTAGCATTACTTAGTTGCAGTATGGATTAAGCTCTGTATTTTTATTTATGTATTACATATATGGTCTAGACTTATATACTAATTCACACAATGGTCGATTCATATAATCCCCGTGTCATAGATATAGTGCGTCGCACTCTAATAACACCCGTTGCCAACCAAACTACCCAATATCTCACTGATCCTATAACGTTTCAGAACATGTTGTCTATGAATGATGATCACATGAAATTAGCAGTCACCGTGGACATTCGGAAATTTTAATTTGTCCTTAAGTAAGTGGGTATGATTACCAAGAACCACGGATCACAAATTGGACGAGATCAGTAAGTATCATGGCTAATATTTCAGGTAGCAGGTAGCCTGCAGGATCTTATTCTACCATCATCTTCATAATTAACGGTAACTAATGTCGTGACTTAATCTCTTGTGCAAGTAACCAACAGACGTATTGGCCAACGCACCTAAAGCAAGTACGATTCCTACTGAGCGGTAGGCAAGTTCCGTATTCAGAGTGTGAGGACAAACTATGATGGCTAGGGGGTAATTATGACCATATTTGATCGGTAAACGCATTTCGTGTAGTCATTAGCAACTCGTTTATTCCACGATCAATGAACCAATGAATCATTAAATAATGACACATATTATACCCGTTTATGACCATGTCCTTTGAGCTGGCCATTTAAATCGCTTAAGCAGAGAATATGGTTACGGACGGACTCGGTTGTTTGGGGTATTATGACCACACGGTATACGTATTGGCTTACTGTGTGCTCTAGTACGATAATCAGTATGAATATTCTGGTTGTTAATGCCAACATAAAAAGAGGCAGATATCTATTCGAAAGTTCAGCTATTGACGTCTGGTGAAGTGTTTATTTCATTATTTGATAAGGCGGCGCGCAATGCTAAAACGAGGTCCCCACTCATGTGTATTACACAATGCTTATTCCACGAAGGATACTTAAAGAATCCTACATTCATTGAATGATAAAGCATATATAGCCTGATGAAACGCCTCGAGCCATCTTTGATATTACAAATGTGTCAACGTAATGATATGCTTATGAAAACGTTTGTTACTGTCCTATTGTATGAACCAATGAGCAAGCAAGAAATGTTAATGTAAGCAAATATGTAACTTGCACAATTGATAGTCGCTCGGGTACTAAAATGAAGAGGTAATAAATATTTTGGCTGTTAACGTCATAACGATACAACGGCGACGCATGTCCGAGTATATCTCGCTGAGGCTTAAATATATTTTACGAACCATGATACGTGTCGACTTGACACATTGGTTTGGGGATAGCGTGTTCATCGGTCTCGTGTATCTGATTGACGAGATCGATTCCTGTTTTCGAGTCCATCCAATAAAAGCACTTCGACCAAGTATTAGCTACCGAAATTGTTAGGTGGATTATATTCACAAGATCGCGCTGCATATCACAGAACTATTCCATGTTTTCTCGAGGGGGTGAAGTTTTACATTTATGAGAATAACGGCGCGCATTGAAAAGAGCTATACAAGCTTAACAATCGGCTCTGGCACTGACAATGATACTACATACGAGTTTGTCTGCTGAGTGGCGTTGCAGATTCGTTCTATTCTTCAACAAGCAGTCCCAACGGGATTGTTGATACCATCAATGGCGTGATGTGCATGGAAGCGACAGCGCAAAAGCAAAGTACTAAATAACAGGTCGCATTTTGGTCGCCACACAAACACAGCACTCAACACAGACGATATCATCACTCATACTCACTGTATGAACATATAACAATATATTAAATATATATATATATATATATATATATATATATATATATATATATATATATATATATATATATATATATATATATATATATATATATATATATATATATATATATATATATATATATATATATATATATATATATATATATATATATATATATATATATATATATGCAACGAGTGTTTTTTAAATCCCATCTGATCTACTGCATAACGCTTCTACAACCATACCAAATAATAATTACGCATCCTACTGTAACTGTTTAGACCGAAAACTTATGTTGTGCAGGATACTGACGCGGTACGGATTTGGATACACGTTTTATAAGGGAATGTACCTGTAGCTGGTCATTAAACAACCGTGCTGCCGGATTGTAGTGGAAAGTTTCCAAGACTTCATCAATTATACTGTTAAAGATCTAGCTACCCTTTCCGAGAACGCCATCGCTACCACACAAACATGGGTAGTTCCGGCACACTTGGCTGCATATTAGCGATTGACATCGGTTTGCAGCGATGGTGGAATGTTTACATGAACACTGAATTATCGTTAATCCGTGAAGATATTACCTGTATCTGACCGAGTCAAATGTTTATTCTCCTTACCATTTTGATGTTAATTGGTAATTTACTTTAATATCTTCAAATACCTTCGCGCCACTTACAGCTAACAATTAGCCCCTTTGTTAAAACAGCTATTTTACCGATGGATTACCTGTTAGCCTGTTACTAAAGAATCGATTTCAAGCAGAATAATATCTGATGTTGCCTTAACACCTTCGACGTCGACTATGATGCTAACACGAAGTATTTATATTAAGCGAGCAATTGATTAATGTTAGGCTTTCAGTTAACCCCTTAGAAATGCTGTGATTAAAACTAAGGAAAAACGACCAATACAACACCTTTGCTCAGAGGTATCTCACAGGTCACAACGAAAATAATCTCGTGCAATTAATAAATAACTGACGGATATATCCATGAACATACAAGCTAGTGCCGTAGTTTAGTGCGGCCCATAGACATGTAATGTAAAAAAACATGGGCAATATTTAATCATATACAACTTAATAGTGCTGATCAGCCCCCTTACTATAATGGATAACTTAATTACCGTGTCTGTTTACAGCTGTGTTGCTGGCATTGGAAGCAGTAGTGGGATTTACTGCTGTTGTTAAGATGAAACCACAGATTTATAACGCACGCTGCTAGATGTGCGCTCCTAAGACACTCGATGCATATAACAAGTTCTCCAAGAGAACAGGACTGGCCTGGTGTAGAGACGATGTTTCCGCTTATTTCATATATATATATTTATATATATATATATATATATATATATATATATATATATATATATATATATATATATATATATATATATATATATATATATATATCGCATATATATATATATATATATATATATATATATATATATATATATATATATATATATATATATATATGAATATATATATATATATATATATATATATATATATATATATATATATATATATGTATATATATATATATATATATATATATATGTGTGTGTGTGTGTGTGTGTGTGTGTGTGTGTGTGTGTGTGTAAGCGTGTGTATTCCTGTGTAATAGCATTAATAATACTGCCTAATGAAGCGCCACTATAAACGTTTGACGTACCAATTTTGTTGTCGATATCAATAGGCTGCTTTCCTATATAGCTTGATCAATATTGCACGGATGATGGAACAAGCTGCGCCGGTGTAACCAAAAGTAGTAAGCAAAAATCGATTAAGGTTGCAGCAGCCGACGATATTGGCATTGTAGTAACGACGGTGTTCGTTAAAACAACAGGAACATCAGGCAGCTCCGAGCATCTGTTTTACATATATGTTCCATCCATATGATCCCAAAGTCCATTAAATTAATCGGATAGGTTATAATAGCGTGATCACCGGCAATATTAACTAAAACTACTGCATTCACCAATGTGATAGCTCGTGGAGCGGAATCCAAACAGAATGTGTACTGCATTAAGAATAATCATGGTTGTTGTGCGGCATAGTTTAGGTTTTATACAATGCACCATTAAACTTAAATATGCTGTGACAGATCTATCTCGTTCCGCATGTGGAGTTGGGTAATGAGCCATTAACATGCGTTCAATTCGAAATAGTAGAGACACTCAATACAATAAAATGCAATAGCAATCTTGTTTACTTAATAACCATCTGCAAATTGGGCCGGTCCACTAAGGCTGAAGCTTACTATTCGTGATCGTAACTCATATTGAGTTCTGATCATTTTCGACCCCTTAGGCAACGTGGATATGTGCGTTTTAAGCGTTCATGTTGGGTCACTGGGTTTTCGGTTTCAATTTGGCACTAACCATACAGAGAGCAAACATTACAAAAGCGAAACAGGAGCCAAGCGAAAGATTTGTGAGACGAATATTGCTGCAACTGGTGTTGGAAGCAGGATTATGTTCCATGCAAACAGTGAAAAAAGATAATTGGCGTGGAAAGTGGGGCCACATATGGCCAATTACAGAATCCTACCATTAGGGCACAGTGCATGCTAGATAAGATGCATCATCACATAAAGATTTCTCATTTAGTTTCTAAAAAGAGCGCATTTTGTTAAAAAACATTGTGCATCTGATAGCGGCATATCATGATACATGATGTTCCACCGATAGATCGCATCAAATGCAGTCAGTGAGGCACCAGATGTGCGCACTAGTATGTGGTTTTGTTCCAAGTAATTACATTCATTAACATCCAAAAACCTTCAACGATTATCCCTCATATACCTGCATGCGAACAAGATGGTTACGTAAAGTTCGTGGAAGTATGCTGGTTGCTTGACTGAACATACGGTACAATATTATATAAATTCATCAAAAGTTTGGATAGCTGAACCTACAATGTTTTTTAAATTTCATTGAATGTATTGCACCGATCTTGGAAACGATTTGAGAGTACTCTCATCATATGCAATCGTTATGGAATTAAAACCAACCATTTTGCCGGTTAATTCGGTCCATCTTGAGTAGAATGGTGTGTATTTTCATGTGTAGATACATCCTGCTGGAACAGCACCAAAAGTTATATTAAAAATATTGCATATAAAATGCTGGTGATGTTAACGCTTTCTAATACAATCCAGCAGAATTTAGTCAAAGCAACCAATAATAATATATACATTTTGTAGGTCTAACAATGAAGATCTATGTTTGTGGCTGCTGCTAATAAGTACACATAATCAGACAGCGACCCAGTCTACAAAGTAGTATTATACTGCAATAACTTAATCATGTCAGTAGATTTGTCCTAGGTAACGAGGCAAGCAGGACAACGGTAACCATAAATCATGCATAATAAAACCTATAAAACATACAGATCTGTCGTATAGTCATTGATGTTAGTAATATCAATAGCCTCGTTGACGTCACAGTGACAAACATAGCAACAAAACTAAGTAATATTGACTTACTGCTAATCGTGTTTATTGGCGTCGATTCGTCAATATTCGCGAGACGGGGTCTCACATCTTTATATGTAAATCTCATCCGGCTAAATGCATCCCATACATTTGTATATACCGATATTCAGCATATGGGAAAATAGTATACCTCATTATCTTCATTTTTTATATTCCATTCATGGAATTATTTAACAAGAATATCCATCTTGCAATTCTAACAGAAACATCGTAAAGGGCATTTGTTCTGGCAGGGTGTTAGGATGTGGGCTGAAACAGCGACGCTAGAGCCTTCGGGAACATTTCCCAAACAAGCAGTTCCCGGTCATTATAATTAAGTGTCGCGATTGGCATACCTCAATAAAAGTATGTGGCAGTGCATTATGTGACTTGATGCATTTGTTGTTAATTTATGTAATTGTCTTGGGGTTTTTATTCGCTATACTAACCACTTGATCAGCATATTGTCACCCGAATTATGTACGGTGGCCTCATGCCTTGACGAAAGCCGGTTGCTTGCAAACAATCAACAGCTGCCATAATATCAAACTGGAATAAAGTAAAATTACATAGGAAACATTGTTATCCAGCCATATTGCAAGATTTTAGCCAGTCCGAGCCACCAGCTAACTGTCGGTTTTAATGGTTCAAGTGTCATTTTGCTGATTTAGTTTCGCAACGAGTATATTTATTTATTGGGATTGCTGGAGATAACCAAACAATATCAGAAGCAGTGGTAATTTCGAACTGTGTGTGGATCCACTAGTGTAGCGGGGATGCCTTCATGAAATATTTATCGTGTCCATTAAGACCATAATGATTTTTTTGGTAATATAGAAAAAGACACATGCTTGTGTCCGCCTTTCGAGAATCTGTGTCTGGCCGCCACATATGAATTAATATAAAGTATTACACAGATGATCTGGCTTTTTTCGGCCTGCAGTTTACTTAATACTGTGCCGTGTGTGACATTACACCTAAGCAATGCCTATATTTATGTATTGAAGTCAGCTGTACGGTTTACTGGTTTATTAAATGAATTTTTGTAAAGCGCTATCGAACTTCGTCTAAACATGTACTTGGTTCTTATTTACTAATGATCACTTTGTCCAACCATAACATGTTGTCGGATCTGCTGTTTGTTACTTAAATTCCACTTATACTCACGTTGGTACTGATAAAAAAACATATTCATTGACAACGTATCACGATCTCGATAGACAAGCATAGAAATGCCAGAGTAACGAAAGTAATTTCCGATAATAAACCGGTTTCATAAGACAAATCGTGGTTTTGTGAAAACGTTATAATATCACATCCCAGCGTTATCACATAGCTCAATACGACAGCGCTGGTATTGCACCAGTCGTTAGCCTGGTGAAACCGCGACCTCAAAAAAATCACCCATGACCCAGCAATAACTTCTAGTGAAGAAGACCCTGCATTGATATAAACAATTTGTTTTGACCAAGTAACTAAGCAATAATATCAATTCCATGTCAAAACAGGAGAAATGCACCTATATGCAACTGATCATATGTGTCGTCCCTTGATGATACTAAAAACCTATAGTTGTTCGAGCGCTTATTGACCCGTTCAATTATATGACTATTTGCCAATCATTTGGAGGTGCTGTATACGATTGGTAAAGACGTCGATAATACCACAAAGTAATCAATGTGTACACTGTGATTTTAAATTGATCAAAAAAATTACTGGTAGATCATAACCATGATCACAGATTAAAACGAATTGATTCGTGATGAAATATTTTATATTGTGTTAACTAGTGAGTATATGGGGCAGCTTTCATGATATACCGAAAATTATTTCTTATCACATGGGTTTGATTCTTATAAACATATAAGAATTGCCTATTCCATATCCAGTCGGTTGCCCGGCTGGCGTCTAGTCTATGTTCCCGTAGAATGTTAGTTCTCATAACGTGGTGGTTAGCGAACCCGTTCAAATAGTGATTGAAATTCGCTTTAAATAACAATTGTCTGTGTGTCTATTAAAGAAATATTGTGACGTGTGGATCGTACATAGCAAATAATCTGCCGCCAGACAAATAGAACCTGGCCATATGGCGTTCATTATATTACAAGCTGTCATCAGCGTGCTATCCCTGGTAAAATCAAATATCAGAAATAATGTTATCACTGTGCATGCCAAATGACATATCGATCTGACCATCTACTGCAATTACACTTCTACCAAAAACATACAATACTCGTTGTTCTTATTCAGCAACCTGTGTGGTAACGTGGTTATATGCCGTATCACACCGGCTTGCGCTCTAAAGCTGAAGCAATCTTCCTCGTTATACTGCTTTACTTCCTGTCTGCTATGATAAGCCAATTTGTTCCGGTGATAAGCTTTTGAGAAACGCATGCACCAGGAAGCAAAATCGACTTGCAACAAATCATTTATTCCATAGCTAGAGCATAAGAGATATGCTCAAAGCCATTGGTAATTTTGTTCAGCGCCACAACTTCCTCTCCGGCTGACATAGATGGATTTACAGCCATGTATCTAAGCTGCAATTGCATTTAGTTGATAGGTTGTACATAGAATGAATTTGTCTCTGAAGATCACCGTCGAAACTACTTTAAAACGTAGGTAGGCAGACTAATAAACAAATTAGGAAAGATCAACACATTATTTAAGTACTCGGTTGACCGCATAAGGGACACAAATCATGGTTAGTCATCAATAAAACTTCAGGAATAGTTTAAATGGAATGTTCAAGATAAATATAGGAGGCGCAAATAACAAGGTCATCACAACTGTAGCCATGTTATACCTGATCATCTATGCTTAAAATATTTACATAGAGATGAAATTTCATAACCCCGCTGCTGTGACGAACCCATGTTAAGGCTCCTATTCCGAACAGAAGGGAATTTGGAATAGTAAATATCGTCATCAGTTGGTTTTCTTTATCACCTCCTCCACGATTTTTCCATGAAATGGAATATATGATACTTGGCGGAAGTTTATGATGTCATTCTCATCAAACCCAGATTTTTTTCAGCAGCAGTGCTACCTGGGCTGTTTTCAGAAGAGAGGGCGCAACATCAGTTGCCAACGTCTGGATGATAATGATTATGATTGTGGGAAGTGCCACGGGGATTACAAACCACACTGATACAGTATTGCATTTATCGTGGGGAGTATTTTGCAGCACTTTTATAATGTCGACAAATGCAATCATTATTGATCCAACACAAAACAACATACACTACAATTTGATCCGTCATGAGTAGTATGATGTGCATCGCAGTCACAACACCAACAAAATCAGGCATTTACAGTTGACGTCACAGGATATTGAAAATATTGCATATGAATTGTTGGTGATGTAAACGCGTTCTTATGCAAAACAGTAATATGTATATTCTGAAGGTATCATAATGATGACAAATGCTTGTGGCAGCTATAAAGAAGTTATTTTATGTTAATCAGACAACGACGCTGCTAAAAAAAGTAGTATTATACTTCAATCACTTGATCAGGTCAGTAAATTTGTCTTCGTTAACGAGGCAAGCAGTACAGCGGTAACCATCAGTCATACAGAACGAAACGTATAAAAGTTACAGATCTGCCCAACAGTCATTGCTTTTAGTATTATCAATAGCATCGCGGACGTCACAGCGATAAACCTAGCGACAAAACTTGGCAATATTAAATGCTACTTACGTCAATTAGTCAGACATTGTGAGACGGGGTCTAACATATTTATATCTAAATAATCGGGTTAAACACAACTAATGCAACTGAATATCCCGCTTTGCAGCATATCAGAAGATGGTATCATACTCTTCGTTTATTATATTCCACACGGAGAATTATATCACAAAAATATCTGCCTTTTAATTCTAACAAAAACATTGTAAAGTGAATATGTGCGATGGCGGTGTGTTAGGATGTGGACTGAAACAGTGACATAAGAACCTTTTAGAAACATATCCAGATATGGAAATTGTCTGTAGAGCTTTGCCTTGCAGACCAAATGAAAATGTACGTAGTTTCTCTGGAGGCTATGTTTAGATATTGCATATTTTGTACAAAAACTGCAATGATTAAAGAAATTAGTTATTTACATTTTAAAATTTATCTCAATTGGAGAACCATGCAGCAGAAGCTGCCTTCTTCTGTTGTTTGCATTAGATCGGAAAAGGTAATGATTTGAAACTGGTGGGTTATGGTCAGATGTTATAGAATACTAAATGGATGCTGGAGCTCAGGTAGTTAAAGTGTCTATCGCACGAAATATCATGTCATTTTTCGCCATATTACGGAAATATAACCCTGAAGTACCTATTCGGCCTATGCATCAATTGTCACAGTGCGCTCACGGATCGAAATTCGACTTTAAAGATGAATCCGGCCTATCGAGATAACGAACTCATGAATAATTCATTGCCTCTGCGTGACGTCAGCTCAAGAATTGTTTTTTGTTGCCAGGCACGATCTGCACTACGATTAGCGCAAAATAGCTGCTGGTAATTTTGCTATTTCATCACTTTAGGAGCGCGGCGAAGAGACATGGTATGGCACAGATCATTCGCAGACCATCGTTGCTTCGGCAGAGCAAATTTTGCCTTGCAGATTCGAACCAGAAATGAGCGATTCCGACGTCTCCGATGAAGAGAAAAAAGACACTGGCGATGTCACTGCTGCGTCTGGGTCTCACGCAGGTCATCCTGCCCAGGACATAGGGCATGTTCTAAGCCATATATCAGACAGTAAATAATACAATCCATTAAAAGACAGGCTATAGATGTCACATGGTATTAGGGTTGTCTTTGTGGTAAACATGCGGATGACTGAGTGCAGCTATGATAACGCATAGTTAACATCGTCCACTCTATCAAATTCCAATGGTTAATTGATCTGAATCTATCAACAGATAAGAGTTATTGTGATGATTAGCATCAAGATTATTTTGATCGCATGTGGGGTTCTGAAACGACCTTTTTGTCGTCATGTTTAGTTGTTTATGAAAGCATTGTCACTAAACAACCAACGCACCCAAATAATCAAAAGTGCAGTTGCCAATGTTTACTAAGCCATATTTGCATATGGTCCAAGCTTTGATATTGTTCGTCGCCCAACAAGGTTTTTTTAAATCCGAGCCAGCATCTAAATGCGGTTCCCATGGTTCTAGTGTCATTTTGCGGTTTTAGTCTCGCAACGAGTATATACAATTTTTGGATCGTTGCAAATAACAATAAAGCAAGGGTAGTTTTGTGTTTTGGAGTAGATGCCCTAATAAAATATTTGCCATTTTTACTCGGACCATAATGATTGCAATGGTAATAACAATAGAGACACATACTTGTGTCCGCCTTTCAAAGATTTGTGCAGGCTTTGGTCGGGCCGCTACATATTTATTAATATAGAGTATTACACAGATGCTCTGGTTCGTTTACGACCCGCTGTTTATCGAATACTGTTTCTAATATATCATTACACTGTAACAATACATGTGTTTATATATGGAAGTAGTCAGCTGTACGCATTCCTTGCTTATTATGTGATGCTTTGTAAAGCGTTAAGTAACATCGTCTAAAATGTGATACGGCATCTTATTTACAAATGGCAACTTTGAAAAATCATGACATGTTGTCGGATCTACTATTTGTCACTTATGTGCCACTTATACTTACGTTGGTGCAGATAACAAAAACATATTCATTGACTACGTCGCAGGATCTTGAGCGATGAGTATAGCAATATCAGCGTAATGATGCGATGGATTTCATCTAGAATGTCCATATTTGTCAACCAAAAACGAGATGAACTGCTATTCTGGATGTCATGTCTCGTTTATAATACAATATTTTACACAGATTGCTGTTCGTGATGACTGCATTTGATGTCTCACTGTGTCATACTGCTTAGGATGGATGGTTTAATTGTTTTTGTCCATTGAAATGTGCGATAGTAAATTGGTTTCAAGAGGTTAAAGTGTGGTTTTGTGCAAAAAAAGGTTTATACTCAATCTAATACGACATCGTAGCGTTATCAGTCCGTTCAATTTATGAGCGGACTCTGGATGTGGTAGTTTCCATGCTTTATGTCATATCGGATTGTTGCCTGTTTGTCTACCTAATTGATGATGCTGATGTCTCTCACAGTGAATTGTTTTGTTGGTCGATCACTTCGGAGATTCCTTTATGATGGTACAAACACGTTTCGTCATCATGAATCTAGCGTCGATTCGAAGCGATTCGATTTTATCACCAACATCACATTGAAATGATGATTACATAGGTAATCTCCTCACGAACCAAGAATAAATACTGGGGGGGAATCTTCTGTATGTAGAGTAACAGCTACGTTTTGACCAAGTTACCAACCAATGATATAAATTCAAGGTCAAAACAGGACACATGCACCTATATGAATCTAATCATGGATGTCGTCCCTTGATGACACTAACACTAATATAGGCGCTCTGACCCGTCATTGGCTGATCTAAAAATATGACTATTTGCCAAAGAAGGAATTGTCTACGATCAAAATAGCCTTCGATGATATTACTAAGTAATCAAAGTAAACAATGTCATTGTAAACTGTTCAAAACATTAAGTGGTTTTGAATAAACACATGAAGAAGATCATAACCATTACCACAGATTAACGCTAATTGATTCGTGGTGGCATATCGTAGTGAGCTGATGGGGCAGCTTTCGCGCAAGACCGAAAAGCATTTTTGATCATAAGGGATTGATTCTTATGAACATATTAGACTTACCTTTTTCACATTCAGTCGGTTGCCCGACTGACGTCTAATCTAAGTACCCGTAGAATATAAGTCCTCATAACGTGGTGGTTAGCGTACCCGTCCAAATTCGCCTTAAATATCAACTGTCTCTTATAGAAATATCATGACTTGCTGATTGTACACAAATATCAATCTGCCGCCAGACAGATAGAACCTGGCTACATGGCGTCCATTATATCACAGGCTGTCAACAGCGTGCTATTCCTCGTAAAATCAAATATTAGAAATAACGTTATCATTGTGCATGCCAAATGAAATATCGATCGAACCATCTACTACCATAGCACGGCCACCGAAAACACACAATACTCGTTGTTCATATCCAGCAACCTGTCGGGTAACGTGATTATATGATCTACCGTTTGCACTCCGGCATGCGCTCATAAAGCTGAAGCAATCGGCTTTGTTATATTGCATCTCATCGTGCCTGCTATGATAGGCCCGTTTGTTCCAGTAAGAGGCTTTTGTGAGAGGAATAATGCTTTTAATCAAACGTATGCAGTAGGAAGCTAAATCCTCTTGCAATAAACCATATATTCCATAGCAAGATCACAGGAGGTATGCTATTGGTAATTTCCTTAAAAAAACTATTAAGAACTTACTCTCCGGATAATATAAATTGATTCATAGCCTTGTATTTAAGCTGCAATTGGATTTGGATAATGGGTTGCAGTTGTTGTTCATATATTGAATGTGTCTCCGATCATCGTGGATATTGCTTTTAAACGTATATATGTAGACTGCGGAAAAATGGAAAGACCAACCCGGTAATAAAGTTCCAAGCTGACCGCATGAGAGACACAAATCATGGTAAGTCATGAATAAAACCTCAGAGAATTGTGCCGATGTAAAATTCCGCATCAATATAGGAGGCACAGATAACATTGTCTGCACAAATGCTCGACGGCTCTTGCAATGTTGTACTCGATACAATTAACAGATATCCCCGTCTAGGCCGCATAATCACCCATGCTCCCCAGTTGTCATCTTTGCTTAAAATATTCAAATGGTGATATAATCTGCTACTGTGACGTATTAATGTTAAGGCTCATATTAAGAAACAGCAAGGAATATAGAATCACTTCACGTTCGCTTTTGCTGCCTGTAAAGAAATATCATAACTATTGTAATGTATGGCTCACAAGGTGATCTTCGCGTAACTATCAATCGATGGTTCAGTAAAACCTCGTCCGATTGCACCTTAATTATCCTACACAGGTTGACCGTGGTCAGATAAAACCACTAACCGGATATTGTGTTGGTCTTTGTTCCATTACGACAGATGTTTCACCCGCTTGTATGACAATTCGACAGGAGGCCATAAAGAACTCTAGTGGGATATATTGATCCATATGGACAAGTTCCATTGTTTTCCGATGGGTGGTTGAGTTACAAGTAGCATACGTGTAATACAATTTCCATCTTGTAGACTAGATATCCATCTCCACGACAGGGTTGGTTAACAAAGGCTGAGGCCTACTATTTGTGTTCTCATATTGAGCCCTGATCATCCTCGACACCTAACACAATGTTAATATATACGTTTAAAACGTTCTTTCTGGTAGGTCACGGGTTCTTTGGCTTCAATTTAGGATTAACCATACAGCGTTGGCGCAAAAAGAAAATCCAAGCGAAAGACTTGTGAGTCGAAAATTGTGTCAACTAGAAGAAAGACTTACTCCCACGCAAACAACATAAAAAAGATAATTAGCTTGGAAAGTGAGGCAACATATAGCCAATCGCAGTATACAACAATTCCGGCAAAATGTATGGTAGTTAAGAAGCATGATTAACTTCACATGTGTAACTTGGTGTATATTACCCAACATAGCGCAATATGTGAAATAGCTCTTTGCATCGTATATTGGTATATCTTGATTCATGATGTTCCATCGATAAATCGTCTCTAACACAGTCGGTGTGGCACTGGGTCCAGGCACCAAGATGTGGTTTTGTTCGAGGTAATTACATTCATTATCATCCAAAAACCTTGTTCCTTTCTTCAACAGATGAGTTATTGACTTTAAGATAAATGACTGGCATAGATAATGCATGCGAACATGATGGTTATTTTCGTAAAAATATCCTGATTGCTTGCTGAGCTTACTGTGCAATGGTAAATATATTCATCTAAAGCTTGGATAGCTCAAGCTAAATGTTTTTTGATGTTAAACGAAACAGCGCCTACAGATGAGTTGTTGTGCTTCATAATAATAATTATTTTCTATAGCGCAAAATTACAGAAACACTGTTTCTATGCGCTGTATACCAATTTGTTATGTTGGCAAATATTAATATATAGAAGATTAAAATAGTCGATAGTTACTTACAAAACATCATTCATATGTGTAAGGCAGTTAAAAATCATCATATCCACGTGATAAATTATACGATTGTATGATTAAAAATGTTTTGAGCTTCGTTTTTTTTACACACGATCACAGCCTGTAGAAGTCTGATATCTGCAGGCAGAGAGTTTCAGACTCTAGCACGTGTAACTCTAAAGGAGCGTCTACCATACTGGAGGCGGGATCTGGGTACAACAAGTGTCCATGGATCTGATGATAACCTCCTGGCTTGTAGATGATGAAAAGTTTTTATAGGTATTGTTAGGCTGTTGTGTGCAGCGCTTTGTAAATCATGTTGATGATATTGTACGCAATGCGCTGTTTTGCAGGTAGCCAATGAAGATTAGAAAGAACCAGTGTTATATGTTCTTTCATTATCACTCTCGCAAGCAAGCGCAATCCAGCCAATAATCCATTATTGAAATCAAGCTTAGTGGGAACGGTTGCATCATCATGTGTCAGGAATTTCGAGTGAGTGCAATCCTTCCATGAGCAGCTCATTATCAAACACTGCACCAAGGTTTCGCACTGTGACTTTGGGATTATTGATATCATCACCGATACTCACGTGCAATTCATCCAACTGCTTTGGATGTTTTTCCGGCTAACACTGCGCACTCTGTTTTTGCATCGTTTATTTCAAGTTTGTTATCGATCATCCACACCCTCACCTCCAACGTCAAACTTTTCTCCATACGACCAGCACATTTCGCCATGGAAGTCGTGTGTAAAGCTCTCTGTCAATAGTCTAATGCAGAAATGAGATTCAGCGAGACTTGGTGCATATTGGCACCCTCGTCTAGGATATATTACATTTCTGATTTGATTTGGATGAGCGCTGTCTCAGTGCTGCACCCGATACGGTAGGCTGACTAAAGATCCTCGTGAATGTTGTATTAAATTATGTGTCACACTAGCTGTTGTTCTACTACCTTCTCCATGATTTGTCCAAGTAATGGAATATTTGATACTGGGCGGAAGTTTTCTCGTCAAGCCCAGAAGTTTTAAGCAGCGGTGTTACCTCTGTTTTAAGCAGATAGCACGTAACACCACTTGTCAAGGTGCGGTTGAAAATAATGGTAAGTATGGAAAGTGCCGTTGGGATTACAAGCCACACTGATTGAGTATTGCATTGATCGTGGAAAGGATTTTGCAGCACTTCTATTATGCCATCATTTGCAATTATTATTCATCAAACACCAAACAATATGCAGCATAATTGGATCCGTCTTGAGTAGCATGATGTGCATCGTCGATGCGCGGACACAGCACCAACAAAATCAGGCATTTACAGTTTACATCACAGGATATTATAAATATTGCACATAGTTTGTTGGTGATGTTAATGCGTTCAAATCCGACTGATTTTAACCAGAGATACCAACAGTAACATGTTCATTTTGTAGGTATTATAATGATCACCAATGCTCGTGGCGGCTACAAAAAGTAATTTCTTGTTACTCAGACAGCGACAATGTCCCATAAGTAGTATTATACCTTAATATGCTGATCAGGAGGACAGTAGATTTGTCATAGTTAATGAGGCAAACAGTGCAGCGGTTACCTTAATTCATATAATATGAAACCTATAAAAGTTTCAGATCTGCCTTACGGCCATTGCTTTTAGTTATATCAATAGCATCGCGGACGTCACAGTGACAACCCTAGCTACAAAACTAAACAATATAATGAATTAAATGCTATTCACGTTTGCTGGCGTCGATTCGACAAAATTTGTCAAGTGGGGTTTTACATTTTAATATCTATCTCATCGGGTTAAATGCGACCAATACATTTTGATTTACCGCTTTGCAACATATAAGAAAATACCGTATCTCATACACTTCGTTTATTATATTACATACAGAGAATTATGCTACAAAAATATACATCTTGTAATTCTAACAAACCATTATAAAGGGTATTTGTGCGGATTATCTGGCTGTGTGTAAGAATGTGGGCTGAAACAGTGACATGAGAGCCTTTAGAAATATATCTAAAAACAAAAAGTTCCTGGTCTTTATAATTACGTATCGCGCTTGACATAACTCAACAACGATATGTGGCTGTGGATTACGTAATGTGATGAAATTGTTGTTAATTTATATAATTGTCTTACGGTTTCAACATTTCATGTGTTAACATAACTTAATATATGAAGACGGTCAACAATGTGCGAAAACTCGTTAAACTGGATATTGACTGATAGATTACATTACAATTTGAATGCTGACCAAAACAATGTGGCATTGTACTATGCTGGCATCGAGAAGAGGGTTGATATGTAATATACTTTTTAACGTTTTCTATCGGCCAATGAGTTCAGTAATCATAATGATTACCCTGTCTCGGCACAAAGACTTGTCGATACCCCGCACGACCAAATCAAACACGATTTGAAAATATTCATTAAACGTCATAAGCTAGGGAAGTTTTGATGTTCAAGCGCTGCTTAACAAATGGTTGGTTTAAGTTGTGCTCTGCACCGCATTGACAATTGTACATGTCAGATATTCTGTACACTGACAGACACAATACGCTGATACCGCCATCAAATGTCCCATGTGTCGGCTTAGCAATCCTTAGTGGATCCTTGAATTGTACACAAAGAGGATCGAGATTGTATTAACTGATATAACTCCCAGCTATGAGTAAATGCCATAATTGTGCCACTATCATCAGGCGTATTGTCACAAACAATTATGCTTGATCGAACAAGAAGAAAGTGCTATGCTTACTGAGCAGTCGACAAGCATCACATTTACTATGCGAAGACAAACTATGATGGTGTGTTGGCAAGTTTATTCTTGGTGGTTGGTATGTTCATTACGTTTTATCACCACTAAACAGTTTTAAGCACAATCTGGCATTATCATTGGCATGGTTTTTGCGTGTTGATGATCTTGCCTGTTAAGGCTGCCATTTAAATATCTTATAAAGAGTATGTCACATATCAAATGTTATGAAGCATCATTTATTCTCTTGGTAAAACCGATTGGTTATTTTTAACATTAGATCAGGAGGAAAATGATCCATGACAAACATTACTCCGAGACATATGGCTTCAGTAAATATACAATTTGTGGTGCCATTTAAAAAGTAATCATTGGTGGCTAAAACTGCTTAATTGCACGATTTGTTACCATATGTCCACGGGGTCAGGACTAACGGAACCAATTTCCTTTTGGTATTATTATCTAAATTGGATCCATACATCGACATGCTTTGGATGCCACGATATTCATCACATACAAGGCCAAAAGGCGTCGTATGCTGTGATGTATCAGAAGTACCTCGGGTTCTTAATTGTAGGCGTGATATCATCTGAGGTGATGTCTGCTTTCAGTTTTGTCATGTACCAGACATTAACATGACGCCTTGGATCGCAACATCATAGATCAATATGAACAACACAGTACAATAGACGATCTTGTGTTTCGTGAAACCTTACTATGGCCAGAGCCAGAGTCGGTGGTTTTGCTGGTAGAGAGCTTTTCCGTGTACGCCTTAGGGCTTCCATCATTTGCAGAAATGTGAAAACGTTGCCCCTCAAGGAAACAAGAAAAAGTACTATGATATGCATCGCGTTCTTGTCGTGGTGTGCACAAAACGAGTACAAAATAATTTGATTCAGTGGATACTTTTAAATCTTTTAAAATGCAAGTAATGGGTAAAATATGAATTTTCGGGATCTTATAGAACGCGATTTTCTGATCAATAATTTGCAGTTCTTTTTTCGATACGACGCGTAGTAAACAAGAAATAAGCAAAAACAAACAACACATTCCGGAACTTCCCGACCACACACCGAAGATGAACGAAGGCGCTGTGATGTCATATGTCACCAGAAGATCTATGTTACCACGGACGCCGTTTCTATTCGCGAACTAGCTGTCGTACTAATTTATCGCTATTTACAGAAACTCATCAGCGTTTTTGTATCCATGGTTTCTTGAGAATCTGTAAGTATACTCATCCTTACATTTCCCATATGAAAGTCGAATTAGAATTCATTAGTTATGTTTCCGTACTGATTTTGAAAACAGAATATGCACTTGCCCGTTGACAAAATTGACATGGCCGGTAGTGATCAGTGTGGGGCGGCTCAAGTTTTATAAGGCTGTTTCACAGATAACATATAGATTTGTCTCGTCAGGCTGCAATATGTAGATGTATGCTAGCCTGACAGTAGCTTACACTTGTCCTAAACAATCCTCGGACGATGCCCAGTGCTCAGTGAGTCAGTTCTGGCCTACTGTCAAATTTGCTTCATATAACTTTACCCTTATGTCTTCCAGTCTGTATCATCATTGTGCGAATATGTGAGTACCAGTACTGAAATAATTCGCATCTAGGGCCTCAAACGAAGCATGTCATTTCGTTTGGATGACCAAGGACTCCAGTTGGACTGCATCATCACCGATAGGCACACGAGTATCAATAAGTTCATCCGTGATGACCAATGAACCAGGTGCACTTGCTGAAATGTATGACTACCCTGACAAGGAGGAGGCTGAGAGGCAGCATATGGAGAGGTTGCTTCTTTAGATGAGTCATGTAGTAAGGTATCTAAAGGTGATGATGAATGATGGTGGTGGTAGTGATGGGGTAGGGGAGGGGTGGTGATGGAGTTGATGGTGGTGGCCTAAGCATTATATTGGTGGTTGGCCGATTGATATTTGCTTGTATCTAAGCTCTGTTTATTTTTCTTATTTCTTATCATCATACTTACAAAATAAATTGGAGTTTAAGATCCTATCGCCCAAATGGCACCACCGTGCATAGCACACAGTGGGATTTGAACTTGCCACATTTGGGAAACTAGACAAACACCCACCCTGCTAGACCACAGTTGTGGACCTATCATCTTAAACATCATTGGTGAGGTAACCGCCACAATATGACCTCTGATGTTGAAAGTGATGTTAAACAACAATATTAACCATTTTTATTTTCAAATCATCCAGCATGTGTATGGCTTTATGACTTAATTTGAATGTTAAATGGGTCTAAGGTAAGCTAAGCTGTGGTGAAACTCAAACACTGTTATATGATTCCTCTTTGTGGCTTGCTGAGAATTAATTTTGTAAATATATATGTTGCACTGGTGTATATATTTTGCCATTTCTATTATCACAGACAAGTGAATAAGACATTGTTGGTATTGTGAGCAGAATTGCATAAGCATTATTTGTATAATGTGCCCGCGAAATTTAGTCATGATGATTGATGTGCAATGGCACAGGATATATAAAATATCCTGCAAAAATTATTAAATGACTGTTAACATACTGTTATTTGAGTGATAAAATATCTTTTGTACGAGATACAGGATACAGGAACAAGATGCCCTGCAGGTATGTCATGATTTTGGAATTGATGCTTCCTATCATTTTATGCATATGGTATAATAAATTAGGTGGACTGGCCTTAACTGAATTTTGTTGCTGGTTGTCATCAGCGTGTAGTATCATCATAGCTGAATGTAAATAACAGAATAAGACACATAATGCTTTTTTGTCCCTTTATTATTGTAATGCTGGCAGTTTGAAACCAACATAAACTGATTCACCCTTGGGAAATCATCTCTAATTTTAAGTACAGAACAAGCTGACAGTGCCACTCTATGATGTCTGCCTAGATTACCCCCATCACCACTGTACCAACTGCCGATATGCAGTGAATCGGAATAACCTGCAATAAAAAGAGTACATGAATATTTTTCATCAGTTATCATCTGAACCAGACCATTTTTAAGTATATTCACTCATGCTGAGTAGTAACTTTCTTCTTGTACCTCTGGATATAAGCACTATATGCTATTTCTAGTGTCGAGGGACGCAGGAACCCTGAGACAAATCCTTGGTGTGCTGTAATACAGGACGCACCCATAGATTTTACTTTCTCGAGAACTTGTGGAATTTCCTGGCAGCATTTACTCTCTGCTACTGTATTCATTGACCCACATGAGCACCTAGTACAGAACATAATTACAATGAATAATTAGCTTTTCAGCAAACAAAAAATTGACATAAAACATGAATAAGAAGATGACTTGAAGCAAGACTTAAGGACAACTGTAAAGTAAAGAGAAAAATATCTGCAAAGATTGTTTGGACTGAAATGTGCCAATACCAAGTGCTGTTACCCAGTCGGCTCAAGTCCTCTTCTTTTTGAGGAGAATTTGCAGGCCTTGTCTTAGCTGGAGGTTCAAATCTGCATGTCTGTATGCCCCCCTTAGGTTCCTAGTTCCTCTTCTTGGTGAGACAAACACTCACTGCTGTAATCCAGCTCATCGCTTCCGGAGTTGTCTGTATATGAGGAAGATGAGGACATTTTGCTCCCTTGACATATAATAAAAGCAAAGTATAATGGCAGTTATGCACTGTACTAGGTGTAAGTAATAAATATAGAACTAATAAGGACAAGATAAAGTATATATTATTGAGGTTGGTACCCCAGGTAATTCAAAGAACTAGTGTAAGGCCTTGAACTCTTTAAAGGCCTATGATATATGTAGTCATAAACATGTCACTGAACTTGTATCCTGTACAATTCACTGGAGAGGTATATTCAATTGTAACAGCTTATCCCTGATAGGTCTCGGTTCCCAAAACCAGTGCCAATATTTAAAATAAAATTGATATTTTCTGTTGTCAAGGAGAATATAAATTATTGAAATTTTATTCAATTTATAGCAAAAAACGAAATATCGAGTGAAATCCCCATTTAATGTAGTATCAGTTTTCATTTGCGATTAAATCAAATAAAAGCACAAGAAAAGATATTCTCCGTAACAGGACAGGCAAATGGTGAATCAATCATTGATAACCATTAAACGGGCCTGAAATCGAGGTGCAGACCTCTGTTCCAGTACTGCCTGTATTATCGCTCGGTCCCCTTTGGTTGACGTTTTCAACCAACATAATAATAGAAGTTTATCACAATTTAATGTATTCTAGGCGAACAAGTACTCCATGCCACATTAAATGATGTGATTCGTTGCGGTATATGATGTACATGATGACGGTATAAAATACGATTATGCTCACACCTACCACAGTTCCCATGTAAACAAACGAGGAAATGACTGCGCTATCCGGCTGGACGGTGACATATGACGTCACAAACTCAGGAGCCAATGGCCGTCGTTTTTTGCGCATATGCCAAAACGGTCCGAAAAATCGATGGAAATATTGAAAAAAAAACACACAAAACGACATCTATGGACGAAAATATTGTCGGAAACGTCTTTCACAGGCTGAAATACACCTTATTCAACTTTGATTAGGGATTCGAAAATAGACGTTACTTGCACTTTAAAGGCCTAGCAAAAAAAATGCGATGATCAATAAATGGGATTGACGAAAGCACCGACGACAAAATCTACGCCATTGTTTTGCATAGCAACATTCGTGGCAGCCTGTCACATAGAAAAATCTACGGCTCACAGTGATACGATATGCCCATAGATTAAGCTAAACATATTGCTTCTGAATTGAGACAAAGATGGTCATCTATACATGACCATGATTACAGAGTGATTAATGGAACGCAGCGGATGGTTTCCCTCACACATACATCAATTCAGATGCATTATCTAAAATATTCATTGACTGACAGTGATATATGGTAACAGAGCTTGGAGCCTACAAAATGTCACCTGTTCGACAAGGAGAGTAGGTTACCACTGTCAAGATGGAAATTCGAAGATAGACCATGAGTGAATCATCAAGATGAAATAACTTGATTAATTTGTTATCAATTCAAAATGAGATATATCATGTTGCTTTTCTATTTGTCTATAGACGCATTGGGGCGGGCACTTGATACACATATTCTTTTGATGAAGCCCTATTCTTTATTTTTGATGCGTGGTAAATGATGATTACCCGTTATATGACGTCAACTCAATTTATGCTGAAATAAAGCATATTTCAGCATTAATGCCGCACCGGCGGACACTATCATACACATATAAATCGCCAGGTTCATCGTTACCTGACCGCCGACGACTTATCTACTGGTATTTAAGTTTTGTGTCCATGGTTGCATAAAATGAAAATATTGTAATATTCATACTTGCACTTTGAGGTGGCATTTTGCATTTGAACACTTTTTCAAGGTTAGTATGGCCTTCATACAGTAGTAAATATGTAGAATTATGCTGTAACACGATTTATTTTGATGAATTTCTGATCCTCGTAGAATGCCTATTTCTCAGGTTTGCATAGCAAATGAACTCTTATGTTGTCAAACAATGGATCATACTATATAGCCGTCGGGCAACCATGTGTGCTGTGCATTCGAAAACATGGTATCATGATCTTCAAACGAGCACAGTTCAATAAATTCGTCTTCATTATAACACAAAATGATGGCCATCATCACAGGCATCGTTGCCCCACCTAGAGCATTGAAATATGTAAATTGAGTTATGGAAATGTGTTTATAGAGGACCCAACCGAATCCTTATCTATTTGATCAAATAAGCAATCCATCATATTTATCATATAAGCCTCGGTCAAGCATTCGCTTTGAATAAGATAAATGGATGTAAATCACGGCATACAGGGAAGTGACCTCATTATTCACCTTATATATATAGCAACATGGCTTTCCTTCGAGACCGGAGCCAGAATTATCTTCATAGATATGATATTATTACTATGGATATCCTACCACGACATCAAGTATACATGGCATTAATAAACCCTCAGATAAGTCCGTTAAAATATATCTCACAAAAGATTAACAGTCTATCGGTTAATAATAGCGAAATAACACTTTCACACAATCATTCAGCATGGCAAAAACTACACTTGTCGATAAGTTGTAAATTATGTGTAAAAATTATACAGTAACTTGTCTTTCTAACATGTTTGATGTGGATTGTAAAGGTTTTTATGGCGAATGCATCAATAAAACGTCCGGTAATGGAACATTCTATATAATCAGCGCCACTTTATATTGGTGATAGGCAAGATAAATAGCATAATATGGCTCATAATCGGTTCTATATCGTTCCTGCTTAATATTTAGATACAAACTGATAAGTTAACGGCATATTTCTCTCATGACGGTCACCATGTATCTCATGTTTCACAACGAGACTCTATAATCCATAATTTCAGCAGTATAACCTCTATTGCATTATTTGAGGGATTTGTCGTTAATGTAACAAACATGATTCACCTCCATCCTTAAATCCTAATTATACAAATGGTATTGCTTTACTGCCAATTTAAGCTCATTGGAATACATTAATGGGGCGCTTCACAGCTTTAGCGAGGGCTCTATTGGATTATGATTCTGTGTATACAAAATTATCAGATAAGCCGCAAAATAAGATTTTAGGATACCCAAAAGGATGGCCGTCTCAATTATCCTGTTACCAGAATCTCTTTTCTAGTCGTCGGCATATTCCACGCAACATCACGACGGTCATCATCTGCTGTCCAATAGAACCCATAATCAACACGACCCATAATATCAGCCAGAAAAATAGATACCCGCATACACTAAGAGTTGGAAATGCATCATAGCTTATTAAAGGTATTTGCATTTATTAGAGTGTTTATAAGCGTGTTTATCGAGTGCCCAATTGGATTATCGGCTTGCTAGCATGTTTGCGGGGAATTGCGCCTTTGATTCCTCCAGCCTTGAACAGTCATTTAATAGAAAGGCTGAAAATGAAGCGCACCACATATAACCAAAACAAACGAAATTACACCTATGGATGGAGATAATTCCGCAGTAGATTCTCAGTGGTTGATTTCAGCTACGACCCATTGGCGCTTATCCGATTCGAAATAATCGAAATCGTAAGATATTGTTGGATAAATCCGACACATTTGTTTCTCGATGCATTGCTGGGCAGCGGCGTCCCACAGACAGCAGAAGTGGCGCTATCAGGGTTGTACAGCTTCAGAACGCTGTCAAATAACACTTGCGAATTGTCATTTACGGAGAATAATAAACGATTTTATGTACAAAGGTGACAGAAAACTATCTTTTTAAGTGGGTATGGTGACCAGTTAAAATTCTATCCGCAATGGCGAGTGGGCAAATCGTGTCAGTGGACCATCGACACTAATCCCTGCGCTCGTTTATGTCGCCTTAAGTTGAGACTCGTCGGCTCATGACTTTATCTAGTAAGTGTGGAGATATCTTTACTCCCTTGAAGAGCTACAAAAGGCCAAGGAAATTCTTTGGAAATTAAGTGACAAGGAAGTTCTTCCTTTGTTGGTTCGACGTCGCGACTCAGCAGCGAGGTCAGAAGTTGATGCCATACTTGATTATATATTGACAGCACTTCCGAAGCTTGAAGCTGCTGAGAAAATGTCCATTTTGGCAATTAATTCACAGGGCTTACATCACATCCCCAGAGCCACCCCTGCGGAAACGTGAGCCATATAGCATATGTGAACGAGTCAACGGCCTAGAGGGCAGGCTCAAGTTGCTCGACGAAGCGATGGTCAGCATCCAGCGTATAGGGAGTCGTCTATCTACTCAAACGCCATATAACAGGTCGTCATATGCTGCCGTCACAGCCACTGCGAAATCCGTTAGCAGTAAAACAATTACCAAGTCTGAAACCGCTACCTCAAATTTAGCACTCGCCTCTCAAAACGATGTGTTTATACACGAAGTCAATGCCCTTACCGATCTAAGTAACGACTGCTTCAACAATGTAGAAAGATGCAAGAGAACATATAGCTTCTCAAAGGGAGACCATATGGAGGCAGTGCATTTCTGCATAAGCGTTATTCGAAGTTTTCAATCCATCGTGTGCAATGTAATTGTGTCAGGTGCATTGCTTGTGTGGTAACTGTAAATTTTTACGATTGATGTGTTTCTAAAAGCAATTTCAATGAATGCATTCTATGAACAGCAAGATTTGGGACCTTGCGAGTCGATTGGGTCCAGTGTCATTGTTTTCACCTATGAGAGCGACTATATTGCCGTTAGTCTTTAGATATACATGTACTCAGGATGAGGATAACTATCTGACCATAGCCATTTAAACTGAAACGTAGCATATCCAGTAAGATTATGTATTCTATAGCCGATTAAAAAGAGTTTCAGCGGTTATAAAACCCACATGAGCGGTTTTTTGTCAAATGCCAAACTACCAACATCTGTTACGACATGTACCATAGCTGGCTGTAAAACGCATAATGGTTGACAAATACTTCACTGACATAATCAATGCATGTGTACAAGCTGGAATCCACAACTCTTTTGCAAAGGGTGGCCGAAAGAGATTCGCGGGTGGGGGAGAACACGTCGCGCTAGCTAGAGAAAGATCGATATTCTGGAAACGTTTACGGGTGGAAAATGGTAGCCCTTGTGTTGGTTTCCCTAACGACATTAAATTCAAAGCTAAAAGGGATGACAAGCGAGTTTCACGCAGCGTAGTTTGCAAACAAGAATAAGGTGGCAGGAGGTGAACAATAAAACTGCATGTGTGCCGTCTCCTGTTGATAACGTTCAAGGGGACGAAGGTATCTGCTCTTTGTTTAAGGACAAATATGAAGAATTGTATAATAGCGTATCTTACGCTTCAAAATCTGAATTGTCAGAAGTTCAGGAGCTACTCTTAATGAATATTCATTGCCAGTGCAACGTGGGCAATTGTATCGCTTGTCACTTAGCAAATGTAGATTTAGTAAAAAGGGCAATGGATAGGCTTAATAAAGGAAAATATGGTGCAATTGACTCATTTTCATCTGATAATATGTATATCCATTTGGCATTGTTATTAAGCGTTAATATGTCACATATGTATTCCCCGTGGGCATGATGCTATCCACACTTGTCCCTATCCCCAAGAATAGGAAGAAATCGTTAGCGAAAACTACCGATCCATAGCCATCAGTCGCGTAGTAGGGAGATTACTTGACAATATTTTGATTGAATCTTACGCTGATATTCTTTCTTCATACAAGTAACTTGCAATTCGGATTCAAACTCATTCGACTGCGCTATGTACATTTGTTCTCAAAGAGGTAATTCAATACTATGTTGGTCATGGCTCTCCATGTTATGGGATGTTATTATATGCCTCTAAGGCTTTTGATCGCGTTGACTATATTAAACTGCTAATGCTGTTACGCAAGCGAGGCATGTGTCGCGACAAAGATAACACGAAGTTAAACATGTATACGCAGCAACGATTGCGCGTGCAATGGGGTAATTAAATTGCGTACAGCTTTAGCTGTAAAGACGGCGTGAAGCATAGCGCAGTGCTGTCTCCGATTCTATTCCGTGTTTGTATGGATGAACTACTCGCCTGACTGTCACACACTAATGTTGGATATCATATTGGTCATGCATGTGTTGGGGAACCTGATATTGCTGATGGTCTGTCATTAATTGCACTCTCATCGACCGCCGCCAAGATAATGCTTAAAACATGTGAGCAATTTGCGGCTGAATAGAGTGTCGTTTTCAACTCAAATAAGAGCAATTTATTATTTTTCAATGATAATCTGTGCGCTGTAGATTTAAGACTGAATGGTTGCTCTATTCCTATTAGCTTTGCATCTTGGTAGCTATGTCGGACTGTAATACTAATAATATGAATGTAGCATGTTCTATTTTAGTGTCACTGACACATTTGTTGATGTCAAGGTTTGAGGCATGCAATGTAGATTTTAAAAACAAGTTGTTCTATAGTTCCTGAACAAGTTTTTATTGCTCTTATTTATGGTGTTTAGACCACTGAGTTTTTTTGCCGAACTTGGCGACAATGTATTAGGCGTGTCTGGAAGCTCCACCCACAAGCGTGTTCATTATACTTACATCTTTTTACAGGTCAACAACCAATCATTAAACAATTAATGAAGCGCTTTATCATGTTTCTATGTAAATACATAAGTAGTGGTAACAATGTGTTGTCGTTTGTGAGCAGACTCTGCGCATTTAGTAATTCCATTTTGGCTTGCAATCTGAGAATTGTAATGTCCGCCATTGGTATCAGTACTAACGCTATTTTCTCAGCAGACATCACGCCGAATGAGTACCTAGTTAGGTTGAGTGACAATGAATGTTTTAACACTATTTCATTATTAAGAGAGCTCATTATACAACGCTACGTCCACAATTTATAAGTAATGATATTAATCTATGCGTTTGTATGTACCAAATGAAAACTATATAAAAAATATATATATAGACACACACACACACACACACACACACACACACACACACACACACATATATATATATATATATATATATATATATATAGAGATATAGAGATATATAGAGAGAGAGAGAGAGAGAGATATAGAGGTAGAGATAGAGAGAGATAGATATAGATATAGAGATATAAAGAGAGAGAGAGAGAGAGATAGAGAGAAAGAAATAAATAAATAGAGAGATAGAGAGGAGAGATCTATATATAGAGAGATCATATATAGAGAGAGAGAGAGAGAGAGAGAGGGGAGAGAGAGAGAGACAGACATCTATAGATATCTCTATAGAGAGACATCTAGATCTATATAGAGATACATATCTCTCTATATAGATATATATATATATATATATATATATAGATATATATCTATATAGATAGATATATATATCTATATATATATATATCTCTATCTATCTATATATATATATATATATATATATATATATATATATATATATCTATCTCCTCTCTCTCTATATATATCTCTCTCTCTATCTCTCTGTTATCTCTCTCTCTCTCTCTCTCTCTCTGTCTCTCTCTCTCTCTCTCTCTCTCTGTCTGTCATCGTTCGGTGCTATATTTTATATAAAGAATTTATAGCTTACAATTATTTGAATAATTAACCTATTTGATTGTTATTTTGCAACCATGTGTCAGAGAGATAACCACCCAACACAGATTCTGCTTCCACGTTTCTCATATTCCCGGCGATTAAATTCAGTATATTAACAGAAAAATCTACTCTACTTGGAATCGTCAATAATGAAACGAGGGGACCTTAGATTTAGCCTCGTTACCGTTCTATTAAGACAAGATAACACTTTGAAATAAATGGTTTTGTATGTTTGCGGTAATTTGATACATTCTATTATGTACCAACAGATCGTCAAACTTTAATCCCGCTCTACCTTAATTGTTTCGGTAGCCATCAAAATAGAGCTATTGATAAATCCTACATATGTAAAGCCGTCTGTATAATACAACACGCTTCAGAAACCTTCCAGAGTTCTTGTGAACGAGCGGCAACAACGTTAGGTCCATACATCGTAATTAATGAGACAATAAGATCGACAACCCATTGTTTAGTAATGTTAATGTTTGATTCGGTTAATTGCTGATATTCATGCGTCATTCTCTGACAAACGTGATGCATGTATGATTTCTTTGGGGCAGTCTGATACCAGTGATACCGGGCGTTCTCAGTGAGATTGTGGGACCTGTAACGAATTCATTCAATACCGCTATGTCATGCATAACAACAATAATATTACATTGCAAAACATCAGACAACACTAGTATCGTTGACACCTCAGCCATGATCCGACTAGCTAGTGCAAATGTTCCTTGATACATCAATCTTGATGATGACGATGGAAATTATTCCAGAACTACATGAGACTTCCTAGCCATATTTCCCAATTGTCTCCTTAATGTTTTTTAAACGGTACATGTGTCTCTTAATAGATGTCGGCGACGCCAAGAAATCGTCATAAATGAATGAATCAAATAAGTTTCAAATATAAAAACCTGCTTGCATATATTGTTTAATTGTGATTGCCCTACGACAAAATCCGGTTAAATGAAAGCAACAATGACGGTGTGATTTCTTATTTCTGATGCTTAAGGTCATTTATGTGCGCCTTTGCTCCACTAAGAAACCACTCATAAAAACTCGCGAAGTGAAGTGCTTGATAAGCTATACCAGCAAGTGGCACAACAAGGCAACTAGGAACTGTTCAGTAGTGACTCCCAAAATTTGCTGTCATTCAAACCAAGTAGATTTCTTTCAACTTACACATTCTTTTATTGGCTTCCAGAGGAACTCTCACAAGAAGATATCAAGCCCCGAATGGTGGAATCAACACTCAACCAAAGAAATAATTGCATTGCTAACAGTTTGGTGCTTGTAATCTTTACGTTTTGTGTACACAATCAGCCTAAACTTTTCGCCGCTCCTCGTGTGATTGATTCTTATGAAACAAATCATTAACTTTATTTGGCCTGCAAATGCTTTGCTCGTAGTTATAATCGACCAATAAGGTCTATATGGAGCCATCCAATGGGTTGTATTTAATATACGGTGTCTCGCCTCTCGTACATGGCTTCCATTGCACATCAATAGAATGGTAAATACACCAAACTCCGATTTACCATATCATAATGATAACTCATGCGCTCGAACGTATGTGACCTCTAGTTGCCGTTCTACACTGGTGCCAATGAACCCTACGATAATGACTAGAACATAAATGATCTTCATAGTAAATTTTATATTATTACTATTGAAAAATATTATTGAAAGTAATTGCTTTTGATCGTAAGGAAAAATTATCTACACGCACTGTGCCATTTGATTCCCAAGCAGACACTGAATATATGATCTTTTATTACCATCTGTGCGATTGTCCTTCATTAACTGTGCAACTATGTCATTATTTTGTAACTGCATACCAATCTCATAGTCAGGCATGTAATGTCAACATACGTCATCACACGGGTTTCTTTTTGGCACACAGGCAATTTCAACGGAATATTGAAGTACGCTATCTGAGTCAACGATATGAATAATAATTATTTGCTTTTTCGTCGTTTGGGATTTATTGCTCAATAGCCAAAATTGCCCATTTCACAAATGGCATTTCATGGGCTCTTGAATAGACTGCAGTGCAATATATATATATATTCCATAGTATACTGCACACTTTTGATGAGGATGGTATGTAAAGGGTAATTCGGTAATATATGTATATATAGTGTTGCCTAGTTGACGAGAAAATTATCAAAATGTGTTTTTTCTTGACCATAAAAAAATGAACACTATTTTTGGCCTCCCTTCTACGGACACGCTATGTGATATCCTGGTCAAAGATAAGAAGAATTACTAGATTGAATAGTTACTGTAACGCAGCTATCAATCATTGATTACTGATAGTTCTATTGCATTTTATCGGAATCGGGTGTGGAACTGGAATGATAATGCAAGCGATCATATTAGACATCTTGTCCCGCGCCTATCACGAGTGAACTGTCACAGTGGTGAGTCCAATTAATCGATGTCTTACGAGCACAGATTTACTATGGTACATGCTGGGATGTGTAACTCTTATAGAAAAACACAATTCATCTATATTCAACGTACAACAGTATAGCTGTAGGCTGTAATCTCGTGTACTTCAGGAGTTACTTAAATGAATGAGCAATTGCTAGTCCGCTATTTGACTATTTTCGATATCACTAAGTTGGTGTGCGTTCAAGCAGCAAAATTGGGTGTCTTGTCGCTTGGGACATAATATGTCAAGTAGTCGAATCCATGCTTAAAGCTGTGGAGATTATCATTGGAATACAAGAAGTCATGTGTTACCTTCTCCTCTTGTACATGATTTGGTTCGAATTTTTCCGTATGTTCTTAAGGTAATGCATGATATGTTTCAACAAACTGCGCTCAAAGGAAAACAAATCGGGGCTTGCGTAATAAACCTCGTGATTTAAAACAAGTGCCAGTGTATTTAACTTTGCTTGAGGCTAGTTTGCACATATTCCTATTCGAGGTAAAAGATTAGTGTACTATATTCCGCACCAGATTTCCCTGGTTCGTTACAGGAATAGGAAGTGAAGACGGCGCGGCTTTGCTTTGTGTCATATATGAAGACCCGTGTTCGATGCACCGATTCCAAGATAACATTTATCCGCTATTGCAACAATAATTGGTCCCAATGTCCGACCTTCTCTGATATGTCGGTCGCTTGTTGTGACCACTTTATTGTACCTCCTGATGTTGACGTCATGTAACCTTAAAAAACAGTATACCTTTAAGCACCTAGCTGCAATCTATAACAGCATGCGGTCGGCAAAATAGACTGGATCAACTGCATAACTTCATCGATAGAAATCGGGCATCACTTTAAACACGCCTCGGGCGATGCCACTAGATGTAATCTGAAATCTGAGGTCATCGTGTGGTCCAAATATGAGTAGACTCGGGGTGGTAAATTGTGGTAGTATCTTTAGGGACATGCAGCACTAGATTTGCACACACTTCACTATCTTCCGTTTGTGTGAATCCAGCCCATGAATAAAGATGTGAATATGCATATCGTAATCAGTGAGATAACAATGAGTTGGCAAGGTTTACTTAAGGAGCATATTATAGAAATATATCGAGGTATTTATACATACCAATAAATATGTGCTTTTGGATTATTGGGCCATTCTTTCGGCTAAAATGTCTATCAAGCTTAAACATATTGAATAATACAATGCTGCATTACTATTCACGACCTTTGGATGATTTACATGACCATTTCTATTTGTTGATATGTACAGCTGCCGCTGACAGAGACCCTAATAATTGATCTTGCACGTTTTCGCGGTCGCACTTGGTACTGTGTTTGTAATACACCATTGTCTGTATTGACGGTATAAAATGATGCAATGCCAACCGCCCTGCTGATATTTCCCCCTGCGACCATTTATTATTGGATTGTTTTGCTAAATTGTTGAGTACATTTTCATTGTTTAAACAAACTTATTAGTTCTGCAACCTGTGAAAATTCACAATAGCAAAGCATATTCTTTTCAACATATGTAAATGTCGGTTATGTACATGCGATAAATAGGTTGATTAATTATGTACATATGTTATTCATGCATCGCTGGCTTTGATAGCGTGTAAATTCCCTGGTGTCAGTTAATATCTAATTGGAAATATTTTGTTACAATAGTCCATGCGAAATCCATCCTAAACCACTTTGACTAACCTCATCGTGAGATATATCACATTATATGAAGTACATACGTCATACACACATGCGATTAAATTTGCTCAAAGAATCACAAGCTCTCGGTTTCCGAAGCCAAGCTTCCAACCACCGTGCCACTTGATGGATCGATAAGATCAGCAAGAATCGTGTTAACAGACATACCAACAGTTATGTGTTATATGGTTACTACAAAATAGATATAAACAAAAGGTAAATCAACATGGTTGAGAATGACCAAAAAGGGGATGGGATATAAAACTGCGAACAATAATCATATGACATATCACCGCCAGCAGATTTACTGAATCAGAGCTATCCAGCCGCTCACCCATGAGAAATACATATAAACGAGTCGTAACCCACAGCAAAAGTTATCTCCTTTTTAGTCGTCTTTAAAAGCTCTGTAACGTGGGTTAGTGCACATGACCCGGCCGTTTGTTTGCATATGGGATCTCGCCACCCATATGATACGAACTCCTGTACCCCTGACCACCTCTTATTTGTTGCCTTACGATGGGGTGAGCGTTGCACTTGGAAAAACAAACAATCACGCGTAAGCTGTCGACTTCGTCCAACACGGGTAGGCCTCAGACCGCGGTGCCACTAGTCAGCGCGTGTACCATCCACCCATTAATACTCAATGATCGTACGCGCGATCAATAATTGACCACGAGTCCGCTATCATCTTACGATGCCCATTAGCGCAAAGTGGCATATTTTGCCATTTGCAATATATCATTTCAATAATTCAGCCAATCATCTCCGGAGAAACACAAATTGATCGAGATATTTGCTCTGCACTTGAAATGAGAGTACGTTAGGTTGCATTAAATACGTTTAGATAAATATTTTGGTATGTTTATCGTGAATACCAGATAAATGAGCATCTAAGGCTGCGTGAGACATAACTGGTACTGCATAGGTTTTTTGAATACGCTTGAAACAAATAGATAAATTCTTCCGTCGGTGCAATATTAAATTACGTCAAGCTTAGTGCCAGCCTGTATTATTGTCTTATTTTAAACAATAAAATAGCGACGATAATTGTGATTGAAATGTTCTTAGTTGAATAGATTCCCATGACTAGTACAACGGCTGTCCATACGCCTCACATCTGCAATAAATAAGAATCAATTCAATCCTATAGTAAAGAAACTTGGATGCAACCACACTACTTATCCAGCGCTGCAACAGTAGTGTGTATTTCGTCGCGTTGTCTTGTTTAATGGTCAAAACCATCTTAGAAATTCCGATGACCGCATTTGTGGATAAATGAACGGATTAGTACAAAACCGTCAATATATCAGTATGCATATAAACCATAATGAAGCTGAAATATTATGTAAGCAAATTAAAGAGACATTATTAATGTTTAATTATCCACACACAACAATTTAAAAGGCACAGATTTTCAGAAGATAGGCATCTTCAAAGCGTTATGTCTTATTTACATCGGTTCTCCACAACACAATAACACAAATCATCTTGATTCATTGTACATTTCGATCATTTATGCGTTAAACATTGAGGATGCAGGGAAGACGAACATACTTAATGAGAAAGTCGATAAAATATTATCATGCGCACAAATACCTGCAACTTGTCTAGTTCATGGAAAGCACATGTTATTTGAAAGCACATACCATACGATGTCGGATGTTAACTGCAGTTTGAACCGCAATGACATGTATTATCTTTGAAGATAAACTTGGACACATAGACAATATAAGCTTAGTAATGCTGTAATTTGCATCAAAGTAAACACTAACTTTACATAAAAAATAAATACTATCTTTCGCCTCTATTGATTGGCGAGATGATGCATTATAGGAGGACATTTAACATTTTGAAAGCATATCAATCAAGCTGAAAAAAGTGCATGATTAATGTTATAAGATCATAAAATTCTGGTTCAAGGGATGCAAATTATATTTGAAACTGCATTCAATAAGAAATTGTCAGGGGTCGGTTGTCAACTGCACTTTGGACCGCAATGACATGTTTTATCTTTAAAAATAAACTTGGACACAAAATATAAGCTTAGTAACTTGTATCGAAGTAAACATTAAACAAATACTATTTCTCGCCTCTACTGATTGACGAGGTGATGCATTACATGAGGACATATTACATTTTGATAGCGTACCAATAAAGATACAAATGTGTGCATGATTAATGTTATCAGATCAAAATATAGATGAGGAATGTTATCGAATCATAACTTCCTTAACCATTTATGATATTAATCTTTATTATCACTCTCAGTCTTTGGCCTTTCTAGATTGGCGCGCTGATGCATTATAAGAGGACCTTTGACAGCGAATCAATTAAGCTGAAGAACTGTGTATGAGTAATTGTAGTGAGAGGAATTTCAATCAATAAAGAGAATTATCAATATTATCAGATCCACAAATGGGTAAGGCACATCAAAGAATCGTGATTTACTAAGCATTTGTGATATTAATTCCAAAACTGCATTAGTCACGACGTCAAACACGATAACCTCAGTTGAAAATCTTAAACCAGTACATACGACTAGAGGGCAAAATTACCATGCAGTAACATGGACGTAATTTTCCCTGTTCGTGTCAAATTGTTGGGAGACAAATACATCAAAATCCAACATGCACCCCATTCATAATAATAATAACGGACCTGTACTAGAATGATAGTCACGCTGCAAAACACACGGCAAATGATGAGTGCCCAAAGTCAGAACCCAATCTTCACAGTTGCCCAGTAGGGAGTTGATTCATTGAATCCATTTAGCTTCAAAGCTACCTATAGAACTTATCAATAAATCAACATTTTTCAATAATGGCCGAGAAGCAACTGCTTGTGGGACTTTGTCAAATATAAATCGGGTTCCAGAAATGATCAAACGACAAACCAATATCTGCCGGTCACGAATGCCCGTGTCACGTTAAGCATGCAGTGATGTTTCAGGGGTTTAACGAACCTCGTATACCCCCCAAACCTTTATATCATTCCAAATGTATTCGTTGCAATTTTATAATGTTCCTTTCTAGTGATTTCGCATTCAATGCAATACGCTAAGCATTAGCACAGCTGATGGCTTGTGTGTGTTATTAATCCAATGATAATCCGTTGGGACCCTTAATGAACACACTGACAATCGCATCAACAACGGATTACAAATAGTTGCATTGCTTACGGGGACTACTGTATGCGTAAATATAAATCTATGGCCCTGAAACAAATAGAATTATGTAAATGGAGCTGGCGTTGTGGCTGGTAGGGCATGTCGCGTTCACTATTGACGCTTGTCAATGGCGTTTGTGATGCCCCGGGAAATACCATTTTTAATAGCTGGATAAAAGATGTCCATGTTGAAACAAAATTCTGATTCAATTTATATGATGCGATAGGAATTGAAAATAAATGAGTAGTTACTACGTTATCAATCCATTAGAAAAACAAATATTCTGCAATAACATTAACTAAAATATATTGCCCATTGAAAGCACATTTATAAGACAAACAACACGAATCCATCAGTCTGGCGATCGGGTTGCAACGTCCTGTTCAAATGCATATTGTATATCCTAAGTTAAATGTAAATATACGCTCTCCATGGTCCGAAAACGCAGTCAATTTAAATTTAAATGATGCTTAAGGTATCGATACGATTTTAACAGACATGGGCAAGTGTGTCATTGGGAAACCACCGGCCCGCATTTGCCGGGGCGCTTGTAATATTACCACGATAATGAAAAGGGTACAGGCAAAAGCAAGTATAAACATAGCTGTAAATATTTCAGTTGGTAATGCAAAACATGGCCGTTTGTTGGATATATTGATTTTCCGCACGTTGATGAAATAGCAAAACAATCTGACAGGTTTTATGATACACAATGTCACTAACATATTGTTTCCCCGCTCACTGTATTGAACCAATTAATGTACTAATGTCGATCAATCTCTGTTACGGTTTCTAGATTCAGCCTCGGAAAATTATTCATTTCCCCAAATCAGGAGAGATCGTCGAAGGTGATTCAATAAATCTGTATACTATAGCAACTGGTTAAAGTCATAAAAATATCATTCAACAACTGTCTTCAATTCAAGGCACTCTAACACAGCATCAACTTACCATAAACCTTTGTGCAATAGATTACTGTAATTTCAGTTGCATCTGCATTGGCAAAAAACTAGTCATCCACAAAAACCGACAAAGAAGCTGACTTGCTCGACAATCTAATACACCCATTTATATTAAGTAATACATCCATTAATAGAGATTGTGCGACGCAACAGCTCACTAAAACCTTGAGCCAGGTATCAAAAGTCAATCTGAGATAAAGCTGACCAGCTGTGTTCCTATTTGTTAATATATGTCAGTTGAATATCGAATATCGAAATATAGGTATAAGTATGCTATTCCAGCATCAAGATAATTAATTGAAGACATCTGTTTTATGTTAAAACAAATGCATTCACTTTGAAAGTGGCGCGGAATAATTAACTATATGCATTATATTAACGATGAATATATTTTGCGACTAAAATGCCCAATATGTCTTCTGACACTTTCCTGAGCGAAAGTGTATCCATATAGTAAAGCGTGCTCTTCGATAATCCTTCACATTAATGAGCCTGTCTGGCAAAATGAGACCTGCTGTATACGCTGCACACAACCAATGCGTGTACTCTTTGAAGATATTTAGTTTTACGCTGTTGAGCAACACAGTATGCAATATGAATTTCACCCCGAATAAATAATTGGTTATAGCGGTGTCAAAGTTTAGCAATATTCGCCATATAGCGCCATAGACTTGCAGTCAAGTGTGAAATAGTTCATTTGTCACTTGGAGGGATACACAGCGATTCCACATCATACCTGTCGTTGTAATCACTAGTTCGTAATGATTGCTTTACCACTGCGCGGGTGCTCAGAATTTAGTCACAATGTTCACTCATTGCCCAACGCATTATCCAATGATACGTGTGATTTTCATAGCAGGCAAGCGCGAGCTTGCATACTTGAAACTAGGAACCAACTGTGTGTGCAAGTACTGGTGGCAACATCGTGAACTCTATTCATTCATCATAGTGCTGTCAACGTATACTTATAAGGTTCTAGATTGGTTTAACAATGCATACTGCATTATTGTTAAAGCATATACATGTTGTAACGTATACAGCTGCAGCTCAGTAAGGTGCGCTTTTGTGGCAAGATGTGCATATAGCCCCTTCTCAGGTAGAATTATTCCTGATATTGGATAATAGTAGCTATCAACGGTTGGTATTTATATTTGTATCTTTGCTGCTGGTCACGACAAGCTATATCCGATTTGTAGATTATATGTCATAAATTCGTGTTATTTTATTGACTGATGAAATATTATGCCGCTTACATATGATTATAAAGCGTGTGATGAATTTGTGTTGAGGTGAGTGATATAGATCATAGCTGACGAGAGGATGGAATTTATTTCTAAATCAAAATACTTGTATTCCATCATGTTGATTGCGAATCTGGCAGTAAGGCCTTATATATATTCCTTAAATTGCACTTTATCTTAGAGTTGTGGAACCTACGGGTGCATTGCAAACGAGTGTTGTATTTGAAGCTATTAACACAGCATATATGTTTCTCATGTAACAATCAGCATATATGTTTCTCGTGTAACAATCAACTCGTTCGAAATTACCATAATTGTTTGTGCTCAGACATCGATACAAATGAAACTGTGCCTCGGCCAGCGATGCATTCAGCGGGCTCCATAAGCAGCATCCAGAAAGATGTTATAGTCAGCTACGTATGTACTGCTTTGTAAAATATGGTCTTTCTGTTTGCTATATATATATAATGCGTCGTAATATATACATGTGATTATCATCTTTATCCCTTCAAATACAAGATGCGTCGATTTTCCTCTCTTCATCTAATCAATAAACATTATGAGTGTCACCTTGAAGAAGAGGAATCATAATTCTCATCATCAACTTATTGTTACATTCCGACTATTTTCATTTCACTTCATATGGATATTA
>CM067350.1:37860316-37954361 GCA_034190875.2 Urechis unicinctus | reverse complement strand
TGAACAACACAGTACCATAGACGATCTTGTGTTTCGTGAAACCTTACCATGGCCAGAGCTAGAGTCGGTGGTTTTGCTGGTAGAGCGCTTTTCCATGTACGCCTTAAGGCTTCCATCATTTGCGAAAATGTGAAAACGTTGTCCCTCAAGGAAGCAAGGAAAGTTACTTTGATACGCATCGCGTCCTTGTCGTGGTGTGCACAAAACAAGTATAAAATAATTTGATTCAGTGGATACTTTTAAATCTATTAAAGGTCTAGCAAACAAAATGCGATGATCAATAAATGGGATTGACGAAAGCACCGACGACAAAATCTACGCCATTGTTTGCATAGCATCAATCGTGGCAGCCTGTCACACAGAAAATTCTACGGCTCACAGTGATGCGATGTGCCCATCAAAGCGGAATGTCACAGTTTATATTGTTAATTGTAGCATATTGATTGGTTAAGGTGTTGATATGATGGTACCTGGTTAATAGCTTATAATACATACAAACATTAAGTCGATTGATCTAACTGAGATCTGACTATAACTGTCGGTACCGTGACCAGCAATGTTATAAAGACTTAGAAATGCAGCAATACGCTGCAAACACCTTGGCAAGTTTGACGGATAGAAATGCGATAAATCATGATGTCTTTGACAAGTGGTGCATAATACTACTTAAATTACCGATTTGGATGCCCTTTATGTTAACATAAGGACCTAGATATGTGAGTAGAAAAGCAGCAATTGACACCTTTGTCTCTGCGTCCTACTATTTCTGCGTCGCGATGTTGTGAACGAGGGATCGTGCAGTGGATTATGCCCATGAGAGAAAATGTCTGCTATAGATTTACTGCAAACATCTCATAGATTTAGCTAAACATATTGCTTCTGAATTGAGACAAAGATGATCATCTATACATGACCATGATTAAGGAGTGATTAATTGAACGCAGCGGATGGTTTCCCTCACACATACATCAATTCAGATGCATTATCTAAAATATTCATTGACTGACAGTGATATTTGGTAACAGAGCTCGGAGCCTACAAAATGTCATCTGTTCGACAAGGAGAGTAGGTTACCTCTGTCATGATAGAATTTCGAAGATAGGCCATGAGTGCATCATCAAGAAGAAATAAATTAAAGAATTTGTTAACAATGCAAAATGAGATATATTATGTTGCTTTTCTATTTGTCTATAGACGCATAGGGGCGGGCACTTGATACACTTTTTCTTTTGATGAAGCCCTATTCAAATAAGTTCGATATATGTGCTACCATAGATGCCCAAATATAAACATCGATTACAAAGATATCACCTACTCACCGAGCATATACATGACCTTTTCTCTTGTGACGACCATTATCACTAATCAAGATCAATAACCGGTTACACGTTCTTTATTTTTGATGCGTGGTAAATGATGATTACCCGTTACATGACTTCAACTCAATTTATGCTGAAATAAAGCATATTTTAGCATTAATGTCGCACCGGCGGACACTATCATACACATGGAAATCGCCAGGTTCATCGTTACCTGACCGCCAACGACTTATCTACTGGTATTTAAGTTTTGTGTCCACGGTTTCATAAAATGAAAATATTGAAATATTCATACTTGCACTTTGAGGTGGCATTTTGATATTTGAACACCTTTTTCAAGGTAAGTATGGATTTCATACAGTAGTAAATATGTAGAATTATGCTGTAACACGATTTATATTGATGAGTTTCTGATCCTCGTAGAATGCCGATTTCTCAAGTTTGCAAAGCAAATGAACGCATGTGTTGTCAAACAATGGATCATACTATATAGTCGTCGGGCAACCATATGTGCTGTGCATTCGATTATAACTCAAAATGATGGCCCTCATCACAGGCATCGTTGCCCCATCTAGAGCATTGAAATATGTAATTTGAGTTTATGGAAATGTGTTTATTGAGGACGCAACCGAATCCTCATCTATTTGATCAAATAGCCAATCCATCATATTTATCATATAAGCCTCAGTCAAGCGTGCGCTTTGAATAAAATTATGGATGTAAATAACGGCATACAGGGAAGTGACCTCATTATTCACCGTGTATATAGCAACATGACTTTCCTTCGAGACCGGGGCAAGAATTATCTTCATAGATATGATATTATTACTAGGGATATCGCACCACGACATCAAGTATACATGGCATTAATAAATCCTCAGATAAGTCCGTTTCACTGTCATAGTGATAAATAATGATGCATCATTCAGCTGATTTTAAACTGCATGCCCCTATGCAGGTTAACTTCCGAAATGCGTGCTCCTCTAAGATAACTCCTGATTGAATATCGCCATTTCGACTGGGTAATCATTCACAATGTGCAATTAAATGAGATTTAGCACGATGTTCTGTACACTCATATGTACACAATCAGAGCCATGCCAATGAGAAAATACATCAAAAGATCGACAAAATATAATTTCATGTACGTTTGGCCATAAATTTGTCCGGATAATTTCCAACTGTAGATATTCATAGTCAACAATGTCTTAGGCAGTTGTATCACTAAGAGCCCATTCTCTTTGTCATTAGCGCTTTGTGCAGAACATTGTTACTTGGTAGAATGGCGCCAGCGCAAGCGGCATCTTAACCGGTCATTATTGCTCGTTTTATTGTATTAGTTGTTGTGTTGTGATGACCTTTCTATTCACCACATAACGTATATCACACACCTAGCAGCAACGTATACTTAAAGCTGCATGCTATGTTGTAACGTATCATTTTGCGCGACACTTTGGCTATAAAAATGAACAACATTGTTCAAAATGTTTATTGTTCATAGTAAATTTGTTTTAAATTACGCTATGTATAGATACTTATGATGGATTTTCGTAGTATTCAATTACGACCGATTACAGAACACCAATAGTTTGCTTTTCTCGGTGCACGAGGTAACGAATATCTTGTTCTGTAAGTTTTTCTCCGAATGTATTCCACACTACAGACAATAATTTGGTCAATACCTCTTTTAAGTAACACTTACCTTGTTATACATTATGCAAGATGCAAATGATACAAACCAAGCTGGTGAACAATTAATGAGTAGCGACAACGCTAGTAATGCTATGAAGAGGCATGCACCATTTACCCTCACTTTTGTAACTTCCCTATGATCAGGACAAGCTATGTACTCAAGCATACTCAACTGACACGGTAACTATTGGCTGGGGATCCATGTTTATTAATGTAGCTGTTTTCACTATTTCACTGTTTGTGGTATTCAGCAAGAAAATGCATTTAGTCTTGGCTAATAATTTCATATTTGACGTTAAAAACTACAATTGTGATGAGATTCATTACTCGTGTACTATCGAGATGCAGGAACAGAAATTAGACCATGAACATTTATGCTTGTCATTTCTGCTCAAACGGTAACAGGTATAAAATATTCCTGAGTAACACAGATTATTTTTCTAGTTGTATCAACTGCTATAAAACGATGTAGACATGATAGTTCTCCAGCCATTTACGCCGTACCATGAACACTCTGTTTGTAATTTGCTGGTCTGAAATACAGCACAACATTGCACCACTGTATCAAACTCTGAACACAAAATACCAACAGGTATTCGAAGGTATTATCCCATATTCTTATTTTTATTGTTATTATGTGTATTATTTATAAACAAATTGCAAAATCCAAAGAGGTACTAATTTGTAATTGAGGTTTGGCTCATAAGTTGTAACAGGCAACATAGTTATTGTGCCATTAAAATATATCCCACAAAAGATTAACAGTCTATCTGTTAATAATAGCGAAATAACACTTTCACACAATTATTCAGCATGGCAAAAACTACACTTGTCGATAAGTTGTAAATTATGTGTAAAAATTATACTGTAACTTGTCTTTCTAACTTGTTTGATGTGGATTGTGAAGGTTTTTATGGCGAATGCATCAATAAAACGTCCGGTAATGGAACATTCTATATAATCAGCGCCACTTTATATTGGTGATAGGCCAGATAGATAGCCGAATATGGCTCATAATCGGTTCTGTATCGTTCCTGCTTAATATTTAGATACAAACTGATATTTTAATGGCATATTCCTCTTCCCAACATGACGGTCACGATGTTTTGCATGTTTGAAAAGGAGACTCTATAATCCATAATTTCAGCAGTATAACCTCTATCGCATTATTTGAGGGATTTGTCGTTAATGTAACAAACCTGATTCACCTCCATCCTTAATACCTAATTATACAAATGGTATTGCTTTACTGCCAATTTAAGCTCATTGGAATACATTAATTGGGCGCTTCACAGCTTTAGCGAGGGCTCTATTGGATTATGATTCTGTGTATACAAAATTATCAGATAAGCCGCAAAATAAGATTTCAGGATACCCAAAAGGATGGCCGTCTCAATTAGCCTGTTACCAGAATCTCTTTTCTAGTCGTCGGCATATTCCACGCACCGTCACGACGGTCATCACCTGCTGTCCAACAGAACCCATTAGCAACACGACCCATAATATCAGCCAGAAAAACCGATATCCGCATGCACTAATAGATGGAAATGCTTCATAGCTTATTACAGGTATTCGCAATTATTAGAGTGTTTATAAACGTGTTTATCGAGTGCCCAATTGGATTATCAGCTTGCTAGCATGTTTGCGGGGAATTGCGCCTTTGATTCCTCCAGCCTTGAACAGTCATTTAATAGAAAGGCTGAAAATGAAGCGCACCACATATAACCAAAACAAACGAAATTACACCTATGGATGGAGATAATTCCGCAGTAGATTCTCAGTGGTTGATTTCAGCTACGATCCATTTGCGCGTATCCGAGTCGAACTCGTCGAAATCGTAAGATATTGTTGGATAAATCCGCCACATTTGTTCCACAGGTGCTATACGTCGAGCGTTTTTTCGATGCATTGCTGGGCAGCGGCGTCCCACAGACAGCAGAAGTGGCGCTATCAGGGTTGTACAGCTTCAGAACGCTGTCAAATAACACCGGCGAATTGTCATTTACAGAGAATAATAAACAATTTTATGTACAAAGGTGACAGCAAACTATCTTTTTAAGTGGGTATGGTGACCAGTTAAAATTCTATCCGCAATGGCGAGTGAGCAAATCGTGTCAGTGGACAATCGACACTAATCCCTGTGCTCGTTTATGTCGCCTTAAGTTGAGACTCGTCGGCTCATGACTTTATCTAGTAAGTGTGGAGATATTTTTACTCCCTTGAAGAGCTACAAAAGGCCAAGGAAATTCTTTGAAAATTAAGTGACAAGGAAGTTCTTCCTTTGTTGGTTCGACGTCGCGACTCAGCAGCGAGGTCAGAAGTTGATGCCATACTTGATTATATATTGACAGCACTTCCAAAGCTTGTAGCTGCTGAGAAAATGTCCATTTTGGCGATTAATTCGCAGGGCTTACATCACATCCCCAGAGCCACCCCTGCGGAAACGTGAGCCATATAGCATATGTGAACGAGTCAACGGCCTAGAGGGCAGGCTCAAGTTGCTCGACGAAGCGATGGTCAGCATCCAGCGTATAGGGAGTCGTCTATCTACTCAAACGCCATATAACAGGTCGTCATATGCTGCCGTCACAGCCACTGCGAAATCCGTTAGCAGTAAAACAATTACCAAGTCTGAAACCGCTACCTCAAATTTAGCACTCGCCTCTCAAAACGATGTGTTTATACACGAAGTCAATGCGCTTACCGATCTAAGTAACGACTGCTTCAACAATGTAGAAAGATGCAAGAGAACATATAGCTTCTCAAAGGGAGACCATATGGAGGCAGTGCATTTCTGCATAAGCGTTATTCGAAGTTTTCAATCCGTCGTATGCAATGTAATTGTGTCAGGTGCATTGCTTGTGTGGTAACTGTAAATTTTTACGGTTGATGTGTTTCTAAAAGCAATTTCAATGAATGCATTCTGTGAACAGCAAGATTTGGGACCTTGCGAGTCGATTGGGTCCAGTGTCATTGTTTTCACCTATGAGAGCGACTATATTGCCGTTAGTCTTTAGATATACATGAGCTCAGGATGAGGATAACTTATCTGACCATAGCCATTTAAACTGAAACGTAGCATATCCAGTAGGATTATGTATTCTATAGCCGATAAAAAAGAGTTTCAGCTGTTTTAAAACCTACATGAGCGGTTTTTTGTCAAATGCCAAACTACCAACATCTGTTACGACATGTACCATAGCTGGCTGTTAAACGCATAATGATTGACAAATACTTCACTGACATAATCAATGCATGTGTACAAGCTGAAATCCACAGCTCTTTTGCAAAGGGTGGCCGAAAGAGATTCGCGGGTGGGGGAGAACACGTCGCTCTAGCTAGAGAAAGATCGATATTCTGGAAACGTTTACGGGTGGAAAATGGTAGCCCTTGTGTTGGTTTCCCTAACGACATTAAATTCAAAGCTAAAAGGGATGACAAGCGAGTTTCACGCAGCGTATTTTGCAAACAAGAATAAGGTGGCAGGAGGTGAACAATAAAACTGCATGTGTGCCGTCTCCTGTTGATAACGTTCAAGGGGACGAAGGTATCTGCTCTTTGTTTAAGGACAAATATGAAGAATTGTATAATAGCGTATCTTACGCTTCAAAATCTGAATTGTCAGAAGTTCAGGAGCTACTCTTAATGAATATTCATTGCCAGTGCAACGTGGGCAATTGTATCGCTGGTCACTTAGCAAATGTAGATCAAGTAAAAAGGGCAATGGATAGGCTTAATAAAGGAAAATATGGTGCAATTGACTCATTTTCATCTGATAATATGTATATCCATTTGGCATTGTTATTAAGCGTTAAGATGTCACATATGTATTCCCCGTGGGCATGTTGCTATCCACACTTGTCCCTATCCCCAAGAATAGGAAGAAATCGTTAGCGAAAACTACCGATCCATAGCTATCAGTCGCGTAGTAGGGAGATTACTTGACAATATTTTGATTGAATCTTACGCTGATATTCTTTCTTCATACAAGTAACTTGCAATTCGGATTCAAACTCATTCGACTGCGCTATGTACATTTGTTCTCAAAGAGGTAATTCAATACTATGTTGGTCATGGCTCTCCATGTTATGGGATGTTATTATATGCCTCTAAGGCTTTTGATCGCGTTGACTATATTAAACTGCTAATGCTGTTACGCAAGCGAGGCATGTGTCCCGACAAAGATAACACGATGTTAAACATGTATACGCAGCAATGATTGCGCGTGCAATGGGGTAATGAAATTGCGGACAGCTTTAGCTGTAAAAACGGCGTGAAGCATAGCGCAGTGCTGTCTCCGATTCTATTCCGTGTTTATATGGATGAACTACTCGCCCGACTGTCACACACTAAAGTTGGATATCATATTGGTCATGAATTTGTTGGGGAACCTGGTATTGCTGATGGTCTGTCGTTAATTGCACTCTCATCGACCGCCGCCAAGATAATGATTGAAACATGTGAGCAATTTGCGGCTGAATAGAGTGTCGTTTTCAACTCAAATAAGAGCAATTTATTATTTTTCAATTATAATCTGTGCGCTGTAGATTTAAGACTGAATGGTTGCTCTATTCCTATTAGGGAAAATGCTTTGCATCTTGGTAGCTATGTCGGTAAGGACTGTAATACTAATAATATGAATGTAGCATGTTCCATTTTAGTGTCATTAACACATTTGTTGATGTCAAGGTTTGAGGCATGCAATGTAGATTTTAAAAACAAGTTGTTCTATAGTTCCTGAACAAGTTTTTATTGCTCTTATTTATGGTGTTTAGACCACTGAGATATCGAGTTTTTTTGCCGAACTTGGTGAAAATGTATTAGGCGTGTCTGGAAGCTCCACCCACAAGCGTGTTCATTATACTTACATCTTTTTACAGGTCAACAACCAATCATTAAACAATTAATGAAGCGCTTTATCATGTTTCTATGTAAATACATAAGCAGTGGTAACAATGTGTTGTCGTTTGTGAGCAGACTCTGCGCATTTATTAATTCCATTTTGGCTTGCAATTTGAGAATTGTAATGTCCGCCATTGGTATCAGTACTAACGCTATTTTCTCAGCACACATCACGCCGAATGAGTACCTACTTAGGTTGAGTGAAAATGAATGTTTTAACACTATTTCATTATTAAGAGAGCTCATTATACAACGCTACGTCCACAATTTATAAGTAACGATGTTAATCTATACGTTTATATGTACCAAATGAAAACTATATAAAAGAATATATATAGACACACACACACACACACACACACACACACACACACACACACACACACACACATATATATATGTATATATATATGTATATAGATTTATATAAATAAATATATATATAAATATATATTTATATATATATAATATATATATATATATATATATATATATATATATATATATATATATATATATTTATATATATAGCGACGCTGTAATATTTTTCTGTTATGACATGTTTCGGTGCTCATATATTTCATATAAAGAATTTATAGCTTACAATTATTTGAATAATCAACCTATTTAATTGTTATTTTGCAACCATATGTCAGAGAGAGAACCACCCAAAACAGATTGTGCGTCCGCTTTTCTCATATTCCTGGCGATTAAATTCAGTATATTAACAGAAAATTCTACTTGGAATCGTCAATAATGAAACGAGGGGACCTTAGATTTCGCCTCGTTACCGTTTTATTAAGACTAGATAACACTTTGAAATAAATGGTTTTGTATGTTTGCGGTAATTTAATACATTCTATTATGTACCAACAGATCGTCAAACTTTAATCCCGCTCTACCTTAATTGTTTCGGTAGCCATCAAAATAGAGCTATTAATAAATCCTACATATGTAAAGCCGTCTGTATAATACAAAACGCTTCAGAAACCTTCCAGAGTTCTTGTGAACGAGTGGCAACAACATATGATCCATACATCGTAATTAATGAGACAATAAGATCGACAACCCTTTGTTTAGTAATGTTGATGTTGTGAATCGGTTAATTGCTGATATCCACGCGTCATTCTCTGACAAACGTGATGCATGTATGATTTCTTTGGGGCAGTCTGATACCAGTAATACAGGGCGTTCTCAGTGAGATTGTGGTACCTGTAACGAATTCATTCAATACCGCTATGTCATGCATAAAATAATATTACATTGCAAAACATCAGACAACACTAGTATCGCTGACACCTCGGTCATTTATCGACTAGCTAGCGCAAATGTTCCGTGATACTTCAATCTTGATGATGACGATGGAAATTATTCCAGAATTACACGAGACTTCCTAGCCATATTTCCCAATTGTCTCTGCTGCTTGGAACGACAACAGTTCACGACTTATCAAAAAGTTGGTTATATAGAGCTGGCAACCCCGGAGATGCCGCAGATTTCAGTTTGTAACTGCTATATGTGTTTTTCTATCTGCGAATTGGGGTTAGATGTCTAATTGTAAATGCAGCATCAATAATTCTGTGCTTTGGCATATCAAATGACCACACTAATTGCGACAATTCGTATATCTAAGCACTATTTACGACTGATTCATCACATACTTATAAACCTGTTGCTCATTAGATATAACTAAATACCGAACACCCATTAGCGGTATATGCAGCCGGTATTTTTAGATAAATCAACATCAGATAGTTTGTATCCCAGCCATTTTTTCACGACAAACTAACCTGTTGGTGATGTGTTGGTGATATGACATGCATGAGTACAGCAATGGCTTAATGTTAACTTCCCATGCTCTAGCCAATTCCACCAAATCGGTCCAAATATGGCGATTTGCTGAGTCAGATATAGATGCCTTATGGCATTGTGATTTATTCATATAAGCCGCATTTGCATGACACAATAATTGCTCAAAACGTAGTGCCCTTTGTGTTTTTTAAACGGTACATGTGTCTCTTTATAGATGTCGGCGACGCTAATCGTCATAAATGAATGAATCAAATAATTTTGAAATATAGCAACCTGCTTGCTTATATTGTTTAATTGTAATTGCCCTACGACAAAACCCAGCTACATGAAAGCAACAATGACGGTCTGAGTTCTTATTTCTGATGCTTAAGGTCATTTATGTGCGCCTGTGCTCCAATAAAAAACCACTCATAACAACTCGCTATTTGAAGTGCTTGATAAGCTATACCATCAAGGCAACTAGGAGGTGTTCAGTAGTGACTCCCAAAATTTGCTGTCATTCAAACCAAGTAGATTTCTTTCAACTTACACATTCTTTTATTGGCTTCCAGAGGAACTCTCACAAAAGGATATCAAGCCCAGAATGGTGGAATCAACACTAAATCAAAGTAATAATTGCATTGCTAACAGTTTGGTGCTTGTAATCTTTACGTTTTGTGTACACAATCAGCCTAAACTTTTCGCCGCTCCTCGTGTGATTGATTCTTATTTTGGCCTGCAAATGCTTTGCTCGCAGTTATAATCGACTAATAAGGTCTATATGGAGCCATCCAATGGGTTGTATTTAATATACGGTGTCTCGCCTCTCGTACATGGCTTTCATTGGTCATCAATAGAATGATAAATACACCAAACTCCGATTTACCATATCATAATGATAACTCATGCGCGCAAACGTATGTGACCTCTAGTTGCCGTTCTACACTGGTGCCAATGAACCATACGATAATGACTAGAATATAAATGATCTGCATAGTAAATTTTATATTATTACTATTGAAAAATATTATTGAAAGTAATTGTTTTTGATCGTAAGGAAAAATTATCTACACGCACTGTGCCATTTGATTCCCAAGCAGACACCGAATATATGATCTTTTATTACCATCTGTGCGATTGTCCTTCATTAACTGTGCAACTATGTCATTATTTTGTAACTGCATACCAATCTCATAGTCTGGCATGCAATGTCAACATACGTCATCACACGGGTTTCTTTTTGGCACGCAGGCAATTTCAACGGAATATTGAAGTACGCTATCTGAGTCAACGACATGAATAATAATTATTTGCTTCTTTGTCGTTTGGGATTTATTGCTCAATAGCCAAAATTGCCCATTGCCTTAATGGCATTTCATGGGCTCTTGAATAGACTGCAGTGCAATATATATATATATTCCATAGTATACTGCACACTTTTGATGAGGATGGTATGTAAAGGGTAATTCGGTAATATATGTATATATAGTGTTGCCTAGTTGACGAGAAAATTATTAAAAATGTGTTTTCTTGACCATAAGAAAATGAACACTATTTTTGGCCATCTACGGACAAGCTATGTGATATCCTGGTCAAAGATAGGAAGAATAACTAGATTGAATGGTTACTGTAACGCAGCTATCAATCATGGATTGCTGATAGTTCTATTGCATTTTATCGGAATCGGGTGTGGAACTGGAATGATAATGCAAGCAATCATATTAGACATCTTGTCCCGCGCCTATCACGAGTGAACTGTCACAGTGGTGAGTTCAATTAATCGATGTCTTACGGGCACAGATTTACTATGGTACGTGCTGGGATGTGTAACTCTCATAGAAAAACACAATTCATCTATATTCAACGTACAACAGTATAGCTGTAGGCATCAAGTAATCTCGTGTACTTCAGGAGTTACTTAAATGAATGAGCAATTGCTTGTCCTCTATTCGACTATTTTCGATATCACTAAGTTGGCGCGCGTTCAAACAGCAAAATTGGGTGTCTTGTCGCTTGGGACATAATATGTAAAGCTGTGGAGATTATCATTGGAATACAAGAAGTCATGTGTAACCTTCTCCTCTTGTACATGATTTGGTTAGAATTTTTCCGTATGTTCTTAAGGTAATGCATTATATGTTTCAACAAACTGCGCTCAAAGGAAAACATACCGGGGCTTGCGTAATAAACCTCGTGATTTAGGACGAGTGCCAGTGTATTGAACTTCATGCAGCATTTGTGTTGGCTTACTATATAGGCAGTTGAAATATTTAACTTTGCTTGAGGCTAGTTTGCACATATTCCTATTCGTGGTAAAAGATTAGTGTACTATATTCCGCACCAGATTTCCCTGGTTCGTTACAGGAATAGAAAGTGAAGACGGCGCGGCTTTGCTTTGTGTCATATATGAAGACCCGTGTTCGATGCACCGATTCCAAGATAACATTTATCCGCTATTGCAACAATAATTGGTGCTGAGATGAGATATTGGCTCCCAATGTCCGACCTTCTCTGATATGTCGGTCGCATGTTGTGACCACTTTATTGTACCTCCTGATGTTGACGTCATGTTTAAACAATCTTCTTGATATGTGTTGTTGGCAGCAGTACCATGCATTTCACAAACAGGAACTTATTAGTTCTGCAACCTATGAAAATTCACAATAGCAAAGCATATTCTTTTCAACATATCTAAATGTCGGTTATGTACATGCAATAAATAGGTTGATTAATTATGTACATATGTTATTCATGCATGTACCCCTGACCACCTCTTATTTGTTGCCTTACGATGGGGGGAGCGTTGCACTTGGAAAAGCAAACAATCACGCGTAAGCTGTCGACTTCGTCCAACACGGGTAGGCTTCAGACCGCGGTGCCAGTAGTCGGCGCGTGTACCATCCACCCATTAATACTCCATGATCGTACGCGCGATCAATAATTGACCGCGAGTCCGCTATCATCTTACGATGCCTATTAGCGCAAAGTGGCATATTTTGCCATTTGCAATATATCATTTCAATAATTCAGCCAATCATCTCCGGAGAAACACAAATTGATCGAGATGTTTGCTATGCACTTGAAATGAGAGTACGTTAGGTTGCCTTAAATACGTTTCGGTAAAATATTTTTGGTATGTTTACCGTGAATACCAGATAAATGAGCATCTAAGGCTGCGTGAGACATATCTGGTATTGCATAGGTTTTTATAATACGTTTGAAACAAATAGATAAATTCTTCCGTCGGTGCAATATTAAATTACGTCAAGCTTAGTGCCAGCCAGTATTATTGTCTTATTTTAAAGAATAAAATAGCGACGATAATTGTGATTGAAATGTTCTTAGTTGAATAGATTCCCATGACTAGTACAATGGCTGTCCATACCCCTCACATCTGCAATAAGTAAGAATCAATTCAATCCTATAGTAAAGAAACTTGGATGCAACCACACTACTTATCCAGCGCTGCAACAGCAGTGTGTATATCGTCGCGTTGTCTTGTTTAATGGTCAAAACCATCTTAGAAATTCCGATGACCGCATTTGTGGATAAATGAACGGATTAGTACAAAACCGTCAATATATCAGCATGCATATAAACCATAATGAAGCTGAAATATTATGTAAGCAAATTAAAGAGGCATTATTAATGTCTAATTATCCACACAAAACAATTTAAAAGGCACAGATTTTCAGAAGATAGGCATCTTCAAAGCGTTATGTCTTATTTACATCGGTTCTCCACAACACAATAACACAAATCATCTTGATTCATTGTACATTTCGATCATTTATGCGTTAAACATTGAGGATGCAGGGAAGACGAACATACGGTAATGAGAAAGTCGATAAAATATTATCATGCGCACAAATACCTGCAACTTGTCTAGTTCATGGAAAGCACATGTTATTTGAAAGCGCATACCATACGAAAATGCCAGGGGTCGGATGTTAACTGCAGTTTGAACCGCAATGACATGTATTATCTTTGAAGATAAACTTGGACACATAGACAATATAAGCTTAGTAATGCTGTAATTTGCATCAAAGTAAACACTAACTTTGGATAAAAAAAAAATACTATCTTTCGCCTCTATTGATTGGCGAGATGATGCATTATAGGAGGACATTTAACATTTTGATAGCGTATCAATCTAGCTGAAAAAAGTGCATGATTAATGTTATAAGATCATAAAATTCTGGTTCAAGGGATGCAAATAATATTTGAAACTGCATTCAATAAGAAATTGCCAGGGGTCGGTTGTCAACTGCAGTTTGGACCGCAATGACATGTTTTATCTTTAAAAATAAACTTGGACACAAAATATAAGCTTATAAGCTTAGTAACTTGTATCGAAGCTAACATAAACAAATACTATTTCTCGCCTCTACTGATTGACGAGGAGATGCATTACAGGAGGACATTTGACTTTTTGATAGCGTACCAATAAAGATACCAATGTGTGCATGATTAATGTAATCAGATCAAATATCGATGAGGAATGCTATCGAATCATAATTTTCTTAACCATTTATGATATTAATCTTTATTATCGCTCTATCTTTGGCCTTTCTAGATGGGCGCGCTGATGCATTATAAGAGGACATTTGACAGCGAATCAATTAAGCTGAAGAACTGTGTATGAGTAATTGTAGTGAGAGGTATTTCAATCAATAAAGAGAATTATCAATATTATCAGATCCACAAATGGGTAAGGCACATCAACGAATCGTGATTTACTAAGCATTTGTGATATTAATTCCAAAACTGCATTAGTCACGACGTCAAACACGATAACCTCAGTTGAAAATCTTGAACTAGTACATACGACTAGAGGGCAAAATTACCATGCAGTAACATGGACGTAATTTTCCCTGTTCGTGTCAAATTGTTGGGAGACAAATACATCAAAATCCAACATGCACCCCATTCATAATGATAATAACGGACCTGTACTAGAATGATAGTCACGCTGCAAAACACACGGCAAATGATGAGTGCCCAAAGTCAGGACCCAATCTTCACAGTTGCCCAGTAGGGAGTTGATTCATTGAATCCATTTAGCTTCAAAGCTACCTATAGAACCTATCAATAAATCAACATTTTTCAATAATGGCCGAGAAGCAACTGCTTCCAGAAATGATCAAACGACAAACCAATATCAGCGGGTCACGAATGTCCGTGTCACGTTAAGCATGCAGTGATGTTTCAGGGGTTTAACGAACCTCGTATACCCCCCAAACCTTTATATCATTCCAAATGTATTCGTTGCAATTTTATAATTTTCCTTTCTAGTGATTTCGCATTCAATGCAATACGCTAAGCATTAGCACAGCTGATGGCTTGTGTGTGTTATTAATCCAATGGTAATCCGTTGGGACCCTTAATGAACACACTGACAATCGCATCAACAACGGATTACAAATAGTTGCATTGCTTACGGGGACTACTGTATGCGTAAATATAAATCCATGGCCCTGAAACAAATAGAATTATGTAAATGGAGCTGGCGTTGTGGCTGGTAGGGCATGTCGCGTTCATTATTGACGCTTGTCAATGGCGTTTGTGATGCCCCGGGAAATACCATTTTTAATAGCTGGATAAAAGATGTCCATGTTGAAACAAAATTCTGATTCAATTTATATGATGCGATAGGAATTGAAAATAAATGAGTAGTTACTACGTTATCGATCCATTAGAAAAACAAATATTCGGCAATAACATTAACTAAAATATATTGCCCATTGAAAGCACATTTATAAGACAAACAACACGAATCCATCAGTCTGGCGATCGGGTTGCAACGTCCTGTTCAAATGCATATTGTATATCCTAAGTTAAATGTAAATATACGCTCTCCATGGTCCAAAAACGCAGTCAATCTAAATTTAAATGATGCTTAAGGTATCGATACGATTTTAACAGACATGGGCAAGTGTGTCATTGGGAAACCACCGGCCCGCATTTGCCGGGGCGCTTGTAATATTACCACGATAATGAAAAGGGTACAGGCAAAAGCAAGTATAAACATAGCTGTAAATATTTCAGTTGGTAATGCAAAACATGGCCGTTTGTTGGATATATTGACTTTCTGCACGTTGATGAAATAGCAAAACAATCAGACAGGTTTTATGATACACAATGTCACTAACATATTGTTTCCCCGCTCACTGTATTGAACCAATTAATGTACTAATGTCGATCAATCTCTGTTACGGTTTCTAGATTCAGTTTCGGAAAATTATTCATTTCCCCAAATCAGGAGAGATCGTCGAAGATGATTCAATAAATCTGTATACTATAGCAACTGGTTAAAGTCATAAAAATATCATTCAACAACTGTCTTCAATTCAAGGCACTCTAACACAGCATCAACTTACCATAAACCTTTGTGCAATAGATTACTGTAATTTCAGTTGCATCTGCATTGGCAAAAAACTAGTCATCCACAAAAGCCTACAAAGAAGCTGACTTGCTCGACAATCTAATACACCCATTTATATTAAGTAATACATCCATTAATAGAGATTGTGCGACGCAACAGCTCACTAAAACCTTGAGCCAGGTATCAAAAGTCAATCTGAGATAAAGCTGACCAGCTGTGTTCCTATTTGTTAATATATGTCAGTTGAATATCGAATATCGAAATATAGGTATAAGTATGCTATTCCAGCATCAAGATAATTAATTGAAGACATCTGTTTTATGTTAAAACAAATGCATGCACTTTGAAAGTGGCGCGGAATAATTAACTATATGCATTATATTAACGATGAATATATTTTGCGACTAAAATGCCCAATATGTCTTCTGACACTTTCCTGAGCGAAAGTGTATCCATATAGTAAAGCGTGCTCTTCGATAATCCTTCACATTAATGAGCCTGTCTGGCAAAATGAGACCTGCTGTATACGCTGCACACGACCAATGCGTGTACTCTTTGAAGATATTTAGTTTTACGCTGTTGAGCAACAGTTTGCAATATGAATTTCACGTATACAGCTGCAGCTCAGTAAGGTGCGCTTTTGTGGCAAGATGTGCATATAGCCCCTTCTCAGGTAGAATTATTCCGGATATTGGATAATAGTAGCTATCAACGGTTGGTATTTATATTTGTATCCTTGCTGCTTGTCACGACAAGCTATATCCGATTTGTAGATTATATGTCATAAATTCGTGTTATTTTATTGACTGATGAAATATTATGCCGCTTACATATGATTATAAAGCGTGTGATGAATTTTTGTGGAGGCGAGTGATATAGATCATAGCTGACGAGAGGATGGAATTTATTTCTAAATCAAAATACTTGTATTCCATCATGTTGATTGCGAATCTGGCAGTAAGGCCATATATATATTCCTTGAATTGCGCTATATCTTAGGGTTGTGGAACCTACGGGTGCATTGCAAACAGTGTTGTATTTGAAGCTATTAACACAGCATATATGTTTCTCATGTAACAATCAGCATATATGTTTCTCGTGTAACAATCAGCTCGTTCGAAATTACCATAATTGTTTGTGCTCAGACATCGATACAAATGAAACTGTGCCTCGGCCAGCGATGCATTTAGCGGGCTCCATAAGCAGCATCCAGAAAGATGTTATAGTCAGCTACGTATGTACTTCTTTATAAAATATGGCCTTTCTGTTTGCTATATATATATACTGCGTCGTAATATATCCATGTGATAATCATCGTTATCCCTTCAAATACAAGATGCGTCGATTCCTCTCTTCATCTATTCAATAAACATTATGAGTGTCACCTTGAAGAACAGGAATCATAATTCTCATCATCAACTAATTACTACATTCCGACTATTTTCATTTCACTTCATATGGATATTACAGATGAATGCCAATATTTAAAACTATTTTGAATATGATTAAAATGGAGGTTTGGTCCATGTCTTTTAAGTATTTGACATAGCAATTAAATTGCAGTGAACATTGACAAAAATATGACCGATATGATATCTAAATAGCAAAGTATTTTGGCGATCAAAGGTTAACAATTGATCGGCTATAATTATCTGTCTGCTTGTGGACTTGTTTTGCTCTGAACAATATGCCATGAACTTTGTGTTTCTCATATGACTTAATAATCTACATTGTTATTTAAATGTACTTACTCAAGAGTATTGCAACTTCAGAATACTGGCTAAACTGGTATTTCTTCTTAACCCTAGTCCTGCAGTGCGCATCGTGTACGTCGCTGCACCACACTTCACGATACGACACATGGTGGATTATTTATTCGATTCCAGCTGCCAGAGTGTAAGTACAGCTTTTAAGATTTTCTTTGATATCCTGTTTGATGTTCAATTATAACTGCGGAATGGAAGGAATCCTGGGAAGAAACAGCACCAATTATATCGAGCTACTCAAATTGCTTAACGACGCTGGATGTCGCAATGCGAGCTTAAGGGCGGCCTTGAAGAATGCTCGTGACAACTATGAGAAAGCCTGTTTGTGGGAGAGATTCTTAACGCAGCAATAACGACGATGCTGAGTGGGAGGCAAAAAACAGCGTAAAATGCTCCTGCTATATGAGAGACGCATAAGACGGCCATTCGTGAATGTATTCAGTATTGTGAGCGAGAGACTAGGTCGCGTGATGCAATATCAAAAGACATTAGATATGTAATGTTGTTGAAAGAAGTTCATGAAGAATGGAGAGCCACAGTTGTCGCTCTAAATGCAAAGTATGCAAATGTCGCATTTTTTCGATTCCCCGCCAATTTCAATTGTATAATCACCAACACTTAATCGTCGTACTCCTCTACCAAATTAAGTCGCCCTATCCCCGACCCATTCTTGTCCTACTCTTCTTCCGACTGCAGTCGACCTATCTGCAACCCCTTATAGTCGTACCCTATGCAAACTTTAGTCGACCCATCCCCATCTTTTCCTAGTTCCACTCCTCTGCCGACTACAGTCGACCCATCCCCAAACCCTCCCTTCTGTCCCGCCATCACAAAGAATACTTACTACTCCAAGAGTCTACACCGAATACCACAATTACCTACCCCTCTTGACTCGGGTTAAAGACTGGCTTCTACCCTGCCATCTCCAACCCTTCTTATCCAAATAAACTATCAAATTTTGACCCAACATTACCCGCCAATCCCGTGTCATTTCCGCAATCTCCCCTTCTTGCTGTCATCACCTTTCCCGACACTATTACCATGGTTATATCGCCTGTAATCAGAATCGGAAAAAGTGACCCGATACTATCGAGCTTGACACGTAACTCCTCCCGAAACTCCTTCACAGATGCACCACAGGCATTTTGGCAGACCCGCCGTTGCTATCTAGGTCACGCTACAAGTGGCGAACTCGGTCAGTACGATGGAATAGATACAGGCATCTGGTGATGAATGAGACATCCCGACCAAACAGATGATGACATCATTCGATTGATGACCCCGAATTCGCCTTATCACACTAAATAATGTTACACTGTTTGTATATAACGACCCTATATCTCACTGATCCGCTAAATGTTCAGCATATGTTGTCTATAAATGATGATCATGAGAAATGAACAGCCACCATGGGCATTTGGAAATTTAATTCGTCGTTTAGTAAGTCTGCGTAATTTAGGCTTATTAACGTGGAGTTCGAATGGTTACCATAATCACGGATCACAGATCTGACGAGATCAGGTAGCAGGTAGCCAGCAGGATGTTCAAGCATCATCATCATAATTAATGGGTACCAATGTCGTGACTTTATCTCCATCAAAGACTTTTGCCAGTAACCAACAAACGTATTGGCGCCAACGCACCTAAAGCAAGTGCTTTAGGAAGTTCCGTATTTAGAGTGTGAAGACAAACTATGATGGCTTGGTGGTAATTATGATCATATTTGGTCGGTAAACGCATTTCGTGTAGTCACTAGTCACTCGTTTATTCCACGATCAATGAATCACCCCTCATTAAATACTGATACATTTTATACCCGTTGATAATCATGTTCTTTGAGCTGGCCATTTCAATCCATTAAGCAGAGAACATGGTTACGGACGGACTCGATTGTTTCGGGTAAAGTGACCACACGGTATACGTATTGGCTTACTGTGTGCTCTAGTAAGATAATCAGTATAAATATTGTGGTTGTTAATGCCAACGTAGAAAGAGTCAGATATCTACTCGAAAGGTCAGCGATTGACGTCTGGTCCAGTGTTTATTTCATTATTTGATAAGGCGGCGCGCAATGCTAAAACCACTCATGGTAAATATTACACAATGCTTTATCTACGAAGAATATTCGAGGAATTCTACATCCATTGAATTGTAAAGCATATATAGCCTGATAAAACTCATAGAGCAATCTTTGATGCTACCAATGTGCCAGCATAATGATATGCTTATGAAAATGTTTGTAACTGACCCATTGAGCACAGTACTAAATAGTTCTTATACGTGCAGCCTGTTAATATTGATTGAACGAGGAACATGTTATGTACCAGATTTACCTAGTCTATCATTACATGCACATTGCTATCTTATGAACCAATGAGCAAGCAAGAAATGTTAATGTAAGCAAATAGGGAACTTGCACAATTGATAATCTCTCGGGTACAGTAATGAAGAGGTAATACATATCATGGTTGTTTACGTCCTAACAGTTCAACGGCGACGCATGACCGAGTACATCTCGCTGAGGCTTAAATATATTCCACGAACCATGATACGTGTCGGCTTGACACATTGCTTTGGGGATAACGAGTTCATCGGTTTCGTGTAGCTGATTAATAAGATTGCAATGCAGCGTCCATCCAATAAAAGCACTCCGACACAGTATTAGCTACCGAAAATTGTTAGCATGATTATAATCACAAGAACGCGCTTAAGGGGGTGATTTTTTTTACATTTATGAGAATAAAGACGTACATTGAAAATAGCTTTAAATTGAAATAATGTATATATTTATATATATATATATATACATATAAATATATGCATATATATATATATATTTATAAGTATTTTATATATATATGTTATATATATATATATTTATATATATATATGTTTACATATATATGTTTGTATATATTTTATATATATATGTATATATATATATATTTACATCTATATATAAATATATATATATATATACATATATAAATATATATATATATATATATATATATATTTATATATATATATTATATATATATATATATATATATATTAATATATATATACAGCATAAGTCACGAATAAAAGGCGATCGATATCAACTTACTAACTCTCGTTCATGCTGCATGCCAAATTGCTTAATTGTAACGAGGATATTTTAGAACATTTTAAGGAGAATACAAAAACGCTCATCACTGATGATACCTCCAAAAATCATAGCAATTTCGGAAATTGTACTATCATATACAGGTTATATATACATTTTTCTTCTACATTAGCCTGATTCATTTAATGTAGTTGCTAGACGTTTACAGAAATAATCAACTGTCGCTTCATCTTGCATTTATATAGTATAATAAAGTATGGAAGCTTGAATAAACGTTGTTTCTTGAAATCAAGTCGATTATATGTAGAAGTCGGAAAACTTAGATGATAAGTCAATTAAACACCACATATATTATGCTTTAGCATATTCCTTCTAAAAATTAAAATGTTAGGCAATGTAGCTATAAAGCTTAAAGTGTGTTTACAACTTTTTCAGCGCTTCCTTGTAAGCCTGGTGTAATAGTTAACGGCTAGGTTCACATGACCTAACAATGCTATCCATAAATACTCCTCCATAACAATAGACCGCGAAATGAAGCCTCTTCTCGAATTAATAACAGCCGCTTGTACTCTTCTTGCAATATGATATGCATAAGTAGGTCGGTATATTAATGTTTACTTGTTCATGCTATTGCAAATCCACCCAGCTTAGTCACACTTAAGTGAACTGCTAAATTAGTGAGACCATCTGTCTTTGCGATTTATTCATGCGAAACTCATTGCCTAGTATTTACTCAAAATACAATGCCATGTATATCTATTGGGTTACGTTATAGTAGACGCAGATATTGCGTCTCGTAAATTGTTTGCCATTGTTAACTTCTATCGTATCGTTTTATTTCGGAGTACCTCACAAGGACTTGCTGGCTTCTACTGAATTGGATTATTCTATATGCTCATGTTATTTGGTGTCCAACAGCATAAATTTAGTGATCATAATGACCCAAGAATTGAGCATAAACGAGGTGTTTTAATGCATTACCCATCCTTTGATAAACTATCATTGCACGATACTGAATATATGTTACCAAGTAAAAACAGACACTGCCTTGTCAGTTTCCCCGTGAGTATTTGCTGCGCCTTTTTTCCTTTGCCTTTGCCATTTTTCTCCTGGAATCAGCATAGAGACAAATATTGCATTTTCACTGTTCAAACACACAGACGCAAAGTGTTCATCACGCACAATTAAATGTATATGCCAATCAGAAATATTGTCTGTAGGTAAAGTATTTTGTGTTCATGCTCCGATAAGCCCATTAACAGTCCAAGTGTCTTCATGAACATCCTCGCGTTTCAAAGATGCTTTCGTGCCATTCTTACTGCTTATTCATATACTTTCTTGATTAGCAATAACACATGACAATGAAAGGGCCATAACCGACATAACCGATCGGCTGAGCTTTTTATCTCATCTACGAGAACTGCAAAGATTCTCAAAATAGAAGCAATCATTATTGCGTTTTTTCGTTATTTGGGTTTACAGCTTTCCAAATGACTGGCCAAATTGCCTGCCCCATAAACGATGCACCCGCCTATTGCTTTCAAAAGAAACTTCCAAATTTGGTAGAAATAACGAGGACGCTACCAATGCATGCCACTAGAGGCACCACGGTTGCCATCCTTACTATATAAACATGGGTGGTTAATTGTATGATTGATATGACAAATAACGTTTTCGATGAAAGTAACTCCTGCCCTATAATGAGAAAAACAGTTTGATTTCCGCCGTGAATGGATGTTCACCTTATAGTCCATCGCATCAGTGATATATGCCAGAATGTTTGCATGCATTTACTGGAGTTAAACACATATGTAAGTTTCAAATGGATAAGTGTTGTTGTAGCAAAACACATACCGCTCAATCGTCGTTGTTGAACTGGTCATATGTATGTTATATATGTAACGCGGAATATTACTTTGCTTCCCCTCCCAGTATGCTCGAAATGTCCATCATGACACTAGCGTGAAAACGCACTATCTATCACATCTGTCGGATCGCCATTTATTGGGCCAGAGGGCACCCAAAAACCAATTTATATTTGCATTCATTTGCATCATAGCTCGCGTTCGCGGGCAATTTATATTTCGATCCAATAAATCCCGTTGAATAATGCCATAGCGCGTAAAAAATGATACGAAATTTAAGCTCGTTAAAGTTCCTGGATAACTTTCTGTTGCAGTCGATTTATAGATAAATATAGATTAAGCAGTGCAATATTTATAGGCCAAACCTCAGACTTTTATCTGACAAAAATGGTTTCGCTGTCATTTCATTGCCGTAATAGCGTTCCTAAAAGTGGCGGTAGTCAATTCAAGCGTCCTTACATTTGTTTTGCACATTACGATCGAATATTTGATATACCAAAATCGAACATGATGAAACTGTCGGCACTAAGCGACATAGAGAACAGCTAAGTGGCTGGCTATTATGGATGAACCAGGTCATTTTGGGTTATATTACCGCTCGATATGTGCAAAAATGACTTACAATGGGCTCCAGTGCACCGTTTAGTATATCTAACCAATGAGCGTGATTAATGAGAGTTTATGAAGCCCTTTGAATGCTATGCGTCTCAATATGATATCGGCTAGTGTGTCCCAGTGAAACATTGCTTCCTGATAATAGGTTTTGTAAGGCTAAATTGTGGCTAAGATATTGTTTCCGATCGCCGGGCAAGAATACAATAGAAATGTCCCCGTAGATAATAGTTTATTATCATGCTGCTTCCTTTTCCGGAAACATGCGACCGGATTCTCGGTGCAATACCACTATTTTGCGCTTGCAGAATTAGTTTATGACATATCACGACTTTACTCTCCTGTTCTTATCTGATGACGGCGGAACATAATATATTTCACGACTAAATTTGACAAATATATCTCGGATCATTAATTTGAGCCAATGTTTATCCATGCTCGTAAATACTCTACCCGGTGACCAGCTGTATGCGCTCCGTGCGACAACGGCCTTTTGACACGATTCATTTGTATGAAAATGAGCAGAGCATTTTGTAATATCGAAATGATCTCGAAGAAATGATTAATTATAGTAATCGCTGAATTTCATCAATCGACTACGATCACTACGTTCACTGAGGTAAAAGTCATATTCTTAGCACATCCTTTGGCGTAGATCTGACAGTCTGTTTGTTGTACGATAAGTTGCCTCAAGCAAAGAAAACCGACTCGTCATTGCATATTGCGTTCTCAATCCACAACATAAATTGAATTGATGGGAAGCCTTATTAGCCTTATTTTTATCATATTGATAAAACGACTACAGTCTGTTGCAAAATATGACATGCTCTAATGAGACGCACATAACGGTTAGACAATGCGTGGTCTATGCGCCAATTATTGGATATCATTCATGCGTTATTGCGGCAGTGGTTGTCCTTGGGACGTGGTCGTAGCACCGAATATTTTTGTTATGCCTTTTTTTGCGTTTGTAATTATCGTTTTTGTCCTGATATGGCCAAAGCAACGCTAAATGTTGTAGTGGGGTCGCAATTTAATTGACCATGCTTGTTAAAAACACCGCGAAACCTAATTGGTTCCTTAATAAAAAGCATTCAGTCGTTGGAATAGTCGAATTACACGAGCACCGTGTCTAAAAGTACAAAATATAACCCCATTCCCCATTTTAAAGCCTAATGTTCCAATGAACAACAGACTTTGTTCTGGTTCCTCCGGTTTTGACATAAAGCAACGCAATCTTCAACTACAATCCAAGTACCTACATAAAGTATTGAGGGGAGTGATATGGAGTATTAACTGATAGAATGTATTTCTTCATGCAAGTTAAACAACGTTTTACTAGAATAACCTAGTTCAGCTTCGTGTGGATGTAAGATGTGTATGTGTACTGCCATATATTGTACACGCTGACTTGCTATTCAGCGTCAATCGCAATATCGGCTTTGTATTAGTCATCACTTGCAAGCATTAAACGGTAGCCACCATTAATAGATTAGTATGTGCTAAGGGGAGTATGTGAGTGCAATGTTGTGCCTAATTGTCAATAACATTTCCAATTTACATTGACAAAACCCTGTGTATGGGATCCCATAATACACCATTACATTATATTACCCGTTATTGCTATGTTTGTCGCACCATTTGGCCCGATATGGTGTGCTTGAAACAGATCTCATTTTAAGATGATGCTTGAGTACAATGATAAATCAATGAGTCCATACCGTATATTCATAACGTATGAAATTGTTCTTTGTTATAGGAATGCTAAGCAATCTTAGACACCATAAAGACGAGACCTAGTATAGACAATAGACACATTACTCCTCAGGCGCAAGCAATGAAACCAATATAGCAGCAAATGCAGGAAACAGAAAGCACAACTAGCTCACCCATGTCATTATTACGAAGCATAATTGAATATGTTTGTTTGCCAATAATAATAATAATAAGCAGAGCTTTTGTGGACTTAGTTTAATAAAACAGCAGTTTTGGCCTGTAATACATGGTGCAGGTTTTACATTCAGCACTTGCTATGGTAGATAAAGTGCAAACAATGATGGATCACAAACAGCCAATTTCTTGCTTAATCCGATAGATCGACTGGGTGCCGAAGAAATGCGCCGCCCTGAATGTTTGGAAACCGGCATAAAAATCAATGACCATTCCATAAAGAATATTCCTTGCATATCGCTATAGGGTTGTTGAATCATGCAGTATTTATCAAATCGTTGGCATGATAGACTGATGCTTGTTTTCATGATTATTTCGCTTTTGATAATCCAGTTTTTAGGCAGAAGAGCAAATTTGCCATCCCGTATGTATTGACGCGACATAATATATCGTGATTTGCAATGAATGTTATCTATAAGCAAATTATTTTCTATGCCAACAAAATAAAGACCGTTGACATCAATTAAACGATTCAAATTTCAATACAATTTCGAATTACTGGATAGCCACATGGTTATAGAGGAAGGAATAAAAATTTATTTGTAACATATTGGGTAGTACAGCATTTACAGAATGTCTACTGCAGCAAACAGGGTTTTACCGATGATAGTAACTAAAGCATATTTTACAAAGAACTAGCTTAGTTCGTTATCATTGTGCCCCTAATGTTGATATATTTGTTCCAGAAATCATCTCAATACAAGATAAAACAACATACCATTTCTTATAGCGTTGCTCGCCCTAGAGATATACATTGATCGGTTATATACAACGGTGGAAAGCTCCAATACTGCTGGTCACGGGAAAAGCAAGAGGTAAGTTCCTTAATAACGTTTAATTGTTCTTGCGGTGTGAAAACCTATTTTATTCACATTGCAACGCAGTAGAACGAATAAAGAACATCAAACTACAGAATACATACATTCTTCTATCAAAAGATTACCCCTTCGCCTTTTACTAAAGAATCGATTTCAAGCAGATTAATATATCATGCTGCTTTAACACGTTCGGTGTCAATTATGATGCTGACGTGAAGAGCAATCTATTAATGTAAGGCTTCAATTAAATCCTTGCTGTGATTAAAACTAAGGAAGAACGACTAATATAATTCCCTAAGTTACAGAAGTAAGGATGGGGCTTGGATGGACTATTGTATAACAGCTAGTGACGTATGCTGGATTCAATATCTCACTGATCACAATCAGAATACTCTCTTTCGGCTAATAAATAACTAATAGATATCTCATGAACGTACGAGCTGGTGCCGTAGTTTAGTGCAGCCCAGAGACATGTCATGTAAAAAAAACACGGAAAATATTTAATAATAGAAAGCTAAATAGTGTTGATCAGCACCCTTAATACAATGGATAAGTTGATTACCGTGTCTCTATACAGCTGCGGTACTGGCATTAGACGCAGTAGTGGGATCCCTTACTGTTCCTGATATAAAACCACATTTTTATAGCGCACGCTACTAGATGTGCGCTCCTACGAGGTTTTAACACCTGACACCTGAGGCTTCAAAATTGCTGAGGTGTGCAAAGCAGATAAGATTACGTATATATATATATATATATATATATATATATATATATATATATATATATATATATATATATATATATATATATATCTATATATATATATATATATATATATATATATATATATATATCTATATATATATATATATATATATATATATATATATATATATATATATATATATATATATATATATACAGCGCTAAAGCGTTGGCATTATACTTCACGATGTGCATTTATTCCACGAAACAAGACCAGTCGCTACCATGTACCATATAACAGGAAGTGTGTTGCCATCTGAATACTCAGTGTATGTAGTCCTATGCAATAACACCGATAACACTGCCTGATGCAGCGTCACTATACACGTTTGACGTTCCAATTTTGTCGTACAATATTGCCGTCGATATCAATAGGTTACTTCACTTTATAACTTGATCAAAGATAATAAACTAAAAACGATTAAAGTTGCAGCAGCCCGACGATATTGGCAATGTAGTAAAGACGGTGTTCGTTAAAACAACAGTAACATCAGGCATATCCGAGCGTCTGTTTAACATATATGTTCCATCCATATGATCCCGATGTCCATTAAATTAATCGGATAGGTTATAATGGCGTGATAAACAGCAATATTAACGAAAAAACACTACATACACCAATGTGATAGGCTCGAGCAGGGGATCCAAAAGAATGTTTATCGTGCTGTATAGTTCAGGTTTTATACAATACGCAAGTGAACTTAAATAAGCAGCGACAGGTCTATCTCGGTCCGCATGTGGAGTTGGGTAATGAACCATTAACATGCGTTCAATTTGAAATAATATAGACACTCAACACAATGCAACAACAATGTTGTTTACTTAATAACCATCTGCAAACTGGATCGGTCCACAAAGGCTAAAGCTTACTATTCGTGATCGTAACTCATATTGAGTTCTGATCATGTTCGACCCCTTAGGCAACTTTGATGTATGCGTTTTAAGCGTTCCTTCTGTTTGGTCACTGGGTGTTCGGTTTCAATTTGGCACTTACCATACAGAGAGAAATCATTACAAAAGCGAAACAGGAGCCAAGCGAAAGATTTGTGGGACGTGTGTTGCGGCAACTGATGTTGGAAGCAAGACTATGTTGCATGCAAACAGTGACAAAAGATAATTGGCGTGGAAAGTGGGGCCACATATGGCCAATTACAGAATCCAACCATTGGGGCACGATGCATGCTAGATGAGATGTATCATAACACAATGATTTCTCATTTAGCTTCTTTTACACAATAGAGCGCATTTTGCTAAATAACATCGTGCATCTGATAGCGGTATATCATGATTCATGAGGTTCCCCCGATAAATCGGATAAAATGCAGTCAGTGTGGGAACAGGTTTGCGCAACAGGATGTGGTTTTGTTCCAAGTAATTACATTCATTAACATCCAAAAACCTTCAACGAATGATTTATTTATTCTAAAAAAATGACTGGCAGAGATTATCCCTCATATAACTGCATGCGAACAAGATGGTCACGTACGGTTCGTGGAAGTATGCTGATTGCTTGACTGAACCTACGGTATAATATATTATATATATATTCATCAAAAGTTTGGATAGCTGAAGCTACAAGTTTTTCAATATCATTGAATGTATTGCATTGTTCGCGAAAAAGATTTTACAGCACTCATATAATCTCATCATTTACAATCGTTATTGAACTAAAAACAACAATTTTGCAGGTTAACTCGGTCCGTCTTGAGTAGCATGGTGTGTATTTTCATACGTAGATACACCCTGCTGGAACAGCACCAAAATGTTATATTATAAATATTTCATATAAATTGCTGGTGATGTTCCGCTTTCTGATACAACCAAACAGATTTTAGTCAACGGAACCAATTATAATATATACATTTTGTAGGTCTAACAATGAGGATCTATGTTTATGGCTGCTGCAAATAAGTGCAAATAATCAGAAAGCGACACTTACTCAGGTCAGTAAATTTGTCCTAGGTAACGAGACAAGCAGGACCACGGTAACCATAAATCATGCATAATAAAAATTATAAAACTTATAGATCTTGCCTACAGTCATTGCTGTTAGTAATATCAATAGCCTCGTGGACGTCAAAGTGACAAAACTAGGTAATATTGAATTACTGCTAATTGTGTTTGTTGGCGTCGATTCGTTAATATTCGCGAGACGGGGTCTCACATCTTTATATGTAAATCTCATCGGGTTAAATGCAACCAATACATGTGCATTTACCGATTGTCAGCAGATCGGAAAATAGCGTACCTCATTATTTACATTTTTTGATATTCCAATCATAGAATTATTTAACAAGAATATCCATCTTTCAATTCTAACAGAAACATTGTAAAGAACATTTGTTCTGGCAACGACGAAACACTAACCAATCACAATCTTCTATATATAAAGAATTACATTGTTATAAGCCACCTTAATATCCAATTTAATCAAGCATTTGCCTGTACATCATGAAGGGCATGGTATGGTATATCCCGTTGCAACAAAAAATAGGTGTCTTTTGTCAACTTGGCCCATGGAAAAACCCCAGTGGTAATGACATATTTTTTAACCAAACATTCGTGAGTTTAGAGTAATTGCACATGACTTACGCTGTGATGCGATCAATAATTGTCCTTTGTGAAGACTGATGTGAATGACGATTTGCTTTACTTACCACGTAAATTCTTTCGTTGAAACGGATCACAAGCCTTTACTGCTTGTTGATTGTACCCCGACAGTAGGGCAATCATATGAGAATGACTGAACATGTCTGACGTGATAAATGACGACTGACAACCTATCAACAAGATGAATGAATTTTTACCTCCATCAAAGGGTCAAACCAGAGGTCGTGAATATATCAGTGGACAATGGTTATTTAAGATGACGTCAATTCCGTATCTAGTCCTTTGGTTGCGACTAACAGAGAAAAGCATCAGTTCGAGTCCCTATAACCTCGCTTATCAATCATAATGAAAATGCTTTTTCACTAGGCGTGCAAATGGTTAACTTCCATTCGCATCCAACTGCCGAGCTCTGCCGTGCAAATCAAATCAAAATATGTATAGAATTGCCCCAATAAGAAGTCATTTATATTTTATGCTAAACCGCAATCGGAGATCCGCACCACTGCAGCTGCCCATCTTGCGCCTTCTTTTATCGTCGACAACAGAAAGGAAAAAGCCCAGATTGCATAAGTGTTATTTTATGGTCAGATAATGCAGAATACTAAATAGATGCCGAAGCTTAGGTAATTACGGTATCAGCCAAATCGACCGCATTTACATTCACATGTCATTATCAGACATGCTACCTCGACCACTACTATGATATCAGGGAAGTCATTGAATCAGCAACCCGTTAAAAGTCACTTTTAACGGGTTTAGCGTCGGGTTCGATGGATTTGGGGTTAATTTCCCTTTCCACGTGGTGTTTCAGAAGGTACTATGATATGCCTATCAATGATTGCTCTGTAAATTGGTAACTCGTTAAATGTCACATTTGCAGAGAATATTTTAATCAATATATCAGACAATAATTGATACAGTCGATTTAACAACAGGTTGAATATGTTATATGGCAAAAGGGTTAATTTTCATCTCCACTTTGTGTTCCACAAGCGGCTGACCAAATGAAGCCATGAAAACGCTTAGTAAACATCGTGCTAGCTATAAACTTCTCATGGTTTATTGATCTGAACGCATCATCTGATATGAGTCATCATAGATCACTAGCATCAACATCATGCTGATCTCATGTGTGGCTTTGAACGTCCTGGTTGTCTTACTGTGCGTTTGACCATAAATGTATTGTAACTGAAGCACCACCACCTCCAAATATTCAAGAGTACAGTTGCCAACGTGTACTTAACCATATCCACGTGTGGCCCGACTTGATGCATTGAGACTGCTCGCCGTCCAACAAGATTTTTGTCAATCCGAGCCAGCTGCTAACTGTCGGTTTCAATGGTTCAAGTGTCATTTTGCAGATTAAGTCTCGCAACGAGGATATATATTTTTTGGATTGCTGGAGATAACAAAACAATATCAGAAGCAGTGGTAATTTCGAACTGTGTGTGGAACCAACAGTGTGGCGGGGATGCCTTCATGAAATATTTGCCGTGTCTACTAGGAACATAACGATTGTTTTGTTAATATAAAAAACATACTCGTGTCTGCCTTTCGAGGAATTGTGTCTGGCCGCAACATTCTAATCAATATAAAGTATTATACAGATGCTCTGGGATTTTTACGGCCTGCAGTTTACCTTATATTGTGCCGTGTGTGACATTACACCGAAACATTGCCTATATTTATGTACTGAAGTCCTCTGTACGTTTTCCTAGTTTATTAAATGATTTTTTGTAAAGCGTAAACGAACTTCGTCTAAACGTGTACACGGCTTCGTATTCGTTAATGATCACATTTTCCAACCATAACATGTTGTCGGATCTACTGTTTGTCACTTAAATGCCACTTATGCTCACGTTTGTGCAGATTAAAAACATATTCATGGACAACGTAGCACGATCTCGATCGACAAGCTAAGAAATGTCAGCGTTTCATAAGATAAATCATTGTTTTGTGATAACGTTTTAATAACACATCCCAGCGTTATCAGACAGCTCATTTCGTGAGCGGACCTCGCTGGGTGTTGAAGTCTCCATGCCATATGTCATATCGGATAATTGACTGCTAGTCTACTTAATTGATGATGCTGATATTTCTCATAGTAAAGTGTTCTGTTGGTCGATAACTTCAGCGAATCAAACTTCTTTATGATGTTTCAAACACGTGTCATCATCATGAATCTGGCGTTGATTTGAAGCAATTCGAATTTACATGCTACATCATATTGATATGATGATAACAAAGGTATGCGTTAAATGACATATCGATCTAACCGTCTACTACCATAAAACTTCTACCAAAAATACACAATACTCGTTGTTCAGCAGCCTGTATGGTAACGTGGTTAAATGCCCTATCACACCGGCATGCGCTCATAAAGCTGAATCAATCGTCCTCGTTATATTGCGTCACTTCCTGCCTGCTATGATAAGCCAGTTTGTTCCATTACGAAGCTTTTGAGAAAGGAACAATGCACATAATCAAACGCATACACCAGGAAGCAAAATCGACTTGCAACAAACTATTTATTCCACAGCTAGAGCATTGCAGATCTGCTCAAAGCCATTGGTTATTTCCTTCAGCGCAACAACAACGTCCACATCGGCTAACATAAATTGATTAACAGCCATGTATCTAAGCTGCAATTGCATTTAGTTGATTGGTTGTAGTTGTTGTACATAGATTGAATTTCCCTCAGAAGATCACCATCGAAACTGCTTTGAAACTAATGTAGGCACACTAAAAACAATTTAGGAAAGATCAACACGTTATTTAAGTACCCGGTTGACCGCATAAGGGACACAAATCCCCGGGGGGGGGGGGGGGCACTTGGCCTTATTCTGGATAGGGGTGTGCCGCGGGACCTCAAAAACCCGTACCCGACGTACAAGGTCAAAATGGCCAAAAGCATGCCCCGTCGTACAAGGTATTATGGGAATATATAACCCCTCGTACAGATTGAAGCTGTAAAACATACCCCGTCGTACAAGTATGAGGCCAAAAAATCCGTCGAACAAGTCGAGAGGCCGAAAAAACATACCCCGTTGCGCGGCACATATGTACTACCTCTATACACTTAAGTGCCCCCCCCCCCCCGGGCACAAATCATGGTAAGTCATCAATAAAACTTCGGGAATAGTTTAAATGGAATGTTCAAGATCAATATAGGAGGCACAAATAACAAGGTCATCACAACTGTAGCCATGTTATACCCGATCATGATGATGAAATTTCATAACCCTGCTGCTGTGACGAACCCATGTTAAGGCTCCAATTCCGAACAGAAGGGAATTTGGAATAGTAAATATCGTCATCATTTAGTCACGTCATAATTGCTTGTGCTGCAAGGAGTGAAATATCATAAATATTCGAAATGTACGATACGACATAATTACTTCTAGTGGAACCTATTGCTCTATATGGAATGGATTCATTGTTTTCCGAATGGTGATTGGTTAATGAGTAACAAAAAAGCAATACAATGACAACCTTGTATCAATCCTCAAGACTGGGTTGGTCAACACAGACTCAAGCTCACTATTTGTGTACTCATACTTAGCTCTGATGAACTTCGACACCAAACTCAATGTCAATATATGCGTTATATACATACTTCTGTTAGTTCACGGGTTCTTTGGTTTCATTTCAGCAATAAGCATAAAGCGTAGGCGCACAAAAGCAAAGCGAAAGACTTGTGAGTTGAATATTGTGGCAACTAGAAGCAAGATTATCTCCCACGTAAACAGCACAATGGATAATTAGCTTTTAAAGTGAGGCCATATATAGCCAATAGCTATCACCAACAATTCCGGCAAAATGTATGGTAGTTATGAAGCATGATCAACTAAACATGCCTAACTTGGTTTCTATTACTCAACAGAGCGCATTATGTGAAATAGCTCTTTTCATCGTATATTGGTATATCACGATTCATAATGTTCCATCGATAAATCGTCTCTAACGCAGTCGGTGTGGCACCGGTTTACGCACCAGGATGGGGTTTTGCTCGAGGTGATTACATTTATTATATTTCCAAAAACCTCGCCCATTCCTTCAACAAATGATATATAACTATAAGATAAATGACTGGCAGAGATAATCTCTCATATCCAAATCAATGACGTGGCGAGCAATGAGTTCTTTCAAGGGAAGAATATGCACGAGGAATGGGAGAGGCTCCAACACAGAGCTCTTATTTGTCTGTGATGTTCCAACGAAGAGTCGTTTTGATGAGGCCAATTCGGTGCTCCAGACGAGGAATAAGTATATTGAGTTCAAGTGTGTCAAATGCAACACCCAGATACAGCAGGACTAGGTGCACAGCGGTACCCTCATCTAGGATATAGTGCATGTCTGATTTGATTTTGATGAGCGCTGTCTCAGTAATGCATCCGATATGATAGGCTGACTGAAGGTTGTACTGAATTATGTGTCACATTAGCTGTTTTTTCTACTACCTTCTCCATGATTTGTCCAAGAAATAGAATATTTGATACTGGGCGGAAGTTCTTGAAGTCATTCTCATCAATCCCAGAAGTTTTAAGCAGCGATGTTACCTGGTCTGTTTTCAGCAGAGAGGGCGCAACACAACTTACCAAGGTGTGGTTGATAATAATGGTAAGAGTGGGAATTGCCCCTGGGATTACAAGCCACACTGATAAAGTATTGAATTGATCATTTGCAATTATTCTTGATCAAGCACCAAACAATATGCAACATAATTGGATCCGTCCTGAGTAGCATAATGTGTATGGTCGATGCACAGACAAAGCACCATCAAAATCAGGCATTTACAGTTTATAAATGACATAATTGTGCCACCTACCATCAGGCGTTTTGTCACAAACAATTATGCTGGATCTCACAAGAAGAAAGGGCTGTACTTACTGAGCAGTCGACAATCATCACATCTACCATGGGAAGACACACTATAATGGTGTGTTGGCAATGTTTATTCTCGGTGGTAGGCATGTTCATTACGTCTTATGACCAATAAACCATTTATTGAACAATCTGTCTTTGACATTGGCATGGTTTTTGCATGTTGATGATCTTGCATCTTAAGGTTGCCATTTATATATCTTATACAGAGTATGTCAACTATCAAATGTTATAAAGACTCGTTTATTCTCTTGGTATAAGCGATTGGTTATTTTAACATTAGATCAGGAGGGAAATGATCTATGACTAACATTACTCAGAGATATACCATATGGTTTCAGTAAATATACAATTTGTAATGCCATTTCAGAAGTAATCATTTGTGGCTAAAACGGTTTGTTATCACTTCTGCTCAAACGGTAACAGGTATAAAATATTCCTGAGTAACATGGATTGTTTTTTCTTAGTTGTATCAACTGCTATAAAACGAGAACGATAGTTATCCAGCCATTTGCGCCGTACCATGAACACTCTGTTTGTAATTTGCTGGTCTGAAATACAGCACAACATTGCACCACTGTATCAAACTCTGAACACAAAATACCAACAGCTATTCGAAGGTATTATCCCATATTCTTATTGTTATTGTGATTATGTGATATTATTGATATACGGATTGCAAATTCAAATGTCAGAAGGACCTAATAACCTATTACGTGTGTGTAATGATTTATAGTGGATGTTTGGCTCATAGGTCGTAATAGGTAAAATAGTTACTGTGCCATTGAAATATTTCCCACCGAAGATCAACAGTCTATCGGTTAATAATAGCACAATAACACTTCCACACAATTATTCAGCATGGCAAAAACTACACTTGTCGATAAGTAAAATATTTGTAAAAATTATACTGTCAACGTGTTCACTTTGCACTAATTGTCTTTCTAACTTGTTTGATACGGATTGTCAAGGTGCTTATGGCGAATGCATCAATAAAACGTCCGGTAATGGAATATTCTATATAATCAGCGCCACTTTATATTGGTGATAGGCAAGATAAATAGCCTAATATGGCTCATAATCGATTCTATATCGTTCCTGCTTAATATTTAGATACAAACTGATAAGTTAACGGCATATTTCTCTCATGACGGTCACCATGTATCTCATGTTTCAAAACGAGACTCTATAATCCATAATTTCAGCAGTATAACCTCTATCGCATAATTTGATGGATTTGTCGTTAATGTTACAAACATGATTCACCTCCATCCTTAATTCCTTATTACGCAAATGGAATTGGTTTATTGTCCATTTAAGCTCATTGGAATATATTAATTGGGCGCTTCACAGCTTTAGCAAGGGCTCTATTGGATTATGATCCAGTGTATACAAAATTATCAGATAAGCCGCAGAATAAGATTTCAGGATACCAAAAGGATGGCCGTCGAAATTATCCTGTTACCAGAATCTCTTTTCTAGTCGTCGGCATATTCCACGCACCATCACGACGGTTATCTTCTTCTGCCATCACGACGGTCATCTTCTGCTGTCCATTAGAGCCCATTAGCAACACGATCCATAATATCAGCCAGACAACCGATATCTACATACATTAATAGATGGAAGTGGTTTATTGATTTGCAATTATTAGAGCGTTTAAAAGCGTGTTTTAGCGAGTGCCAAATCGGATTATCGGCTTGCTAGCATGTTTGCGGGGAATTGCGTCTTCGATTCCTCCAGCCGTGAACAGTCATTAAATAGAAAGGCTGAACATTATGCGCACCACATATAATCAAAACAAACGAAATCACACCTATTGATGGAGATATTTTCGCAGTAGATTCTCAGTGGTTGCTTCCATCTACGACCCCTTGGCGCGTATCCGAATAATTTGAATATATACTTGCCTATAGTGGTGGTAGAACAACGTGGTTTATATGTTGCAGTAGACTAGGAAGTCGTTATAAATAGCAATCGAAATCGTAAGGTATTGTTTGATAAATCCGACCAATTTGTTCCACTGGTGCTAAAAGTCGAGTGTTTTCTTGTGCCTATAACATGGAGTGTTCATGCAAGTTGATGTATTCGCCTGCAACGACTTGATGCATTGCTGGGCAGCGGCGTGAGACAGACAGCAGAAGTAGCGCTATCAGATGTTGTACAGCTTCAGGACGCTGTCAAATAGCACCGGCGAATTGTCATTTACGGAGGATAAACAATGAAGTGTTATTCATGGCCTTAGAGGATATGTTGGTCATTCTTGGTATAATATAAACAGCGGCACGTTCTGCTATACACACAACCACACAAACACATACCAATATACCGACAAACACGAATTCACAAACGTATACAACCCCAATGCACAATGTGTGTGTCTGTGTGTGATTAGGGGCATGATGGATTGAAATGCTGCGGCCTTGGATACAATGGCCATCATATATATATATATATATATATATATATATATATATATATATATATATATATATATATATATATATATATATATATATATATATATATATATATATATATATATATATATATATATATATATATATATATATATATATATATATATACATTTGTATATATATATTTATATATCTATTTGGCGAGTGAGCAGATCGTGCCAGTGGACAATATGACAATAATTCCTGTGCTCGTTTGTGCTCGTTTCAGTTGAGACTCGTCGGCTCGCGTGTGCAGAGATCTTTTCTCGCTTGAAGAGTTACAAAAGGCCAAGCACGCTCTCTGGAAAATAAGTGACAAGGAAGGTCTTCCTTCGTTCGTTTGACGTCGCGACTCAGCAGCGAGGTCAGTAGTTGATGCCATACTTGATTATATATTGACAGCACTTCCACAGCTTGTAGCTGCCGAGAAAATGCCCATTTTTGTAATTAATTCGCAGAGCTTACATCGCATCCCTAGGGCCACCCATACGGAAACGTGCGCCAATAGCATATGTGAACGAGTCAACGACATAGAGGGCAGGCTCAAGATGCTCGACGACGCGATGGTCAGCATCCGGCGTATAGAAAGTTGTCTATCTGCTCAAACGCCATATAACAGCCCGTCACATGCTGCCGTCACAGCCATAGCTACTGCGAAATCCGTTAGCAACAAAACAACTACAAAGTCTGAAACTGCTACCCCCAATTGAGCATACACCTCTCAAAAAGATGATTTTGAAAACGAAGTCAATGCGCCTGCCGATCGAAGCAATGACGGTTTCAAACTGTAGAAAGACGCAAGAGAACACACGGGTTCTCAAGGGGAGACCATATGGAGGCTGTGCATTTCTGCATAAGCGTGATTCGAAGTTTTCAATCCGTCTTGTGCAATGTAATAATGTCAGGTGCATTGCTTGCGTGGATAATGTAAATTGTGACGGTCGATCTGCTTCAATGTTTGTTATAAATTTGTTCATGCCGTGCGATGTGTCATCTTCAAATCCATGTAACAATATCTATAATGAAATTCTTAATGATGTCCATTCTATCATCAACGCCCACTTTGATGTAAATTTCGAGGTTCTAGGGGGTGACCTTAAAACTCATTCTAGACAAAATAGCTCACGAAATACAATTTCAATGAATGCATTTTATGAGCAGCATGGTTTGACACCTTGCGAACCGATTGGGTTCAGTGTCATTGATTTCACCTATGCAATATCCGTTCGGATCATTTCATATTAAATATATTGCCGTTCGTCTCAAGATATACATATACTCACGATGAGGACAACTTATCTGACTATAGCCCTGTTTTTATGAGTTTGAATGTCAATGTTTTAAAGACGTAAACTAAAACTTAGCATATCCAGTCAGATTAGGAGTTCTATTGCCGATGAAAACTGAATCACTAGTTTTAAAAGCTACTTGAGCAGTTTTTTGTCAGAGGTCAAACTACCAACATCTGTTGCGACATGTACCATTTCTGTTTGTAAGATGCATAATGAAATGATTGACAAATAATTCAATGATAAAATCAATGCGTGTGTATTTGTTGGAATTCACAGTTCTTTAGCCGACAGATCGATTATCTGGTTACGTTTATGGGTGGAAAATTGGGCCCCTTGTATCCTTAAAGACATTAAATGCGAAGCTAAAAGGGATAATACGCAGCGAAATCCGCAAGCTTCAAAATCGGCATCTGTCCCGTCTCTCGTTAATAACGTTCAAGGAGACGAAGCTATCAGCTCGTTGTATAAGGACAAGAATTATATAAAAGCGTATCTTACGTCATATATATCTTTAAATGGATATATATATTCAATTATATATACCTATATATACATAAACATATATGTATCTAAATATATAAATATATATATGAATATGATTATATATAAATATATATTTATTTACATACATGTATGATTATACCGTAATATGTGTATAAACATATTCATTTAAGTAAGTCGATATCTAAATATATGTATGTATATATACATACATATATGCATATGTGTGCATACAATTATACTTATACATACTTTCATATGTATATAAATATATATATATATATTTGTATATATATACATATATCCATATGCAAATATAGATATATACAAATACAAATATTATATATAAATATATATATATATGCAAAAATATATACATTTTATTTACATGTATATATATATGTATAATTATTTTTACACAGGCTTGACAGCGAACTTTGATGCTGCTGCTACGTAGTCCAACGGAAGTTGATTAATTTGCCATTATATCACTTGTGTCATTCCTTTTTGCGATATAATTCTTTTTAGATGACATCACCATCGGCTACATTGCCAAATAACTGTCATAATCGCATGATATTTGCGTCACTTGTTATCAGTAGTATCATTGGTTGGTAATCTTACTTGTTAGTGGTTGAATTGGTACTTATACATGCTCTGATTTAATCCTTATGCGTGATTATCATCTCGCAATTGCATTATGATGTCTATCATTAATTTTATTTAGATCACACTCCTACTATACACATATTAAGATTAAAATGAATCAAAATATATGGTTACCAAAATAGCTGACGCTAAAAGCGACTGACAATATAACCCAACTAACATAAGCGAAAAGCGTTAGGTTTTTTCCCTGCTCGAAGTTAATTGGCCTATCAGCTGATCAATCGATTAACCTTGATACATGATTGATTTAGGGAGCAAATGGCTCAATATGCTGTCTTTCTCTGATTAATCCTAATGTAACAAACCTCTATTATCCCGAGTATGAAAAGGGAGTGATTAAGATGATAAAGGGTCCCTTTTATCATATAAAAGAGCTGTATATACTCTTTATGCGCTTAATTCATAATATTGGTCGAGACCTTCAGCGACGCTGTTCGGTTAAGGCATGTTTCGGTGCTCATATATTTCATATTAAGAATATAAAGCATTTCAATTATTTGAATGATTAACCTAGTTAATGGTTATTTTGCAACCATATGTCAGAGAGCGAACCATCCAAAAATAATCTGCTCCCGACGATTAAATTTAATATATTACCAGAAAAATCTATTTGGCATCGTCAATAATGAAAGGAGAAGATCTATGATTTAGCTGCGTTACCGTCTTATTAAAGGTCAACTACAAAGATTTTTTTTATTCCATTTTTCCAAAGTTCTATGTTTTAAAAGGGATTCGTGACCAAAATAAGGTGACTGCGCGCTTTTTTTCGTTAAGAAAAATGATTTTTAAATGTATATTTCCCACGTCGAATCTGACAAGATACCGCTCGGTAAAATTCGTGAATTTCCGAACAGTGACGTCATTCAGGTTGTTTGCGAATATTCATCGCCATCTTTAGCCTTCCCGGTTGGTTGACAGCGTGTGACTAACTCGTCTTTCTTCACGGTCTGGTGCGTTTCTTGGTGTGGATTATACCTTATTGTTGTGCGTTTGGTTGTCGGAACAATGTGAAGTCAGGCGTGATTTTTTTTTGTTTCTACAAAAGACATATGCACATATGTGGTTATACGACAGTTCTATGTTCTGACCATTTCGAGAAAAGTGCTTATGAGACTGACCCAGAGCTGCTCAAAAGTCTAGGATTTCGTAAGAAACCTGGGCTCCGAAATGGTATTGGCAGCTGAGCAGATAGATAAATCAAGTGACAGTGGTGAATCACAGACTGAGGTGTCACACTCAAGTACTGCCGACGTCGGCTAGGCGAAGAAACTTCGCCTGTCAGCGTCCGCGCTGTTTGCTACACCAGGGGCGAGTGCCTTGCCGTCTGCCGACCATGAAGCTTGCTCTCACTTGTCATAAGGGGTGAAGGCAAATGTTTTGGTGAGTGTCACAAGGCAACTGCATTATTATATATGGTGAAATGCATTGGCAGGGATAACTTCTGTTGTATGTTTCCATGTGTCTTTTCAGAGTCAATTTGTAAACATTGACATCCTTAAAGGCTATGATGAATGAAATTGTAGCATACTTATTGTATTGATACCATAGATGGCTGACAAGTCTCTACAAACACAGAGTTCTATCTTTCCTGGGATAAAGAAATATTCAAGAGGTACCCAAGTTGGCCCATCTCACCAAAAGTGTCACCAGGGGCACCCAATATGAGCCCTAGGAGGAATCTGGTTGACTGGTGGACAGCGATGATGAGATGGAAACTGACCCTGACTATGACTTCACTGACGAAGTGATGATGCTGAGATGGAAACTGATGATGACATGGCGTTTGAAGAACTGTTAGGTAAATGTTGTTTTGTTTGTAGTGTAATCACAGGGTTTTATTTGATGGAAGAAAAATTTAGCTCACAGAATGCTTATATACAGTGGTGTTGATCTGGAGGATGGCCCTAGTCAGAATCAAAGATTCCGGGGGAGTTTTGCTTGTTTTGAACAAATCAGCGTGAATGGACACCGTAAGATGTGGGATTGCCAATTTTTTACAGGAGCTATGCCCGCAGGGAATTTGTTTATGGCTTCAGGGATTTTTGTTAGTGGCAGTAATGCTATTAGAACACTGAACATGTTCAGGTATGGGAAAATCCCAAGCCTGTCAAAGTACCAATTTCTTTTGGTGTGAACATGCATTAATCTAAAATGAAAAACATGTTATTTTGACATTTATTACCAAAACCTGAATAAGTTTCATTTGCACAAACATTGTTACCCAATTAAAAATTGGCATATAATATAACTTACTTATTATATGACTATCATAAAAATATGAATATCATTGATTTGCTTCAGACTATGTACATCAGGTGCTTGATCTAAGGCAAAAATATCCAAGCTACAGACTTGCTGAGGTCCTTGCAGATGACAGGACTGTCCCACCACCTATTGCCTCCCAGTACGAGAAACCTGAAAAGGATCTTCTCGTAGGTGCTCACAGGTGTCGATTCAACCTGACCAAGAAATCTTCCGCTCCATTGTACATAACCTGTATATTTGCCGCCCGGGTCAGGGAAGGATTTTCTAACAGCTGTTACCACACAGGCTGCCAGCACTTTCCTGTTTCTTTTGCCCAGTCTGTGCCATATCCAGAGTGTAAACTGTCGGTAAGCTAGATACCTGAATAATCTGAAGCAATATGTCAATTAGTTGTCTATGGTTTTAAAATAAGTTGTATAGCTAAAAAAACAATTGTCATTTGTCAACCATTCCCTCACTTCATAATTTTATTGTAAGCTCTGCCTCTGGATATCATGTAACTGGCATTATTTATTCTTGGCTATGTAAAATATATTGTAGTTCATCAATATGAACACTGAATATTTTACACAGTGGAATTAATGTTCCCTTTGTAATAAATATGATACCATCCTTTTTGGTAGCAATAATGGCTAACTTACTCATTGTAGAGACCTCATCTCCAACAGGTCTGTCCATTTGAATAGATTCAAATTTGGACACTTCCAGCACATTTTTATTCATGCAGCTAGCCAGGAATCTGGGATGCTTGGTGATGCATGTCCATTCGTCCGTTAGAGCCATCACTCTCTCCAAACTTCTGTGGCTGCGTCCATTGGGATGCAGTAATGACATCTACACCTAAGTTAGAGAAATAATTAAAGAGTCATTGTAAATTTATATTTGTGGTACAATGTATGAATATAAAAGGAAAATACTTTATAAACTGCATGCAAACATCTGTCCACAATATTCAATGTGCTCAGGGTACAATGACAAAGCTACATTCACTAGCCAAGTACTATTTGTTGTAGTAGTTTAGCTCCGGTCGTAACGGTAACATGAATTTATACCTCAGACGTCTTGTAGGGCTATAGTAGTTAGGTCTGTCAACATACCATCCTCAACGTACAGAATGTGTAAATTTATTGGGTAAATGAAACTAACGATATTTTTTTACCAGTTAATATAGTTCAATAAAGCTTGGGAAGGGTATTCTAAAACTTACCATTCATCGAAATCTTTTGTTGATTCTTCATCCGAAGCGGACCCTTGAGTTAGACTTAATTAGAGCTCCCGGTGTCATTTCGTAGTGTGACTTGGATTTTTCAACTCCCGTCCGTATTGGCTCAAATAAATAGTCATGGACATGATTTGCCCCAATGTTATGCTATGGGGACTCGTAAACTTCACCAGAAGACGACATGGCTTATCAAAACGGTGTAATTTTAAAATCCAAACAATCGTTTTTCGCTTCGCTCGCTCGCTCGCAGTCAAATTCTCTTGGAGACAGCGCAGCAGGAATGACGTCACGCAACGTGCACCTAGCGGCCAACTGAGGTAAAATGGCATCGAGAAGATGGCTTCGTATTTTCTTCCGAATGAAACCTTATCGGTGGATTTTTAGTACTTATGCATTCGGTTGCAATGAATTATGGGTCCCCGTTGGTTTATGAGTTATTAATCTTCAATTTGAAACACATTATAAAGAAATGATGAAAATCGTTGAAGTTGACCTTTAAGACAAGATAACCCTTTGAAATGGATAGTTTTGTATGTTCGCGGTAATTTAATTCATTCTCTTATATACTACCACATTTTTCAAACTCCAATATCTTACTTAATTGTTTCGGTTGCCATCCAAATAGGGTCATTAATGAATCCTACAAATGTAAAGCCGTCTTTATAATCTAAAACGCTTCAGAAACCTTCAAGACTTCTTGTGAACGAGTGTCAACAACGTTTGGTTTATACATCGTAATTAATGAGACAATAATATCGACAACCCATTGTTTAGTAATGTTAATGTTATGAATCGGTGCATTGGTGGTCTCCATGCAGTCTGATACCAGTGATACAGGTTGTTCTCAGTGAGATTGTGGGACCTGTAACGAATTCATTCAATACCACTATGTCATGCATAACAACAATAATATTACATTGCAAAACATTAGACAACACTAGTATCGTTGACACCTCGGTCATGATCCGACTAGCTAGCGCGAATGTTCCGTGATACTTCCATCATGATGATGAAGGTACAGGGAGCAAATACCCTTTCGGCGATTATAATTATTCCAGAATTACATGAGACTCCCGAGCCATATTACCCGATTGTCGCTGCTGCGTGGAGCGGCAACAGTTCACGACCAATTTAAAAGTTTGTTATATAGAGTTTGCAACCCCATATATGCCACAGATTCTCGTGCTATTTTTGAGTTTGTCGATATACGAGTTGGGGTTAAATGTCTAAATGTCAATGCAGCATCAATAATTCTTTGTTTTGGCATATTCCCCCTAACATTTAAATGACTACACTAATGGCGACAGCTCGTATATTCAAACTCTATTCACAACAGCATCATAACATACTTTTAAACCTGTTGCTCATTTGACATAACTAAACTACCAAACACACATTTGCGGTATATGCAGTCGGTATTTCTAGATAAATCAGCGTCAGCTGTTTGAATCCCAGCCATTAGTTCACCACAAACTGACATCAGTTGGTGATGTGCTAGTGATATGACATGCATGCGTACATCAATGGCTTTATGTTAACCACCCATGCTCTAGCCAATTCCACCAAATTGGTCCAAATATGGCGATTTGCTGAGTCAGATAGAGATGCCTTATGGCATTGTGATTTATTTATATGAGCCTCATTTGCATGGCATAATAACTGCTCAAAACGCCATGTCCCCTGTGTTTTTTAAACGATACTACATGTGTCTCTCAATAGATGTCGGCGACGCTAAAAAATCGTCATAAATGAATGAATCAAATGAGTTTTAAATATAGCAACCTGCTTGCCTATATTGTTTAATAGTGATTGCCTTACGACAAAATCCAGTTACATGAAAGCAACAATGACGGCCTTAGTTCTTATTTCTGATGTTTAAGATCATTTATGTGCGCCTGTGCTCCACTAAGAAACATATCATAAAAAATCGCTAAGTGAAGTGCTTGATAAGCAATACAAGCAAGTGGCACAACAAGGCAATTAGGAAGTGTTCAGTAGTGATTCCCAAACTTTGCTGTCATTCAAACCAAGTAGACTTCTTTCAACTTATACATTCGTTTAATGGCTTCCAGAGGAACTTCCAGAAATCGTAAGGATGTCGAGCCCGGAATGATGGAATCAACACAGAACTAAGTAATAATTGCATTGCTAACAGTTTCATGCTTGTAATCAATACATTGTGTGTACACAGTCAACCTGAACGTTTCGACGCTCCTCGTGTGATTGATTCTTATGAAACAAGTCATTAACTTTAATTGGCCTGCAAATGCTTAGCTCGCAGTTATAATCGACTAACAAGGTCTACAGGGAGTCATCCAATGGGTTGTATTTAATATACTGTGTCTCGCCTCTCGTACATGGCTTTCATTGCTTATCAATAGAATGGTAAATTCATCAAACTCTGATTCACAATGCATAATGATAATGCGCTCGAATGTATGTGACCTCTAGTTGCCGTTCTACACTGGTGCCAATGACCCCTGCCAAAAATAAAAATGTGAATATGCATATCGCAATCAGTGAGATGACAATGTATTGACAAGGTTTACTTAAGGAGCATATTATAGAAATATATCGAGGTATTTTTTTCACACTAATAAATATGTGCATTTGGATTATTAGGCAATTCTTTCGGCTAAAATTTCTATCAAGCTTAAAAACATTGAATAATACAATGCTGCATTACTATCCACGACCTTTGGATGATTTACATGACCATTTCTATATGTTGATATGTACAGCTGCCGCTGACAGAGACCCTAATAATTGATCTTGCACGTTTTGGCGGTCGCACGTGGTACTGTGTTTGTAATACACCATTGTCTGTATTGACGGTATAAAATGATGCAATGTCAACCGCCCTGCTGATATTTTCCCCTGCGACCATTTATTATTGGATTGTATTGATTCCTAAATTGTGTAGTACGTTATAATTGTTTAAACAATCTTCTTGAAATGTGTTGTGGGCAGCAGTACCATGCATTTCACAATCAGAAACTAATTAGTTCTGCAACCTGTGAAAAGTAACAATAGCAAAGCATATTCTTTTCAACATATCAAAATGTCGGTTATGTACATGCGATAAATAGGTTGATTAATTATGTACATATGTTATTCATGCATCGCTTACTTGGATAGTGAGTAAATTCCCTGGTATCAGTTAATATCTAATTGGAAATATTTTGTTACGGTAGTCCATACAAAATCCAACTTTCACCGCTTTGACTAACCTCATCATAAGATATATCACATTATATAAAGTACATACGCTATACACACATGCGATTAAATTATCTCAAAGAATTTGTATCATCACAATCTCTGCTTCCAAAGCCAAGCTTCTAAACACTGTGCTGCTTGATGGATGATAAGGTCAGCGAGAATCTGGTTAACAGACATACCAGCAGTAATGTGTTATATAGTTACTACAAAATAGATAGAAAGAGAATATATTGTTTTGATAAATAGGACCAAAACAGGTAAGAGAATGACCAAAAAGAGGATGGGATATTAAAACTGCGAACAATAATTCTATGACATATCACCACCAGCAGATTTAGTAAACCAGAGCTGTCTAGCCAGTCATCTGTGTGAAATCTATCTAAACGAGTCGCAACCCACAGCAAACAAGTTATCCCCCTTTTAGTTGCCTTTAAAAGCTCTGTAGTGTGGGTTGGTGCACGGGACCCTGCCGTTTTTATGCATATAGGATCTCGCCACCCATATGATACGAACTTCTGTACCTCGGACCACCTCTTATTTGTTGCCTTACGATGGGGGGGAGCGTTGCGCTCGGAAAAACAAACAATCACGCATAAGCTGTCGACTTCGACCGACACGGGTAGGTTTCAGACCGCTGTGCCAGTAGTCAGCGCGTGTACCATCCGCCTATTTATTACTCGTGCGATCAATAATTGTCCGCGAGTCCGTTATCTTCTTACAATGCCAATAAGTCCAAAGTGGCAAATAGTGCCATTTGTAATATATCATTTCAATAATTCAGGCAATCATCTCTGGAGAAACACAAATTGATCGAGAAAAGAGACTACTTTAGGTTGCCTTGAATACGTTTCAGTAAAATATTTTTGGAATACTAGATAAATGAGCATCTAAGGCTGCGTGAGACATATCTGGTACTGCATAGGTTGTTTAAACACGTTTGAAACAAAAAGATAAAATCTTTGCAATATTAAGTTAACGTCAAACTTGGTGCCAGCCAGTATTATTGTCTTATTTTAAAGAATAAAATAGCGACGATAATTGTGATTGAAATGTTCTTGGTTGAATAGATTCCCATGACTAGTACAACGGCTGTCCATATGCCTCACATCTGCAATAAGTAAGAATCAATTCAATCCTATAGAACAGAAATTTGGATGCAACCACACTACTTATGCAGCGCTGCAACAGCAGTGTGTATATAGTCGCGTTAGAAATTCCGATGACCGCATTCGTGAATAAATGAACGGATTGGTACAAAACCGTCAATATATCAGCATGCATATAAAGCATTATAAAGAGGAAATATTATGTACTCAAATTAAAGAGGCATTATTAATGTCTAATTATCCACACACAACAATTTAAAAGGCACAGATTTTCATAAGATATGCATCTTCAAAGCGTTCTGTATTATTAACATCGGTTCTGCACAACACAATAACACAAATCATCTTGCTTCATTGTACATTTCGATCATTTAAACGTTAAACAATGAAGATGCAGGGAAGAAGAACATACGGAAAGGAGAAAGTCGATAAAACATTATCATACGCACAAATAATTGCAATTTTTCTAGTTATTTGAAACTGCATACGATACGAAATTGTCAGGGGTTGCATGTCAACTGCAGTTTGGACCGCAATAATGTATTATCTTTGAAGATTAGCTTGGACACATAGTCAATATAACTAGCAATGCTGTAATTTGCATAAAAGTAAACACTTACTTTGGATAAAAACAAATACTATCTATCACCTCTATTGATTGGCAAGGTAATGCATTATTGGAGGACATTTTGATAGCGTATCAATAACGATAAAAAAATTTGCATGATTAATGTTATCAGATAAAAAAAATGACGAGAAATGTTATCGAATCATAATTTCCTTACTCTTTATTATCACTCTCAGTCTTTGGCATCTCTAGTTTGGCGCGCTGATGCATTACAGGACATTTGACAGCGAATCAATTAAGGTGAAATACTGTATATGAGTAATTGTAGTGAGATGAATTTCATTCCACAAAGAGAATTATCAATATTATCAGATCAATAAATCTGTAAGGTACATCAACGAATCATGATTTGCTAAGCATTTGTGATATTTATACCAAAACTGCATTAGTCACGACGTCAAACACGATAACCTGTGCGGAAAATCTTTAACTAGTACAGACGACTAGAGGGCAAAATTACCATGCAATAACATGGACGTAAATTTTTCTGTTCGCGTTACACTGTTGGGAGATAAATACATTAAAATCCAACATGCACCCCATTCATTATGATAATAACAGACCTGGACTAGAATGATAGTCACGCTGCAAAACACACGGCTAATGATGAGTGCCCAAGGTCAGGACCCCATCTTCGCAGTTGCCCAGTAGGGAATTGATTCATTGAATCCATTTAGCTTCAAAGCTACCCATAGAACCTACCAATAAATCAACATTTTTTAATTATGGCCAAGGAGCAACTGCTTGTGGGTCTTTGTAAAACATAAATCGGGTACCAGAAATGATCAAACGAAAAACCAATATCAGCCGGTCACGATTGTCCGTGTAACGTTAAGCATGCAGTGATGTTTCAGGATTTCAAAGAACCTCCTATACCCACCAACCCTTAATATCATTTAAAGTGTATCCGTTGCAATTGCTATGACTATCTTTTATAGTGATTGCGCATTCAATGCAATACGCTAAGCATTGGCTTATATGATGGTTTGTGTGTGTTATTAATCCCATGGTAATCTGTCGGGACCCTTAATGAACACACTGACATTCGCACAAACAATAGATTTCAAGTTGTTGAATTGGCCGCGTTCCATATTGACGCTTGTCAATGGCGTTTGTGATGCCCCGGGAAATACCATTTTCCATATTGACACTTTGATGGGACGGAGCTGGATAAAAGATGTCAGTGCTTTTAAACAAAATTCCGATTCAATTTGAAATATACGATAGGAACCGACAATAAATGGGTAGTTACTACGATATCGATTAATTAGAAAAACAACAATTCGGCAATAACATTAACTAAAATATATTGCCCATTGAAAACACATTAATAAAACAAACAACACGAAACGACGTTGCATGTTGTATATCCAAAGTCAAATGTTAATATTCGCTCTCAATGGTCCGTAGATTATATGTCATAAATTGGTGTTATTTCATTGACTGAGGAAATATTACGCCACTTACATATGATTATATAGCGTTTGATGAATTTTGGTTGAGGCGAGTTATATAGATCATACCTGACGAGAGGATTGTATTCATTTTTAAATCAAAATACTTGTATGCCATCATGTTGATTGCGAATCTGGCATTAAGTCAATAACTAGGCTATTTACATTTTCCTTGCATTGCGCTATATGTTAGGGTTGTGAGACCAACGGATGCATTAACATAACATATATATTTCTCATGTTACAATCTGCTCGTTCAAAATTACCATAACTGTTTGCGCTCTACGTCGATGCGAATGAAAGAAATGAGGGTAAACCAGATATATGAACCTTGATCATTAAACCACTTTTGATTTAATTACCACCATATGCAGCCAGGATTTACGGCGGATATTTGCCTTTGAGGTTGATCGATCATATGAGAGACACAAATTCAAACAGACATATGAATTATTGATGTTGCGACCGGGCTTGGGTTTTGATGTTACATGAGTAGTGTTCTACTCAGATGTGCTGCTTGTGGGTAAATGACATGATTTGAGTGACAATCTACATTTACAAAGGATTCTACAATATTGCAAGCAACTTATGTATTTCACTGAAGCTGTGCCTCGACCAGTGATGTATTTAGCGGGCTCCATAAGCAGCATTAAGAGAGATGTTATGGTCAGCTACGCATGTGCTTCTTTGTAAAATATGGCTTTTCTGTTTACTGCTGTTTATATATATAATGCGTCGTAATATATACATGTAGTTATCATCTTTATCCTTGCAAATGCAAGCTGCAACGAATTCTCTCTCTTCATCTATTCAATAAACATTATGAGGGTCACCTTGAAGAGGAATCGTCCTCGGCATCATACTCATAGTTCTCATCATCAACTAATTACTACATTCCGACTATTTTCATTTGACTTCGACTGGATATTAGAGATGAGTGCCAATATTTAAAAATATGTCTTTAAAGTGTTTGACATAGCAATTACATTGCAGTGAACATTGACAAAAATATGACAGATATGATATCTAAATTGCAAAGCATTATGGCGATCAAAAATTACAAATTGATAGGCTATGATTATTTGTCTGCTTGTGGACTTGTTTTGCTCTGAACTGAACAAGTATCATGAAGAGAAAAATGCTATAAACTTCGTGTTTCTCATATGATTTATGGTCAGCTATTGACGTCTGGTCCAGTGTTTATTTCATCCATTGAATGATAAAGCATATATAGCCTGATGAAACGCATAGAGCAATCTTTGATACTACCAATGTGCCAACGTAATGATATGCTTATGCATTTACAATGTTCTTTAAATGTACTTACTTACTCAAGAGTATTGCAATTTTAGAATACTGCATAAACTGGTATTTCTTCTTAACCCTACGCCTGCAGTGTGTATCGTTTACATCGCCGCACCACACTTCACGATACAACATATGGTGGATAATTCATTTGATTCCGGCTGCCAGAGTGTAAGTACAGTTTTTAAGATTTTCTTTGATATTCTGTTTGATGTTCAATTATAACTGCTGAATGGAAGAAATCCTGGGAAGAAACAGCACCAATTATATCGAGCTACCCAAATTGCTTAACGACGCTGAATGTCGCAATGCGAGCTTATGGGCGGCCTTGAAGAATGCTCGTGACATGTATGAGAAAGTCTGTTGGTGGGAGAGATTCTTAACGCAGAAATGTCGGCGATGTAGAGTGGAAAGCAAACAAAACCAGCTCCTGCTATGTGAGAGGGACGCATGAGACATTCGTGAATGTTTTGAGTATTGTGAGGAAGAGAATAGGTCGCGTGATCCATGATCCAAAGACATTAGATATATAATGCTGTTGAGAGAGGCTCATGAAGAATGAAAAGCCACAGTTGTCGCTCTAATTGCAAAGTACTGCATATGTTGCATCGTTTGATTCCCCGCCAACTGCAATCGTCTAATCACCAATCCCTAATCGTCGTACTCCTCTGCCAACTTAAGTCGCCCTATCCCCGACCCATCCTTGTCCCACTCTTCCGTCGACTTCAGTCGACGCATCCCCAACCCCTCATAGTCGTACCCTTCTGTCAACTTCAGTCGACCCATATCCAGCCCCTCTTAGTCCCAGTCCTCTGCCGACTTCAGTCGACCCATCCCCAACCCCTCTTAGTCCCTCACCTCTGCCAACTTTGATGGACCCATCATCAAACCCTCCCTTCTGTCCCACCATCACCAATAATACTTACTACACCGACTAACACTATCACCTTCCCCTCATGGCTGTGGCTAAAGACTGAATTCTAACCGGCCATCACCAAACCTTCATAGACCAAATGAATTATCACATTTCGACTCCACATTACCCGCCGATCCCGTGTCCTTCCCGCAATCTCCCCTTCCACAAGTTACATTTTTGCCGCCATCACCTCTCCCTGGCGCTTCCTATTATCTCCCTGCAAAACCCTCTATCCCCAAAAACTTGAAATCCAATTCACATGACCTGAGTTCCTACACCATTGCCATAGCTACATCGCCTGATATCAGAATCGGGAATAGTGACCAGATACTTCCGAGCTTGACACGTAACTCCTCCCGAACCTGCGTCACAAATGTACCACAGGCATTTCGGCAGACCCGCCGTTGCTATCTAGGTCACGCTACAAGTGGCTAACTCCGTCAATACGATGGAATAGATACAGGCATCTGCTGATGACTGACACATCCCGACCAAACAGATGATGACATCATTTGATTGATGACCCCGAATTCGCCCCATCATACTAAATAATGTTTACACTGTTTGTAGCGTTACTTGGTTTTAGTATGGATTGAGCTTCTGTATTTAATATATGTATTAGATATATGGATCGATGTTTGTGACACACGACGCACGGGTTTCTTTTCTTATTGGAACATCACCAGCAAAATGTTTTCCAACATGGAACCGGATGATGAAATAGTCTGCAATAAACGGCACAGCCAAGTGGCTGGCTTTCATAGAGGACTTGAAAAGAGCTCCACCAGCTTAACCACCGGCTCTGGCATTGACAATGATACTGCATACGAGAGTCGGCTAAATGGTGTTGATGATTTGTTCTATTCATAAACAGGCAGTCCCAACGGGGTTGTTAATACCATCAATGGCGTGATGAACATGGCAGCAACATCGCAAAACTCAAATACTAAATAACAGATCATTGAATTGCATTTTTGTCGCCACACATAAACAGCACTCAACATGGACGATATCATCATTCAAACTCACTACTGTATGAACTAATTGTATTGTGGGTGGTATGTTCATGCAATGTGTTGCCATCTACAATTAGTGTTCGACAATATGCAAGACTAGTCCAACACGATAACGATTATATAAAAGATTGCGTATTTCGTTCAAAAGAATGACATCACGGATGGTATTTTTTTACAATTCACCAGCGAAAATAATTGTTTCAAAGTAAACGTTTTGCTCAGTCTAATCCCATGTATGATTTTATATTGGTAAAATCGACAATTTATCGCACCTATGACAAGTATATGATATGTGCAATGAATATATGACCAGTTATAACTGAATAATTCAACAATGCAATAACGACAGCACGAAGCAGTTATTTGTTTCACAGTTTATTCATCAAGTGTAAATTACCAATGTGAGTAATGAACTAGCCATTTCACTGAAGATTTCATACATTTCTATATGGTCATTATGTACTGCTATTGCGTGATATGGAAGCAAATGCACCAGAATTGTACATTCCAAATTATATTTTGAATTGAGGTTGCAGTAAACGACATTTTATCTTCTAAATCGATGCTGTCATTGATGACTTATTTCTGTGTTGGGGTAGCAATAATTACGCCTCTTACGGCACGACGACTTGTACCTAAATACATACATATAGATTTAGATATATGCTTATATATTTGATTATATATATATATCTGATGAATATATATATGCAAAAACACATATATATATTTACGAATCATATATATATATATATATATATATATATATATATATATATATATATATATATATATATATATATATATATATATATATATATATATATATATATATATATATATATATATATATATATATATATATATATATATATATGTGTGTGTGTGTATATATATATATATATATGTATATATATATATATATGTATATGTATATATATATATATATATATAATGTATATAATGTATACATATATAATGTGAGGAATTGTACCCAAGAGACTACAGATGATATATAAAACTTCACATTAACCTGATTCATTTATTGCAGGTGCTAGACGCTTACAGATATAATCCACTGCCTCTTCATCTTGCTTTATATTATAATAAGATATGGAAACTTGAGTGAACGTTGTTTCCTGGAATCAAGTCGATTTTATGTAGAAGTCGGAAACTTAGATGATAAGTTCGTCGAGGGGATAAAGTTGTGATAAGCTGCTATGTAAGTGCCAATGCATCTTCATTTCATGTATTTTCATATTTGGTCTTTACATGAACTGATGTGTATGTTGTCTCCCGGTCAATAAATCACCACATATACTACGCTTTAGCATATTCCTTCTAAAAATTAATTGTCAGGCAATGTAGCTATAATGCTTGTAGCGTATTTACAACCAATTCAGAGCTTACTTATAAGCCTGACGTCATAGATAACGGTCCAGTTCATATGAACTAACTAGGCTACCATAAATACTCCTCCATAACAAAAGACCGCGAAATAAAGCCTGTAGTTTTCGGTAAATCGTCGTACGTTGTTTTGAAGACCAAAATCTTCTCGAGTTAATAACAATGGTGTGTGCTCTTTGCGTAATATGATACGCATACGTATGTCAGAATCTTAATGTTAACTTTATCATCATATTGAAAATTCCAATCAGCTTAAGCACTATTAAGTGAACTGCTAAATTAATGAAACCATCTGTCATTGCGATTTATTCACATGAAACTCATTACCTAATATTTACACAAAATACAATGCCATGTATATTAGTTGACAGGATAACACTATTGCAGACGCAGATATTGCGTCTCGTGAATTGTTTGCAATTGTTAACTTCTATCAAATCTTTGTATTCCGGAAAACCAACACACAGAGTACCCCACATGGACTTGCTAGCTTCAACCAAATGGGATTATGCTAAATGCTAACGTTATTCGGGGTCGATCAGTCCAAATGTATAAATCATAATGACCCACGAATTGAACGATAATTAGGTGTTCTAATGAATTGCCCATCCTTTGATAAACTATCATTGCACGATACTGAACATATGTTACCAAGTGAAAATGGACACTGCTTTGCCAGTGCCCTTCGCGTTTCAAAGATGTTTCCGTGCCATTCTTCCTGCTTCTACATATACTTGCTTGATTAGCAATATTACATGGCGAAAAAAAGTCTATAGCCGGCTTAAACGATCGGCTAAACTGCAAAATTCACAATATGAAGCAAACATTTTTGCGTTATTTCGTTATTTGGGTTAACAGTTCTCAAAATGACTGACCGTATTTCCTGCATCATAAACAATGCAGACTACATTAAAATAATGCATCCGCCTATTGCTTTCAAAAGAAACTTCTAAAAACTAAGTCAAGTAATATTTGTATTGCTAACATTGCCATGGTTGTAATCATGAAGCAGTGTGTACACAGTTAACATTGCGATTTCTAGTTAATTAATTAGCCCCACATGCTGTGTATTCAACGTTTTAGTTTATTTGGCTTGCGAATGCTTTGCACAATGTGAGACTCGCTTACCATGTTATTTTGAGGGGCATCCGATGGTTCAGCACGTTCCTAAACCCAGCATACTGATCACAATTGCGATTATGCTTGGTATGGGAGTTTCAACGTTTAAGGTTTTAGTCACAACCTGCCATTTGGTTGTGGTCACATTTGAATCAGTGAATTTGTTCTCTGCTTGATATGATCATTTACAACATTGGCTTCTTAATAGTCGCTGAGGGGACCTTATTAAAAAAGTTCCAATTATAATCAATGGCAAAATGCACGTAGCAGTTTATTTGAGCATGTCTGTGAATATATGAGTACCCCAGCAGATCCCAACCTGCAGGTGCAAATTGATACAAAGCATGGTATTGCTTTTTTCATGTAACCAGCTATGTAGGTCATAAATTCTTGGATGACGCAAAGCAATTACTAGATTAACATAATGTCTCCATTATCTAACATCATGACCAAAAACATATGTTCTTAAGGATAGTCACGCTAATAATCTAGTCATATTGTTTGTTTTGGTAACGAATTTTCTATTATGCATGGGGATTGTTGGAAAAACGACAGCTTTTGTGAGACAAACATATAACTTAGAACCCATAATTAAAGCGCCAATTTCAAGAGGCGCATTTCGACAAATATATAATATTCAGAGAGTCAGTCGAATCATCCAACGCCACATTCATTCATTTAAGAAAATACACCATGGCACACATATAACAGATTGTCATCCACACTGAATTTACGCTGATGTTTTAGGGTATCTTAAACATGAGCTTGTGGTATAATCATACCTGGTAGAAGCAATTAATGATTATTCAATTTACTGCGTCACCTTCTACACCGTGCTTCAAACATTGTTGATCAATGGAAAGGCAAACAGACTGCATAATGATGTCATACTGAGTAATCTACACTGGTGCCCTATAAATGTTGAGGGTAATTGTTATAATCAACAGTGATAATATTATAGGAGAAACAATTTGACTGAGCATTGAACTTTCTGGGGAAATTCATGGTTTCCATTTATAACACAAGAAAATATCTAAATCTAAATATCCATGAATACGACCGAAGCATATACTTTTGCGACCTGATTGCATAATCTTCTGGACAAGGATTGACGCGATACTGGATTCAGTGCCTGATTTAACCCAATATTCATCATGGATTTCAAATATAATTATCGAATTGATATGAAGCCAGAGTTATAATACAGCTACTTGTCATGCGCCTATCACCAGTTTAATGTCGCAATGAGGATTGTCGTTAGCGGCCGTCTTATGAATACAGACTTTGGACAAAATGTCAGACCGATTTCACAACGTGACGCGTTTATATCTTTGGCAGTGCATATCTCACGATGTAAAACAAAGATTCATCAAAGTTATACACAAAAACAGTCAAATTTGTAGGGAGCTACGACCTACGTGCTTCAGTGCAATCACAAAAAGCCTTACATTAGGTTGGACTTGCATAAGCCATCGCATTTGAATTTTAATGCATCGTGCAATTTACCCTGCGGTTTGAATGATACATCCTTACATCACAGGGAAAACTTCGCCGCTAAAAATATGCTTAATTACTCAGTGGGATTTGTTGGTCGAAGGGGTGCTCCTGTGCCATCATTTTAAGACCGGGCTCCTACATAGCGAGTTCTGTATTCCCTATGATAGATGTTCTGGATCTGTTGTTGCTGACTGGTTGACATATATAATTGTCGTCTGTTTTGGCGATCAACGTATAGCCTATTTGTCTGCGCCTATTACCGACCAAGCATATTTAGCATAAGATGAGAAAAGATCACTATTCCTAGGCGTTGGCCGAACAAAGTTGTTATCACTGAATGTCGGTTAGTTATAAGCGAAAAGTTCTTACGAAACTAGGCACAATTTTGTTCCCTTGAAGTGTAAGCCGCTGAAATTTACAAACTTGCAACCCAAAACGGCTGAAATTTCTGTTATGAGGTAGCACTTTTATTTACTCTGTATACATACACATCTCCATCAAGTTAAATGTGTTAATGTGGTGTAGAAATTGGTAACACAGAAATAGCACAAGAAACGGAAACCAGACTTGCTCTCTAGCTATTATTCATCAGATGTATCATTCACTATGACACCATACAATACAAATCAGCCCCTTAAACTAGTTTTAACATGTGCACCAAGACTCTTCATATCCTTCCAAATAATTGTAAATAATTGTACATTTATTGGCGGTATTCTAATGCTTATTCATGATGGATATAAGTAACACAATAATCAACGTTGGAGGTTGGTATATTTTAGATTATGTTAGAATTTCTTCCAATAGCGATATACAATCAGTGCTCTCCGTGCATTTTCATTCTGCACAAAGAAATAATATCATTGTACTTTTAGCACTGTGATTCTGCACAAGGTTTGCTTGATAAGTTAAAACAATAAATACCCTTATGCCATCCGAGACAACCCAATAAACCGATCCCATTGCGTCAACGCAGGCAGGGATAATCAGGAATTTCTTCATTGTATCCTTCTCCTCAGGTTGATCACCTCCTCATAAATCTTCTGGGTAAGTGCCGCAATCTTGACCTTCGAACAATTGTGCTTCAAATTTGCATATGCTTACTCACCAGTCCGCAACGAGATAGCTTCAAGAGGTGAACACAGCCGTTATCCAAGCAACTTATATCAACCGTCTGCACAATTCATATAAATAAAAGAATGCTATAGTCCGGTGTGTGTGTGGTTGATATAACACATTGATTTTTTGAGCAGTGGGTCCTATGTTATATATATGTATAATAATATACATATGTATAAAATATATATCTATATATGCATATATATGTCGCTTATGTGCTTGATATATATATATGTGTGTACATATACATACAAAGATACATATATATATATATATATATATATATATATATATATATATATATATATATATATATATTTATATATATATATATATATATATATATATATATATATACTATATATATATATATATATATATATATATATATATATATATATATATATATATATATATATATATATTATATATTATTATATATCCGTGTGTAAGTGGGTGTGTATGTGTGGGTGAATGGGTGAGCATGTGTGTGTATGTGCGTGTGTTTGTCTGGTGTGATGAGATCCAGAGTTGCGTTTCAAACATTAACAATTGATAAAGCTCTTGGCGGAGCGTCGTTCCTGACGTGGAACCGGTGCATATTGACAACCTGAAGTGATTTTACATTTCACCGGTGGTATTGTATTACATGAATCGTGCGCATGGTGTTTCTAACAGATGCAGCCACATGTTTAAATTATGCAATTTCCACGCAACATATTTGTTGATGACATGGAGGCAACAAAATCTCGACCTTAAAGTTGCTGCAGTCCAGGGACAAATTGTCATGAGCAGCAGCATTCGTGGTCAACTACATTGTGAGCTTACTTCTATCATATCGAAGTCAAAGGTGTTTAAGGTATATGTTTGTTACTCCCAATCTCAACCCTTGATACTCAAGTATGTAGTCGTCAAACTTAAACGTGGACTGATATGTCGGTAATCAGACGTCCACATTAGGAAGTGCAATTAACCAATGCCTACACACGACAAAATTATAGAAGTCGAGACATCCGGAGCCAATTCCTCGTCCTAAGACCAATCATTGTGATAATGATGTGGCGAGGAATCTTATAATTGGTACATCAAATACTTTTATCCTTGTTAGTCCAATTAGAGGTTATCCCCTGGAGTGGCATTTAGCAATTCTCGCTAATGACTCTTCGGTTGGAAACTTTACCCCGTATGCTGCATTGATGATTCGGATTTCTTTTCCTTAGTCACATAATCATACAAAGAATCTGCTTTCAAATAACATATCGATTGGAGCCGATATGTTCAGCACTCTTCAGAGTTTGTCTGCTATTTGTACTTGTCAGTACTATTCGAACCAGGCTGCTTTAATTATCTTGTTGATTCCTAATCGTTTGTTTAGTTGAAAATACCCCGTTGCGGTCATTGCCACTACCATTGTCTGTGTGGCGGATATATCAATAGAAATGCTATGGAAACATATCAAACATAGCGGCAGCTATTATCCCTACAGTACACTAAAGGAATCATGTGTGACGAAAGTCACAATGTGACGAATTGTCTTCAAATGTTTTTTTCAGGACAACATTTTAATGGACAATGTTAACAATACCATGTCAAACTTTTGGGGAAACTTGAGCAGCATATTTAAACATGAAGCCCGTGAGAGGTATGTGTCTAAAGAAAATCGCGCAGCAGTTATTGAAAATGAGTGTTAGATCGACAACGCGTAACCCCTAAAGGCAAGCAACAACTTATTAGGCCTTAATTAGGCCGAACGATTGGTACAGTGATTTCATCCGTTCGCAATCCATGAACCCCCAAAAAATTATGATGCAGCAAAGTACTGACCATAAACAAAACGGCTATGCGATAATGCTGAAAGAGGTACTAAAGGTGAAATTCCACCGCGTATCTCTTCTTCGCGTTCATCACAATGGGAATTCGAGAGATCATATTGTCATGAACATAATCTGATTGACCTCTTCCGAAATAATCCCGACCATTTGTCAAGCAATGTAATTTGGAAGCTTGTCATATCAGTTTGCAGAGCCATTTGTCCGCAACATTTGAATTATCAATATATAAACAACGCTCAGGTCCTTCCTTCCGCAACGAGAATAAATCCAGAGAAATAGCATAAGAGGTCGCTAATCCATAAACCTGATTGCCCAGAGGATCCAATATGCAGTCGAAGTATCCATGCAAGTAGCAACGTATTATAAATATTCCCAAACCAGTTGTCACACAATGGATAAAATCATGTTTTCCGCGTCCTGATCACCTGATTGGTAAGTACTGTTTACTGCGCTGACACTACACTGGCCGGTCCAATACATCTTCTACTTTTTTAATTACAAAGAAATGTTGGTAACGACAGGTCAATATTATCATATCCCTCTTTGTGAGGGCTCACTGTAAGTCCGCCCACGCCTATGATCAGCAATATACAGCACAATCCGAGTTGGCTTTATTCAACTTTAGCCCAGTTTATTAACGACCCTTTGATTTAACGTTTGATACATGGCTTTTGAAACAATATTCGTGTGTCGTTAAGCCGCAGAAAATCGGCGAATTACCTCCAAATCAATTTAACTCTTATTCCTCTTTGTGCCTGAAGATATTCTGTTTATCCAATAAGAAAGCTCAATGCTTACAAATGTAGATTAATGACAAGACGAAGATCACCCGATCGCTTCCGTATACCGTGCGCACCGGTTGGTTATTACTTCGTCGCCTCGAGCAACTGTTTTTATATTGCACCAGCAATAACCGAATAATGACATTGAGCTTTGTTTACGGAACTCTATGTGCTATTGCAGTGAGAAACTATGATATGCTATACTATACGAACGACTGTACACACATATATATATGTACACACACATATAAACATCTATATATATTATATATATATATATATATATATATATATATATATATATATGCAACAAGTGTTTTAAATCCCTTCTGAGCAGCTGCATAATGCTTCCGCAACAATGCAAAATAATTTCATTCTTGTAATTACACATCCTACCTTAACTGTTTAGTCTGATAACTTATGTTGTACAGGATACTAACGCGGTACGGAGTTAAGCACTGTTTATGATTTAACATGGCTATGAAGCCCAGGTCTTCGGATAAATACGTGTGTGCTGGAGATTAATCGGTCACATGGGGATAATTAAACACATCAGATTTATCACACTGCTATCAAGAACGGGTTACAAGCTCAGACTGTGATATTGAAGTGGCATTCGTCAACACTAGAACCGGTAAACGATGATATTCGTTATTGTCATGGTTATAGCTATACTCTTTTATAACCACCAGTTACGTAAATATTCGTATAATATTTCATTGCCATTCGGAATTCCTTTATGTCCATGTATTTATCGAGTAAATAATAAACATTGATTTATTAGTCTTAGTAAATGGGAACATTCCACAAAGCAGTTAATTTGTTCCAGTACAATTATTATTTGTAAACGGCTCATGACGTGCACATGCGGTTAACTTTCATATTCTGTTTTTCCAAGACATGAAACATAGTCTCAGTAACTATTTTTTTTCTTAAGTCAAGGAACCTGCAGATGTGATATATTACCTTTCAGTAATCATCATTCGAGCCTAAAAAAGACACATGTTCCAACCATATAGATATATATTATTGTGTAACACGCCTTGATAAGGTCGCGTTTAGTCAAATAACTTTCTAGTATAAAGATTATAGTGTGCACGAAGACCAATAAAATCACAAGATTGAGCTAGTTTTAGCGAGTATATAAGGTGATGAATTATATCTTTATTAAACCCGTAGTTCATCGCATAAATTTGGCCATTCAAATGCTTGAAATAAGATTTCCCCGGAAGGCAGTCAGCTTATGTAGTTAAACAACGTATGTAAACCGAGGCAATTTGGTAGGTTTTACCAGAATTAACCGTAATTATCTATCAGTCTCTGACAACAACAAACACACAGATGGCATTGATTATTGATGGTGATATTTTCAAAACATGGCTTCGACAGGAAATAATACGCTGTGGTACATCCCATGAGGAATTCCTTCTTATTGTTATGTGTATTGGAAAGGTAAGTACTTTATCTATATATTTATTTGGTCGCATGCACCCTTAAATTATCTTCTGATGAGCATGAATGACATATAGTGAAAGAAGCGTGTGTAAATAGCGATCAACAATAAGGGTGAATGAATTTGGTAGAAATAACGAGGACGCTACCAATGCATGCCACTAGAGGCACCACGGTTGCACGTGCTTACTACATAAACATGGGTGGCTAATTGTATGATTGATATGACAAATAACGTCTTTGATTAAAGTAGCTCGTGCCCTAAAATGAGAAAAGCAGTTTGATTGATTCCGACGTGAATGGATGTTAACCTTATAGTTCATTGCATCAGTGATATATGCCAAGATGTTCGCATGCATTTACTGGAGTTTCAGATGGATAAGTGTTGTTGTAACAAAACACATACCGCTCAATCGTCATTGTTGAAGTGGTCAAATGTATGTTATTTAACAGTAACCATTCATTATATATATAAAGCAGAATATTACTTTAAATTCCCATCCATTATGCTCAAAATGTCCATCATGACATTAGCGTGAAAACGCGCTATCTATCATGTCTGTCGGATCGCCATTTATGAGGCCAGACGGCACCCAAAAACCAATTTATATTTGCATTCATTTGCATCATAGCTCGAGCGCAATTTATATTTCTATCCAAATTCCGTTGAATAATGCCATTGCGCTTAAAAAAAGATACGAAATATCAGCTCTTTAAACTTCCTGAATAACTTTCTGTTGCAGGCGATTTCAAGAAAAATATAGATTAAGTAGTGCAATATTTATAGGCCAAACTTTTGGCTTTTATCTTCCTTGGCGGTAGTCATTTCAGCGTCCTTACATTCGTTTTTTGTGTCACAGTGAAACTTTGCTTCCTGATAATAGGTTAATGCTGAATTATGGCTAAGATATTGCATCCGATCGCCAGACAACCATACCATAGAAATGTCATCATAGTTAATAGTTTATTAACATGCTGCTTCATTTCCCGGAAACAAGCGACCTGATTCTTGGCGCAATACCACATGATACATCTTTACTCCCATGTGCTTATCTGGCGGCGGAAAATAATATATTTCACGACTAAATGTGCCAAATATATTTTGGATCATTTACTTGAGCGAATGTTTATTCATGCTCGTAAATACTCTACCCGTTGATCAGCTGTATGAGCTCCGCAAGACTACGGCCTATTGACGCGATCATTTGCTTGCGAATGAGCAGAGCAGTTTGTAATATCCAAATGATCTCGAAGAAATGATTTATTAAAGTGATCACTGAATTTTATCTACGATCACTACGTTTACTGTGGTAAAAATCATATTCTTAGCACATCCTTTGGCGTAGATCTGACAGTCTGTTTGTTGTACGATAAGTTGCCTCAAGCAAAGAAAACCGACTCGTCATTGCATATTGCGTTCTCAATCCACAACATAAATTGAATTGACGGGAAGCCTTATTAGCCTTATTATTATCATATTGATAAAACGACTACAGTTTGTTGCACACTATGACATGTTCTAATAAGACACACATAACGGTTAGACGATGCGTAATCTATGCGCCAATGACTGGATATCATTCATGCGTTATTGCGGCAGTGGTTGTCCTTGGCACGTGGTCGTGGCACCGAATATTTTTGCTGGGCCTGTTTTTTCGTTTTTAATCATCGTTTCATTGCGCATCATGACCACAGCAATGCTCAATTTTGCGGTAGGTAGCACTTTAATTGACCATGCTTGTTTAAAGAACAGCGAAACCTAAATGGTTCCTTCATAAAAAGCATTCAGTCGTTGGAATAGTCGGATTACACGAGCCTACAAGTACAAAATATAATCCCATTCCCCATTTTAAAGCCTAATGTTCTAATGAAATACGGACTTTGTTCTGGTTCCTCCGGTTTTGACTTAAAGCAACGCAATCAACAACTACAATCCAAGTACCTACATATAGTATTGTGGGGAGTGATATGGAGTATTAACTGATGGAATGTATTTCTTCATGCAGGTTAATCGAACAGTTTCAATCGAATCATCTAGTTCAGCTTCGTGTGGATGTAAGATGTGGATGTGTAGATTTTATACGCTGACTTGTTATTCTGCGTCAGTCGCAATATCGGCTTTGTATTAGTCATCACTTACAAGCATTAAACGGAAGCCGCCATTAATAGATTAGTATGTGCCTAGGGGTGTGCCATGATGTGCCTAAATGTCAATTACGTTTCCAATTGACATTGAAAAATACCGTTACATTATAATACCCCGTTATTGCTTTGTTTGTCGCACCATTTGGCCTGATATGGTGTGCTTGACACTGATCTCATTCAATGATAATGCATGAGTACGATGATAAAGCAAAGAGACCATACCGTGTATTCTTAACGTATGAAATTGTTTTCCCCTATAGGAATGCCAACCAATCTTGGACACAATAAAGACGAGACATAGTGTTGGCAATAGACACATTACTCCTCGGGCGAAAGCAATGAAACCAATAAAGCAGCAAATGCAGGAAATAGAAAGCACAACTAGCTTACCCATGTTATTATTACCAAACATAATTGAATACGTTTGTTTGCCAATAACAATAATAAGCAGATTTTTTTGTAGACTAACTTTCATAAAAAACAGCGTTTGGTGCTGGCTTTTACATTCAGCACTTGCTCTGGTAGATAAAGTGCAAACAATGATGGATCACAAACAGCCAATTTCTTGCTTAATCCGATAGATCGACTGGGTCCCTAAGAAATGCGCCGCCCTGAATAAAAGGTTTTGTTGATTTGTGTGTTGCGAAAACGGCTGGGTGATAATTAAGTGGATTTAAAATTTCTTGCATATCGCTAGAGGGTTTTTGAAACCGTGCAGTACTTATTAAATCGTTGGCAAGATCGCTTTTGATGATCCAGTTAATAGGCAGTAGGGTAAATGTGTCATCCAGAATGTATTGACGTGACATAAACATATCGTGATTTGCAATAAATGATATCTGTATGCAAATTATTTTACATGCCATAAAAGTAAATCAATTAAATGATTCGAATTCCAATACAATTTCGAATTACTGGACATGCACAAGGTTATAGAGGAAGGAATAAGAATTGGTTTATTGCTCTGTAACATATTGGGTAGAACTGCATTTACAGCATGTCTACTACAACACACAAATCTTTACCGATGATTGTTATTAAAGCATATGTTACAAATAACTAGCTCAGTTTGTTATTATCGAGCCCCTAAGTTTGATATATTTGTCCCGGAAATCATCTCAATATAAGCAAACAACATACCATTTCTAATTGCGTTGCTCGCCTTAGAGATATACATTGATCGGTCATATTCAACGGGGGGAAGTTCAAAAACTGTTTATGGGGATAAGCATGAGATAAGTTCCTTAATTAAATTCAGTCGTTCTTGCTATATGAAAACGTATTTTCTTCACACTGCAATGTAGTACAACAAATACATAATATCAAATTCAGAATACATATCCTACCATTTTGTGATTAACGAGGCGACAAAGTCCTAACCGCGACGGCTGTGTGGGAACTTAATGCGTTTCAATAGTGTATTGAAGCAATAAGCCCCTAAACTCTCACAATACAGTACAGCTAATTGATACCTTGGCCCAAATTGACGTTTTATAAAGGCATGTACCTGTAGCTGGTCATAAGACAACCGTGTTGCCAGCACGTAGTAGAAAGTTTCCAAGACTTCATCAATTATACTGTTAAAGATCTAGCTACCCTTTCTGCGAACGTCATGGCAACCTCACAAGCATGGGTAGTACCAGCACTTTTAGCTGCATATGAGAGATTGACAATACCATTAAAAACCAATGTCACAGAGCGAAGTAGATCTGTTCAATGAAGCCAATGTTATTGAATGCATATTTCTAACGTAGGGTATGCTTGGTTTGCAGCGATTGTGAAATGTTTACATAGGCACTGAATTATCGTCAAACCGTGAAGATATTACCTGTATCTGACAATTTGGATATAAATTGGTAATTTAACTTTAATATCTTCAAATGACCCTCGCGCCACCTAAAGCTTAGAATTAGCTACTTTGTAAAAACAGTTCTTCTATCGAAAGATTACCTGTTAACCTATTACCAAAGAATCGATTTCAAGAAGATTAAAATCGCATGCTGCTTTAACACCTTCGGTGTCAATTATGATGCTGCCATGAAGTATTTATATTAAGCAAGCAATATTTTAATGTTAGGCTTTAGTTCAACCCTTAGAGGTAATGTCATTAAAATTAAGGAAGAACGACTAATATTATTCCCTAAGTTACAGAAGTCAGAGTGGGGCCTGGATTGATTATTGCATAACAGCTAATGTCGTATGCTGGATTCAATACGAGCCCGAGGGCCACACGAGGAAGAACACAACGCCTTTATTCAGAGGTCTCTCACATATCACAATGAAAATAATCTCGTGCGACAAATAAATTACATATAGGTACCTCCACGAAGAGGCAAGCTAGTGCCGTCCCATAGACATGTAATATAAACAAACGGACAAATATTTTTTATATATATATATATATATAGATATAAATATATAAATATATATATATATATATATATATATATATATATATATATATATATATATATATATATATATGTATGTTTATATGTATTTATATATATTTATATATATATATATATATATATATATATATATATATATATATATATTTATATATATATATACATGCATACATTTAGACATACATATTTAAATATGATATATATATATACATATATACATATATATATGTGTACATGTATATATATATATTTATTCATATATATATATACATGCATATATTTATATAAACAAATTTATATAATATATATATATATATACATGCATATATATATACATATATACATATATACATATATATATAAATATATATATATATTCGCAAACTGGGTCGGTCAACAACGACTAAAGCTTTCTATTTGTGATCGTAACTCATATTGAGTTCTGATCATGTTCGACACCTTAGGCAACGTGGATATATGCGTTTTAAGCGTTCCTTCTGTTGGGTCACTGGGTGTTCGGTTTCAATTTGGCACTAACCATACAGAGAGAAATCATTACAAAAGCGAAACAGGAGCCAAGCGAAAGATTTGTGAGACGAATATTGCGACAACTGGTGTTAGAAGCAGGATTATGTTCCATGCAAACAGCGAAAAAAGGTAATTGTCGTGGTAAGTGGGGCAACATATGGCCAATTACAGAATCCAACCATTGGGGCACCATGCATGCTAGATGAGATGCATCATCACATACTGATTTCTTATTTATCTTCTATAACACAAGAGAGCTCTTTTTTGTGAAATAGCATTGTGCATAGGCTAGCAGTAAATTATGATTCATGATGCTCCACGATAAATCGCATCAAATGCAGTCAGTGTGGCACCAGATTTGCGCACCAGGATGTGGTTTTGTTCGAAGTTATTACATTCATTAACATCCAAAAACCTTCAACGATTATCCCTCATATACCTGCATGCTAAAAAGATGGTTACGTAAAGTTTGTGGAAGTATGCTGTTTGCTTGACCGAACATACGGCAAAATATTATATAAATTCATCAAAAGCTTGGATACTTGAACCTACATGTTTTTTAATTTCATTGAATGTATTTGCACTGATCTTGGAAACGATTTGACAGCACCTTCATAATCTCATCATGTGCAGTGGTTTTTTAACTAAAACCAACAATTTTGCGGGTAAATTCGGTCCGTCTTGAGTAGAATGGTGAGAATTTCCATGCGTACATACACCCTACTGGAACAGAACCAGCAAGTTATACTATAAATATTGCATATAAACTGCTGGTGATGTTAACGCTTTCTAATACAATCCAGCAGAATTTAGTCAAAGCAACCAATAATAATATATCCATTTTGTAGGTCTAACAATGAAGATCTATGTTTGTGGCTGCTGCAAATAAGTGCAAATAATCAGGCAGCGACACTGTCCACAAAGTAGTATTATACTGCAACAACTTAATCATGTCAGTAGATTTGTCCTAGGTAACGAGGCAAGCAGGGCAACGGTAACCATAAATCATACATAATAAAACCTATAAAACATACAGATCTGTCGTATAGCCATTGCTGTTAGTAATACCAATAGCCTCGTGGACGTCACAGTGACAAACCTAGCAACAAAACTAGGTAATATTGACTTACTGCTAATCGTGTTTATTGGCGTCGATTCGTCAATATTCGCGAGACGGGGTCTCACATCTTTATATGTAAATCTCATCGTGCTAAATGCAACCAATACATTTGTATATACCGATATTCAGCATATCGGAAAATAGTGTACCTCATTATTTTCATTTTTTATATTCCATTCATGGAATTATTTAACAAGAATATCCATCTTGCAATTCTAACAGAAACATCGTAAAGGGCGTTTGTTCTGGCAGGGAACACATCCCAAACAAGCAGTTCCCGGCCGTTATAATTATGTGTCGCGTTTGACATAACTCAATAAACGTATGTGGCTGTGCATTATATAACTTGATGCGTTTGTTGTTGATTTACGTAATGGTCTAAGGGTTTCTATTAGCAATACTAACCATTTGATCGGCATATTGTCAGCCTAATTATGTATGGTGGGCTCATGCCTTTAAGAAAGCAGGTTTCTTGTAAACAATCAACAGCTGCCATAATATTAAACTGCAATAAAGTTAAATTACATTGGAAACATTGCTATCAAGCGATATCGCAAGTCGTCTAACAAATGTATATCCATTGCTTCAATGCATCACATGGAATTGATTTAAGAATGCAAGGTTTAATTTCCGAATAATCATTATTATGGGGGATTTTTGTTCGGGTCTAAGGCAACGACGAAATACTGACATGTAGACTGTGTGAACTGACGATTTGCTTTACTTACCACATAAATTATTACATTGAAACGGATCACCAGCCGTTACTGCTTTCTGATTGCACCCCGACAGTAGGGCAATCATATGAAAATGACTGAACATGTCTGACGTGATCAATGACGACTGACAACCTATCAATAAGATGAATGCATTTTTACATCCATCTAAGGGTCAAACCAGAGGTGAATATATCAGTGGACAATGGTTATTTAAGATGACGCAAATTCCGTATCTAGTCCTTTGGTTGCGATTAAAAGCGAACAGCAACAGTTCGAGGTACTGAGTTCCTATAACTCGCTTATCAAAAAAAATAGCTATTTCACTGGGCGAGCAAATGGTTAACTTCCATTCGGATCCGGTTTCATAAGATAAATCGTGGTTTTGTAAAAAAACGTTTTTAAATATCACATCCTAACGTTAAACAGACAGCTCGATTCGTGAGCGGACCTCTCTGGGTGTGGAAGTATCCATGCCGTATGTCATATGAGATAATTGACTGCTAGTCTACCTTATTGATTATGCTTATAATTTCTATCAGTGAATTAATTCTTTTGGTCGATATGAATTTGCCGACTCAAACTCCTTATTGACGTTACAAACATGTATCATTATGATGAATGTGACGTCGATTCGAACTGCTTCGAGTTACCACAACAATCAATTGATATGATTGAACAAAGGTAGATTTATAACTTATGAAATATGGGGCTGCAAAAAGATTATTGTTTTTTAATGAGAAGTGCGACGTTGACGAGCTTCTGTGATTCATTAAACACCGGTTTTTGTTTTAAGATTTAGATGATTCCATATTTTAATGCTAAGGTGGTGGCAATAGTCCATGCTATCCACATTGAATCCTAAACACTAGTATTACGTTTTCGCAGCGCGTGAGTTAATGATTACAAGCGCGATTTGGTAGCACTAACAAATATGCAATGCTGATTGCTGTCAAGGCGAGCGTATTGCTCCGACGATGTAGCACAAAATCCGTCTCCTTTAAACCCGCCTCATACAATAGTCCACATCTCTAAATAAATAACAAGCTATTCCATAAGCTATTTGCCGTCGAAACTACTCTTATTGCACTAGTCGTTAGCCTGGTGAAACCGCGAGCTCAATACAATCCCTCATGACCCAGCAAAAACTGCTAGTGAAGAAGACCCTGCATTGATATAATAAGTTTGTTTTGTCAAAACAGGAGAAATGCATCTATATGCAACTGATAATAAGAGACGTCCCTTGATGATACTAAAACCTATAGTTGTTCGAGCCCTTATTGACCCGTTCAATTATATGACTATTTGCCAATCATTCGGAGCGATTGTATACGATTGATAAAGCCGTCGATAATAACACAAAGTAATCAATGTGTACACTGTGATTATAAATTGATCAAAACAATTACTGGTAGATCATAACCATGATCACAGATTAAAGCGAATTGATTCGTGATGAAATATTGTATATTGTGTGAACTAGTGAGTATATGGGGCAGCTTTTATGATATACCGAATATCATTTCTTATCACATGGGTTTGATTCTTATAAACATATTACAATTACCTATTCTTATTCAAACGGTCACCCGGCTGGCGTCTAGTCTATGTTCTCTTAGAAAGTTAGTTCTCATAACGTGGTGGTTAGCGAACCCGTTCAAATAGTGATTGAAATTCGCTTTAAATATCTATTGCCTGTGTGTCAATCAAAGAAATATTGTGACGTGTGGTTCGTACACACAAAATAATCTGCCGCCAGACAAAAAGAACCTGGCCATATGGCGTTCATTATATCACAAGCTGTCATCAGCGTGCTATCCCTGGTAAAATCAAATATCAGAAATAACGTAATGACTGTGCATGCCAAATGACATATCGATCTGATCATCTACTACCATTAAACTTCTACCAAAAACATTCAATACTCGTTGTTCTTATTCAGCAACCTGTATGGTAACGTGGTTATATGCCGTATCACACCGGCATGCGCTCTAAAGCTGAAGCAATCTTCCTCGTTATACTGCTTAACTCCCTGTCTGCTATGATAAGCCAATTTGTTCCGGTAACAAGCTTTTGAGAAACGCATGCACCAGGAAGCAAAATCGACTTGCAACAAACCATATATTCTATAGCTAGAGCATTGGATATATGCTCAAAGTCATTGGTAATTTCGTTCAGCGCAGCAACAACTTCCTCTCCGGCTGACATAAATGGATTTGCAGCCATGGATCTAAGCTGCAATTGCATTTAGTTGATAGGTTGTAGTTGTTGTACATAGATTGAATGTGTCTCAGAAGATCACCGTCACTGCCTTAAAACGTAGGTAGGCAGACTAATAAACAAATTAGGAAAGATCAACACATTATTTAAGTACACGGCTGATCGCATAAGGGACACAAATCATGGATAAGTCATCAATAAAACTTCAGGAATAGTTTAAATGGAATGTTCAAGATCAATATAGGAGGCGCAAATAACAAAGTCATTACAACTGTAGCCATGTTATACCAGATCATCTATGCTTACAATATTTACGTAGCGATGAAATTTCATAACCCTGCTGCTGTGACGAATCCATGTTAAGGCTCAAATTCAGAACAGGAGGGAATAGTACATATCGTCATCATTTAGTCACGTCACATTTGCTTGTGCTGCATGGAGTGAAATATCAGAAATATTCCAAATGTACGATGCGACATAATGAATTCTAGTGAAATCTATTAATCCATATGGAATGGATTTATTGTTTTCCGATGGGTGATTAGTTAATGAGTAACAAAAAAGCAATGCAATAACAACCTTATGGCCTCAGTATCCATCCGCAAGACTGGGTTGGTCAACACAGGCATATCGGTATATTATGAATCATGATGTTCCATCAATAAATCGTCTCAAACGCAGTCGGTGTGGCACCGGGTGTACGCACCAGGATGGGGTTTTGTTAGAGGTGATTACTTTCATTATGATCCAAAAATCTTCACAATTCCTTCAAAATGAGTTATGACTTTAAGATAAATGACTGGCAGAGATTTTCCTCATATGCAGGTCAATGAGATGGCAAGCAATTAGTTATTTCAGGGGTAGAATAAACACGAGGAATAACGCAGAGCCCTGAGGTACTTTTATAGAACAAAGCGCGTGCTCAGACACAGCACCATCAACTGCCTGGGATGTGCTGGCGAAGAGTCGTTCCGATGAGGCCATTTCTGTGCTCCGGACGATGAAGAAGTATATAGTGATCAAGTGTGTCAAATGCAACACTGAGATCAAGCAAGACTAGGTGCACATCGTCACCCTCACCAAGGATAAAGTCCATGTCTGATTTGAACTTAATTAGCGCTGTCTCAGTGCTGTAACCTATGGGGTAGGCTGACCGAAGCTCACCCTGAAGGTTGTATTAATTTATGTGTCACACTAGTTAGTTTTTTTATCACCTTCTCCGTGATTTGTCCAAGAAATGGAATATTTGATACTGGGCGGAAGTTTATGACGTAATACTCATCAAGCCCAGATGTTTTTTTAGCAGCGCTGTTACCTGGGCTGTTTTCATAAGAGAGGGCGCAACATCAGTTGCCAACGTCTGGCTGATAATAATGGTGATTGTGGGAAGTGTGGTTCGGCGCGTCAGTCAAATAAAGGAAACACTGAATCCTTAATTGGTAACACCTACAATGCTCTCTAATAAGCAATGTTTTGATTGCTTCGAAGGTTAGATTATTGCTCTGTTGAATCAGCATACTATTCATTTGTTCTTCTTTCTCATACAATTGTACCGTAATCTATTGCCGCAAGTACTTCTGATATTCATTAGTCGTTGGTCTGGTGAAACCGCGCAAACTCTAATAAAATTCCTAATGAAACCAAGAATAAACATTTGTGAGTAAGCCGCAGCATTTTTATAGACAGCGTTGTTTGACCAAGTAACCCAAACAATGATTTCTATTCCAGGGCCAGGTCAAAACAGGAAAAATGCACCTAAATGCATCATCATAGATGTTGTCCCTTGATGATACTAACTATTTGCCAATGATTTGAAGGTATTGTATACGAGTAAAAAAAGCCTTTGATAATATCACTACGGACGGATCAATGTAAACAATGTTATTCTAAAGTGGTCCAAACAATTAACACACGAAGTAAATCATAACCATGACCACAGATCCAAATGAATTGATTTGTGATTAATATAGCAGTGAGCTTATAGGGCCGCTTTTCATTTTATACCGAAAAGAATTTCTGATCACATTGGGTTTGATTCTTATGAACATATTAAAATTATCTATTGCAATATTCAGTCGGTTGTCAGACTGGCGTCTAATCTATGTTCCCGATAGAATGTGAGTACTCAAAACGTAGTCGTAAGCGTACCCGTCCAAACATTGATTGAAATTAGTTTTAAAAATCAAATGCCTGTATGTCTCTTAAAGAAATAATGTGACAGGTTGATTTTACACACATAATAATCTGGCGCCAGACGAAATAGAACATGGCCACATGGCGTCCATTACATCAAAAGCTGTCATCAGCCTGCTATCGTGCATAAAATCAAATATTAGAAATAACGTTATCACTGTACAGGCCTAATAACATATCGATTCCAGCCATCTTCTAAAACCATAACACTGCTACCGAAAAACACAATTCTCGTTGTTCTTATCCAGCAGCCTGTCTGGGTACGCGGTTATATACCCTACCATTCATACACCGGCAACCTGTCTGGGTACGCGGTTATATACCCTACCATTCATACACCGGCAACCTGTCTGGGTACGCGGCTATATAGCCTACCATTCATACACCGGCAACCTGTCTGGGTACGCGGTTATATACTCTACCATTCATACACCGGCAACATGTCTGGGTACGCGGTTATATACCCTACCATTCATACACCGGCAACCTGTCTGGGTACGCGGTTATATAGCCTACCATTCATACACAGACAGCCTGTCTGGGTACACGGTTATATACCCTACCATTCATACACCGGCAACCTGTCCGGGTACGCGGTTAATACTCTACCATTCATACACCGGCAACCTGTCTGGGTAACGCGCGTAGATTAACCCATTAAAAGGTGACACATAAGTTTGTTTCTTCAAAAACTATCTTTTGGACAAAATGTCAAACCGATTTCACCAAACGTGTTTGGCAGTGCATATCTCACGATGTAAAACAAAGATTCATCAACGTTATACACAAATCCAAAAACATTTGTAGGGAGCTACGATCTACGTGCTTCAGTGCAATCACAAAAAAGCCTTACATTAGGTTGGACTTGCATAAGCCATCGCATTTGAATTTTAATGCATCGTGCAATTTTACCCTGCGGTTTGAATGATACATCCTTACATCACAGGGAAAACATCGCCGTTAAAAATATGCTTAATTACTCAGTGGATTTGTTGGTCGACGGGGTGCTCCTGTGCAAACATTTTAAGACCGGGCTCCTACATACCGAGTTCTGTATTCCTTATGATGGATGTTCTAGATCTGTTGTTACTGACTGGTTGACATATATAATTGTCGTCTGTTTTGGCGGTCAACGTATAGCCTATTTGTCTGCGCCTATTACCGACCAAGCATATTTAGCATAAGATGTTCTAGATCTGTTGTTACTGACTGGTTGACATATATAATTGTCGTCTGTTTTGGCGATCAACGTATAGCCTATTTGTCTGCGCATATTACCGACCAAGCATATTTAGCATAAGATGAGAAAAGATCACTATTCCTAGGCGTTGGCCGAACAAAGTTGTTATCACTGAATGTCGGTTAGTTATAAGCGAAAAAGTTCTTACGAAACTAGGCACAATTTTGTTCCCTTGAAGTGTAAGCCGCTGAAATTTACAAACTTGCAACCCAAAACGGCTGAAATTTCTGTTATGGGGTAGCACTTTTATTTACTCTGTATACATACACATCTCTATCAAGTTAAATGTTTTAATGTGGTGTAGAAATTGGTAACACAGAAATAGCACAAGAAACGGAAACCAGACTTGCTCTCTAGCTATTATTCATCAGATGTATCATTCACTACGACACCATACAATACAAATCAGCCCCTTAAACTAGTTTTAACATGTGCACCAACACTCTTAATATCCTTCCAAATAATTGTAAATAATTGTACATTTATTGGCGGTATTCTAATGATGGATATAAATAACACAATAATCAACGTTGGAGGTTGGTATATTTTAGATTATGTTAGAATTTCTTCCAATAGCGATATACCATCAGTGATCTCCGTGCATTTTCATTCTGCACAACGAAATAATATCATTGTACTTTTAGCACTGTGATTCTGCACAAGGTTTGCCTGATAAGTTAAAACAATAAATACCCTTATGCCATCCGAGACAACCCAATAAACCGATCCCATTGCGTCAACGCAGGCAGGGATAATCAGGAACTTCTTAATTGTATCCTTCTCCTCAGGTTGATCGCCTCCTCATAAATCCTCTGGGTAAGTGCCGCAATCTTGACCTTTTCGAACAATTGTGCTTCAAATTTGCATATGCTTACTCACCAGTCCGCAACGAGATAGCTTCAAGAGGTGAACACAGCCGTTATCCAAGCAACATTATATCAACCGTCTGCACAATTCATATAATAAAAGAATGCTATAGTCCGGTTGTGTGTGGTTGATATAACACATTGATTTTTTGAGCAGTGGGTCCTATGTTATATATATGTATAATAATATACATATGTATAAAATATATATCTATATATGCATATTTATGTCGCTTATGTGCTTGATATATATATGTGTACACATACATACAAAGATACATATATATGTATGTATATATATATATAAATATTTATATATATATTTGTATATATATATACATTATTATATATATATATATATAATATATATAATATTATATATGTATATATATATATATATATAATATATATATATATATATATATATATATATATCATATATTTATATATCCGTGTGTAAGTGGGTGTGTATGTGTGGGTGAATGGGTGAGCATGTGTGTGTATGTGCGTGTGTTTGTCTGGTGTGATGAGATCCAGAGTTGCGTTTCAAACATTAACAATTGATAAAGCTCTTGGCGGAGCGTCGTTCCTGACGTGGAACCGGTGCATATTGACAACCTGAAGTGATTTTACATTTCTACGTGGTATTGCATTACATGAATCGTGAGCGTGGTGTTTCTAACAGATGCAGCCACATGTTTAAATTATGCAATTTCCACGCTACATATTTGTTGATGACATGGAGGCAATATAATCTCGACCTTAAAGTTGCTGCAGTCCAGGGACAAATTGTCGTGAGCAGCAGCATTCGTGGTCAACTACATTGTGAGCTTACTTCTATCATATCGAAGTCAAAGGTGTTTAAGGTATATGTTTGTTACTCCCAATCTCAACCCTTGATACTCAAGTATGTAGTCGTCAAACTTAAACGTGGACTGATATGTCGGTAATCAGACGTCCACATTAGGAAATGCAATTAACTAATGCCAACACACGACAAAATTATAGAAGTCGAGACATCCGGAGCCAATTCCTCGTCCTAAGACCAATCATTGTGATAATGATGTGGCGAGGAATCTTATAATTGGTACATCCAATACTTTTATCCTTGTTAGTCCAATTAGAGGTTATCCCCTGGAGTGGCATTTAGCAATTCTCGCTAATGACTCTTCGGTTGGACACTTTACCCCGCATGCTGCATTGATGATTCGGATTTCTTTTCCTTAGTCACATAATCATACAAAGAATCTGCTTTCAAATAACATATCGATTGGAGGCGATATGTTCAGCACTCTTCAGAGTTTGTCTGCTATTTGTACTTGTCAGTACTATTCGAACCAGGCTGCTTTAATTATCTTGTTGATTCCTAATCGTTTGTTTAGTTGAAAATACCCCGATGCGGTCATTGCCACTACCATTGTCTGTGTGGCGGATATATCAATAGAAATGCTATGGAAACATATCAAACATAGCGGCAGCTATTATCCCTACAGTACACAATGTTAACAATACCATGTCAAAGCTTTGGGGAAACTTGAGCAGCATATTTAAACATGAAGGCCCGTGAGAGGTATGTGTCCAAAGAAAATCGCGCAGCAGGTATTGAAAATGAGTGTTAGATCGACAACGCGTAACCCCTAAAGGCAAGCAACAACATATTAGGCCTTAATTAGGCCTAATGATTGGTACAGTGATTTCATCCGTTCGCAATCCATGAACCCCCCAAAAAATTATGATGCAGCAAAGTACTGACCATAAACAAAACGACTATGCGATAATGCTGAAAGAGGTACTAAAGGTGAAATTCCACCGAGTATCTCTTCTTCGTGTTCATCACAATGGGAATTCGAGAGATCATATTGTCATGAACATAATCTGATTGACCTCTTCCGAAATAATCCCGACCATTTGTCAAGCAATGAAATTTGGAAGCTTGTCATATCAGTTTGCAGAGCCATTTGTCCGCAACATTTGAATTATCAATATATAAACAACGCTCAGGTCCTTCCTTCCGCAACGAGAATAAATCCAGAGAAATAGCATAAGAGGTCGCTAATCCATAAACCTGATTGCCCAGAGGATCCAATATGCAGTCGAAGTATCCATGCAAGTAGCAACGTATTATAAATATTCCCAAACCATTTGTCACACAATGGATAAAATCATGTTTTCCGCGTCCTGATCACCTGATTGGTAAGTACTGTTTACTGCGCTGACACTACACTGGCCGGTCCAATATATCTTCTACTTTTTTAATTACAAAGAAATGTTGATAATATTATTATATCCCTCTTTGTGAGGGCTCACTGTAAATCCGCCCACGCCTAGGATCAGCAATATACAGCACAATCCGGAGTTGGCTTTATTCAACTTTAGCCCAGTTTATTAACGACCCTTTGATTTAACGTTTGATACATGGCTTTTGAAACAATATTCGTGTGTCGTTAAGCCGCAGAAAATCAACGAATTACCTCCAAATCAATTTAACTCTTATTCCTCTTTGTGCCTGAAGATATTCTGTTTATCCAATAAGAAAGCTTAATGCTTACAAATGTAGATTAATGACAAGACGAAGATCACCCGATCGCTTCCGTTTACCGGGCGCACCGGCTGGTTATTACTTCGTCGCCTCGAGCAACTGTTTTTATATTGCACCAGCAATAACCGAATAATGACATTGAGCTATGTTTACGAAACTCTATGTGCTATTGCAGTGAGAAACTATGATATGCTATACTATACGAACGACTGTACGCACATATATATATGTACACACACACATATAAACATCTATATATATTGATATATATATATATATATATATATTTATATATATATGCAACAAGTGTTTTTAAATCCCTTCTGAGCAGCTGCATGATGCTTCCGCAACCATGCAAAATAATTTCATTCTTGTAATTACACATCCTACCTTAACTGTTTAGTCTGATAACTTATGTTGTACAGGATACTGACGCGGTACGGAGTTAAGCACTGTTTATGATTTAACATGGCTATGAAGCCCAGGTCTTCGGATAAATACGTGTGCGCTGGAGATTAATCGGTCACATGGGGATAACTAAACACATCAGATTTATCACACTTGTATCAAGAACGGGTTACAAGCTCAGACTGTGATATTGAAGTGGCATTCGTCAACACTAGAACCGGTAAACGATGATATTCGTTATTGTCATGGTTATAGCTGTACTCTTTTATAACCACCAGATACGTAAATATTCGTATAATATTTCAATGCAATTCGGAATTCCTTTATGTCCATGTATTTATCGAGGAAATAATAAACATTGATTTATTGGTCTTAGTAAATGGGAACATTCCACAAAGCAGTTAATTTGTTCCAGTACAATTATTATTTGTAAACGGCTCATGACGTGCACATGCGGTTAACTTTCACATTCTGTTTCTCCAAGACATCGAACATAGTCTCAGTAACTATTTTTTTTCTTAAGTCAAGGAACCTGCAGATGTGATATATTACCTTTCAGTAATCATCATTCGGGCCTAAAAAGGACACATGTTCCAACCATATCGATATATATTATTGTGTAACACGCCTTGATAAGGTCGCGTTTAGTCAAATAACTTTCTAGTATAAAGATTATAGTGTGTACGAAGACCAATAAGATCACAAGATTGAGCTAGTTTTAGCGAGTATATAAGGTGATGAATTATATCTTTATTAAACCCGTAGTTAATGGCATAAATTTGGCCATTCAAATGCTTGAAATTAGATTTCCCCGGAAGGCAGTCAGCTTATGTAGTTAAACAACGTATGTAAACCGAGGCAATTTGGTAGGTTTTACCAGAATTAACCGTAATTATCTATCAGTCTCTGACAACAACAAACACACAGATGGCATTGATTATTGATGGTGATATTTTCAAAACATGGCTTCGACAGGAAATAATACGCTGTGGTACATCCCATGAGGAATTCCTTCTTATTGTTATGTGTATTGGAAAGGTAAGTACTTTATCTATATATCTATTTGGTCGCATGCACCCTTAAATTATCTTCTGATGAGCATGAATGACTTATAGTGAAAGAAGCGTGTGTAAATAGCGATCAACAATAAGGGTGAATGAATTTGGTAGAAATAACGAGGACGCTACCAATGCATGCCACTAGAGGCACCACAGGTTGCACGTGCTTACTACATAAACATGGGTGGCTAATTGTATGATTGATATGACAAATAACGTCTTTGATTAAAGTAGCTCGTGCCCTAAAATGAGAAAAACAGTTTGATTCCGACTTATAGTTCATCGCATCAGTGATATATGCCAAAATGTTCGCATGCATTTACTATGAGTTTCAGAGTTGTAACAAAACACATACCGCTCAATCGTCATTGTTGAAGTGGTCAAATATATGTTATTCAACAGTAACCATTCATTATATATGTAATGCAGAATATTACTTTAATTCCCATCCCATTATGCTCAAAATGCCCATCATGACATTAGCGTGAAAACGCGCTATCTATCATGTCTGTCGGATCGCCATTTATGAGGCCAGACGGCACCCAAAAAACAATTTATATTTGCATTCATTTGCATCATAGCTCGAGTGCAATTTATATTTCGAACCAAAAATCCCGTTGAATAATGCCATTGCGCTTAAACAAAGATACGAAATATCAGCTCTTTAAAATCCCTGGATAACTTTCTGTTGCAGTCGATTTCAAGATAAATATAGATTAAGTAGTGCAATATTTATAGGCCAAACTTTTGGCTTTTATCTGACAAAAATGATGCCGTGGCGGTAGTCAATTCAGCGTCCTTACATTCGTTTTTTGTGTCACAGTGAAACTTTGCTTCCTGATAATAGGTTAATGCTGAATTATGGCTAAGATATTGCTTCCGATCGCCAGACAACCATACCATAGAAATGTCATCATAGTTAATAGTTTATTAACATGCTGCTTCCTTTCCCGGAAACAAGCGACCAGATTCTTGGCGTAATACCACATGATACAACTTTACTCCCCTGTGCTTATCTGGCGGCAGAAAATAACATATTTCACGACTAAATGTGCCAAATATATTTTGGATCATTTACTTGAGCGAATGTTTATTCAGGCTCGTAAATACTCTACCCGGTGATCAGCTGTATGAGCTCCGCAAGACTACGGCCTATTGACGCGATCATTTGCCTGCGAATGAGCAAAGCAGTTTGTAATATCCAAATGATCTCGAAGAAAAGATTTATTAAAGTGATCACTGAATTTCATCTACGATCACTACGTTTACTGTGGTAAAAATCATATTCTTAGCACATCCTTTGGCGTAGATCTGACAGTCTATCTTTTTTTTTTCGTTACTAATCATCGTTTCATTGCGCATCATGACCACCGCAATGCTCAATTTTGCGGTAGGTAGCACTTTAATTGACCATGCTTGTTAAAAGAACAACGAAACATAAAAAGCATTCAGTCGTTGGAATAGTCGGATTCCACGAGCCTACAAGTACAAAATATAATCCAATTCCCCATTTTAAAGCCTAATGTTCTAATGAAATACGGACTTTGTTCTGGTTCCTCCGGTTTTGACTTAAAGCAACGCAATCAACAACTACAATCCAAGTACCTACATATAGTATTGTGGGGAGTGATATGGAGTATTAACTGATGGAATGAATTTCTTCATGCAGGTTAATCGAACAGTTTCAATCGAATCATCTAGTTCAGCTTCGTGTGGATGTAAGATGTGTAGATTTTATACGCTGACTTGTTATTCCGCGTCAGTCGCAATATCGGCTTTGTATTAGTCATCACTTACAAGCATTAAACGGAAGCCGCCATTAATAGATTAGTATGTGCCTAGGGGTGTGCCATGATGTGCCTAAATGTCAATTACGTTTCCAATTGACATTGAAAAATACCATTACATTATAATACCCCGTTATTGCTATGTTTGTCGCACCATTTGGCCTGATATGGTGTGCTTGACACTGATCTCATTCAATGATAATGCATGAGTACGATGATAAAGCAAAGAGACCATGCCGTGTATTCTTAACGTATGAAATTGTTTTCTTAACGTATGAAATTGTTTTCCAATCTTGGACACAATAAAGACGAGACATAGTGTTGGCAATAGACACATTACTCCTCGGGCGAAAGCAATGAAACCAATAAAGCAGCAAATGCAGGAAATAGAAAGCACAACTAGCTTACCCATGTTATTATAACCAAACATAATTGAATACGTTTGTTTGCCAGTAACAATAATAAACAGAGCTTTTGTAGACTAACTTTCATAAAACAGCGTTTGGTGCTGGTTTTACATTCAGCACTTGCTCTGGTAGATAAAGTGCAAACAATGATGGATCACAAACAGCCAATTTCTTGCTTAATCCGATAGATCGACTGGGTCCCTAAGAAATGCGCCGCCCTGAATAAAAGGTTTTGTTGATTTGTGTTGCGAAACTTACTGGGTGATAATTAAGTGGATTTAAAATTCCTTGCATATCGCTAGAGGGTTTTTGAACCGTGCAGTACTTATTACATCGTTGGCAAGATCGCTTTTGGACGGTCCAGTTTTTAGGAAGTAGGGTAAATGTGTCATCCAGAATGTATTGACGTGACATAAACATATCGTGATTTGCAATAAATGTTATCTGTATGCAAATTATTTTATATGCCATAAAAGTAAATCAATTAAATTACTCGAATTCCAATACAATTTCGAATTACTGGACATGCACAAGGTTATAGAGGAAGGAATAAGAATTGGTTTATTGCTCTGTAACATATTGGGTAGAACTGCATTTACAGCATGTCTACTACAACACACAAATCTTTACCGATGATTGCTATTAAAGCATATGTTACAAATATCTAGCTCAGTTTGTCATTATCGAGCCCCTAAGTTTGATATATTTGTCCCGGAAATCATCTCAATATAAGCAAACAACATAACATTTCTAATTGCATTGCTCGCCTTAGAGATATACATTGATCGGTCATATTCAACGGGGGGGAGTTCAAAAACTGTTTATGGGGATAAGTATGAGATAAGTTCCTTAATTAAATTCAGTCGTTCTTGATATATGAAAACGTATTTTCTTCACACTGCAATGTAGTACAACAAATGCATAATATCAAATTCAGAATACATACCTTACCATTTTGTGATTAACGAGGCGACAAAGTCCTAACCGCGACGGCTGCGTGGGAACTTAATGCGTTTCAATAGTGGATTGAAGCAATAAGCCCCTAAACTCTCACAATACAGTACAGCTAATTGATACCTTGGCCCAAATTGACATTTTATAAAGGCATGTACCTGTAGCTGGTCATAAGACAACCGTGCTGCCAGCACGTAGTAGAAAGTTTCCAAGACTTCATCAATTATACTGTTAAAGATCTAGCTACCCTTTCTGCGAACGTCATGGCAACCTCACAAGCATGGGTAGTACCAGCACTTTTAGCTGCATATGAGAGATTGACAATACCATTAAAAACCAATGTCACAGAGCGAAGTAGATCTGTTCAATGAAGCCAATGTTATTGAATGCATATTTCTAACGTAGGGTATGCTTGGTTTGCAGCGATTGTGAAATGTTTACATAGGCACTGAATTATCGTCAAACCGTAAAGATATTACCTGTATCTGACAATTTGGATATAAATTGGTAATTTAACTTTGATATCTTCAAATGATCCTCGCGCCACCTACAGCTTAGAATTAGCTACTTGGTAAAAACAGTTCTTCTATCAAAGATTACCTGTTAACCTATTACCAAAGAATCGATTTCAAGAAGATTAAAATCGCATGCTGCTTTAACACCTTGGGTGTCAATTATGATGCTGCCATGAAGTATTTATATTAAGCAAGCAATATTTAATGTTAGGCTTTAGTTCAACCCATAGAGGTAATGTCATTAAAATTAAGGAAGAACGACTAATATTAATCCCTAAGTTACAGAAGTCAGAGTGGGGCCTGGATTGATTATTGCATAACAGCTAATGTCGTATGCTGGATTCAATACGAGCCCGAGGGCCACACAGGGAAGAACACAACGCCTTTATTCAGAGGTCTCTCACATATCACAATGAAAATAATCTCGTGCGACAACTTATAGGCACCTCCACGAAGATGCAAGCTAGTGCCGTCCCATAGACATGTAATATAAACAAACGGACAATATTTGATTTTATATATATAGATATAAATATATATAGATATTTATATATATATAGATATATATATATGTATATATATGTATTTATATGTATTTATATATATATTTATATATATATATATATATTTATATATATATACATGCATACATTTAGACATACATATTTAAATATAATATATATATATACATATATATATATATATATTTACATGTATATATATATATTTATTCATATATATATACATGCATATATTTATATAAACAAATTTATATAACATATATATATATACATGCATATATATATACATATATACATGTATATATAAATATATATATATATTCGCAAACTGGGTCGGTCAGCAACGGCTTAAGCTTACTATTTGTGATCGTAACTCATATTGAGTTCTGATCATGTTTGACCCCTTAGGCAACGTTGATGCATGCGTTTTAAGCGTTCCTTCTGTTGGGTCACTGGGTGTTCGGTTTCAATTTGGCACTAACCATACAGAGAGAAATCATTACAAAAGCGAAACAGGAGCCAAGCGAAAGATTTGTGAGACGAATATTGCGACAACTGGTGTTGGAAGCAGGATTATGTTCCATGCAAACAGCGAAAAAAGGTAATTGTCGTAGAAAGTGGGGCAACATATGGCCAATTACAGAATACAACAATTGGGGCAACATGCATGCTAGATGAGATGCATCATCACATACTGATTTCTCATTTATCTTCTATTACACAAGAGAGCTCTTTTTGCGAAATAGCTTTGTGCATAGGCTAGCAGTAAATTATTATTCATGATGCTCCCCGATAAATCGCATTAAATGCAGTCAGTGTGGCACCAGATTTGCGCACCAGGATGTGGTTTTGTTCGAAGTTATTACATTCATAAACATCCAAAAACCTTCAACGGTTATCCCTCATATACCTGCATGCGAAAAAGATGGTTACGTAAAGTTTGTGGAAGTATGCAGTTTGCTTGACCGAACATACGGCAAAATATTATATAAATTCATCAAAAGCTTGGATACTTGAACCTACATGTTTTTAAATTTCATTGAATGTATTTGCACTGATCTTGGAAACGATTTGACAGCACCTTCATAATCTCATCATGTGCAGTGGTTTTTTAACTAAAACCAACAATTTTTCGGGTAAATTCGGTCCGTCTTGAGTAGAATGGTGAGAATTTCCATGCGTACATACACCCTACTGGAACAGAACCAGCAAGTTATACTATAAATATTGCATATAAACTGCTGGTGATGTTAACGCTTTCTAATACAATCCAGCAGAATTTAGTCAAAGCAACCAATAATAATATATCCATTTTGTAGGTCTAACAATGAAGATCTATGTTTGTGGCTGCTGCAAATAAGTGCAAATAATCAGGCAGCGACACTGTCCACAAAGTAGTATTATACTGCAACAACTTAATCATGTCAGTAGATTTGTCCTAGGTAACGAGGCAAGCAGGGCAACGGTAACCATAAATCATACATAATAAAATCTATAAAACATACAGATCTGGCCTACAGCCGTTGCTGCTAGTAATATCAATAGCCTCGTGGACGTCACAGTGACAAACCTAGCAACAAAACTAGGTAATATTGACTAACTGCTAATCGTGTTTGTTGGCGTCGATTCGTCAATATTCGCGAGACGGGGTCTTATATCTTTATATGTAAATCTCATCGGGCTAAATGCAACCAATGCATTTGTATATACCGATATTCAGCATATGGGAAAATAGTGTACCTCATTATTTTCATTTTTTATATTCCATTCATGGAATTATTTAACAAGAATATCCATCTTGCAATTCTAACAGAAACATCGTAAAGGGCATTTGTTCTGGCAGGGAACACATCCCAAACAAGCAGTTCCCGGCCGTTATGATTATGGTCGCGTTTGACATAACTCAATAAACGTATGTGGCTGTGCATTATATAACTTGATGTGTTTGTTGTTGATTTACGTAATGGTCTAAGGGTTTCTATTAGCAATACTAACCATTTGATCGGTATATTGTCAGCCTAATTATGTATGGTGGGCTCATGCCTTTAAGAAAGCAGTTTTCTTGTAAACAATCAACAGCTGCCATAATATTAAACTGCAATAAAGTTTAATTACATTGGAAACATTGTTATCAAGCGATATCGCAAGTCGTCTAACAAATGTATATCCATTGCTTCAATGCATCACATGGAATTGATTTAAGAATGCAAGGTTTAATTTCCGAATAATCATTATTATGGGATATTTTTGTTCGGGTCTAAGGCAACGACGAAATACTGACATGTAGACTGTGTAAACTGACGATTTGCTTTACTTACCGCGTAAATTATTACATTGAAACGGATCACCAACCGTTACTGCTTTCTGCAGTAGGGCAATCATATGAAAATGACTGAACATGTCTGACGTGATCAATGACGACTGACAACCTATCAATAAGATGAATGCATTTTTACATCCATCTAAGGGTCAAACCAGAGGTCGTGAATATATCAGTGGACAATGGTTATTTAAGATGACGCAAATTCCGTATCTAGTCCTTCGCCAACTCAAACTCCTTATTGACGTTACAAACATGTATCATTATGATGAATGTGACGTCGATTCGAAGCGCTTCGAGTTTACCGGCAATATCATATTGAAATGATTATAACAAAGGTATGCGTTAATTTTTGTGTAATGAAGGTAAATATGGGGCTGCAAAAAGATTATTGTTTTTTAATGAGAAATGCGGAGCTTCTGTGATTCATTAAACACCGGTTTTGTTTTAAGATTTAGATGATTCCATATTTTAATGCTTTAGTGGTGGCAATAGTCCATGCTATCCACATTGAATCCTAAACACTAGTATTACGTTTTCGCAGCGCGTGAGTTAATGATTACAAGTGCGATTTGGTAGCACTAACAAATATGCAATGCTGATTGCTGTCAAGGCGAGCGTATTGCTCCGACGATGTAGCATAAAATCCGTCTCCTTTAAACCCGCCTCATACAATAGTCCACATCTCTAAATAAATAACAAGCTATTCCATAAGCTATTTGCCGTCGAAACTACTCTTATTGCACTAGTCGTTAGCCTGGTGAAACCGCGAGCTCAATACAATCCCTCATGACCCAGCAAAAACTGCTAGTGAAAAAGACCCTGCATTGATATAATAAGTTTGTTTTGACAAAGTAACTAAGCAATAATATTAATACCATGTCAACACCGGAGAAATGCATCTATATGCAACTGATAATAGGTGACGTCCCTTGATGATACTCAAAACCTATAATTGTCCGAGCCCTTATTGACCCGTTTATTATATGACTATTTGCCAATCATTTGGAGGTGATGTAGACGATTGATAAAGCCGTCGATAATAACACAAAGTAATCAATGTGTACACTGTGATTATAAATTGATCAAAACAATTACTGGTAGATCATAACCATAATCACCGATTAAAGCGAATTGATTCGTGATGAAATATTGTATATTGTGTGAACTAGTGAGTATATGGGGCAGCTTTTATGATATACCGAATATCATTTCTTATCACATGGGTTTGATTCTTATAAACATATTACAATTACCTATTTCTTATTCAAACGGTCACCCGGCTGGCGTCTAGTCTATGTTCTCTTAGAAAGTTAGTTCTCATAACGTGGTGGTTAGCGAACCCGTTCAAATAGTGATTGGAATTCGCTTTAAATATCTATTGCCTGTGTGTCTATCAAAGAAATATTGTGACGTGTGGTTCGTACACACAAAATAATCTGCCGCCAGACAAAAAGAACCTGGCCATATGGCGTTCATTATATCACAAGCTGTCATCAGCGTGCTATCCCTGGTAAAATCAAATATCAGAAATAAGGTAATGACTGTGCATGCCAAATTACATATCGATCTGATCATCTACTACCATTAAACTTCTACCAAAAACATTCAATACTCGTTGTTCTTATTCAGCAACCTGTATGGTAACGTGGTTATATGCCGTATCACACCGGCTTGCGCTCTAAAGCTGAAGCAATCTTCCTCGTTATACTGCTTAACTCCCTGTCTGCTATGATAAGCCAATTTGTTCCGGTAACAAGCTTTTGAGAAACGCATGCACTAAGAAGCAAAATCGACTTGCAACAAACCATATATTCTATAGGTAGAGCATTGGATATATGCTCAAAGTCATTGGTAATTTCGTTCAGCGCAGCAACAACTTCCTCTCCGGTTGACATAAATGGATTTGCAGCCATGGATCTAAGCTGCAATTGCATTTAGTTGATAGGTTGTACATAGATTGAATTTGTCTCTGAAGATCACCGTCGAAACTACTTTAAAACGTAGGTAGGCAGACTAATAAACAAATTAGGAAAGATCAACACATTATTTATCTACACGGCTGACCGCATAAGGGACACAAATCATGATAAGTCATCAATAAAACTTCAGGAATAGTTTAAATGGAATGTTCAAGATCAATATAGGAGGCGCAAATAACAAAGTCATTACAACTGTAGCCATGTTATACCAGATCATCTATGCTTACAATATTTACGTAGCGATGAAATTGCATAACCCTGCTGCTGTGACGAATCCATGTTAAGGCTCAAATTCAGAACAGAAGGGAATTTGGAATAGTAAATATTGTCATCATTTAGTCACGTCACATTTGCTTGTGCTGCATGGAGTGAAATATCATAAATATTCCAAATGTACGATGCGACATAATGAATTCTAGTGAAATCTATAAATCCATATGGAATGGATTTATTGTTTTCCGATGGGTGATTAGTTAATGAGTAACAAAAAAGCAATGCAATAACAACCTTATGGCCTCAGTATCCATCCGCAAGACTGGGTTGGTCAACACAGGCATATCGGTATATTATGAATCATGATGTTCCATCAATAAATCGTCTCAAACGCAGTCGGTGTGGCACCGGGTGTACGCACCAGGATGGGGTTTTGTTAGAGGTGATTACTTTCATTATGATCCAAAAATCTTCCCAATTCCTTCAAAATGAGTTATGACTTTAAGATAAATGACTGGCAGAGATTTTTCCTCATATGCAGGTCAATGAGATGGCAAGCAATTAGTTATTTCAGGGGTAGAATAAACACGAGGAATGAGATAGGCCCTAACGCAGAGCCCTGAGGTACTTTTATAGAACAAAGCGCGTGCTCAGACACAGCACCATCAACTGCCTGGGATGTGCTGGCGAAGAGTCGTTCCGATGAGGCCATTTCTGTGCTCCGGACGATGAAGAAGTATATAGTGATCAAGTGTGTCAAATGCAACACTGAGATCAAGCAAGACTAGGTGCACATCGTCACCCTTATCAAGGATAAAGTCCATGTCTGATTTGAACTTAATTAGCGCTGTCTCAGTGCTGTAACCTATGGGGTAGGCTGACCGAAGCTCACCCTGAAGGTTGTATTAATTTATGTGTCACACTAGTTAGTTTTTTTATCACCTTCTCCGTGATTTGTCCAAGAAATGGAATATTTGATACTGGGCGGAAGTTTATGACGTAATACTCATCAAGCCCAGATGTTTTTTTAGCAGCGCTGTTACCTGGGCTGTTTTCATAAGAGAGGGCGCAACATCAGTCTGGCTGATAATAATGGTGATTGTGGGAAGTGCTGCGGGGATTACCAACCATTGATTCGATTTTACCAGCGACATCACATTGAAATGATTATATAGGCATTAGTTGATTTGAGTCTTATGAAGGTTCATATGGTGCTGCAAAACGATTATTGTTTGTGAATGAAAAGTGCGACGTTGGCGAGTTTCGATGACTCATTCAACACCGGTTTGTTGTTAGATTTAGATGAATTCCTATTATAGTGCCATGGTGCTACCAATGGTCCATGCTATCCATACCGAATTCCACCCAGAAGCCCTTTTGGTCGGCGCGTCAGTCAAATAAAGGACACTTGAATCCTTAATTGGTAACACCTACAATGCTCTCTAATAAGCAATGTTGATTGCTTCGAAGGTTAGATTATTGCTCTGTTGAATCAGCATACTATTCATTTGTCTTCTTTCTCATACAATTGTCCGTAATCTATTTGCCGCAAGTACTTCTGATATTCCATTAGTCGTTTGTCTGGTGAAACCGCGAACTCAATAAAATTCCTAATGAACCAAGAATAAACATTTGTGAGTAAGCCGCAGCATTTTTATAGACAGCGTTGTTTTGACCAAGTAACCAAACAATGATTTCTATTCCAGGCCAGGTCAAAACAGGACAAATGCACCTAAATGCATCATCATAGATGTTGTCCCTTGATGATACTAACTATTTGCCAATGATTTGAAGGTATTGTATACGATTAAAAAAGCCTTTGATAATATCACTACGGAATCAATGTAAACAATGTTATTCTAAAGTGGTCCAAACAATTAACACACGAAGTAAATCATAACCATGACCACAGATCAAAATGAATTGATTTGTGATTAAATATAGCAGTGAGCTTATAGGGCCGCTTTCATTTTATACCGAAAAGAATTTCTGATCACATGGGTTTGATTCTTATGAACATATTAAAATTATCTATTGCATATTCAGTCGGTTGTCAGACTGGCGTCTAATCTATGTTCCCGTAGAATGTGAGTACTCAAAACGTAGTCGTAAGCGTACCCGTCCAAACATTGATTGAAATTAGTTTTAAAAATCAACTGCCTGTCTGTCTCTTAAAGAAATAATGTGACGTGTTGATTTTACACACATAATAATCTGCGCCAGACAAATAGAACATGGCCACATGGCGTCCATTACATCAAAAGCTGTCATCAGCCTGCTATCGTGCATAAAATCAAATATTAGAAATAACGTTATCACTGTACAGGCCTAATAACATATCGATCCAGCCATCTTCTACCATAACACTGCTACCGAAAAACACAATTCTCGTTGTTCTTATCCAGCAGCCTGTCTGGGTACGCGGTTATATACCCTACCATTCATACACCGGCAACCTGTCTGGGTACGCGGTTATATACCCTACCATTCATACACCGGCAACCTGTCTGGGTACGCGGCTATATAGCCTACCATTCATACACCGGCAACCTGTCTGGGTACGCGGTTATATACTCTACCATTCATACACCGGCAACATGTCTGGGTACGCGGTTTATATACCCTACCATTCATACACCGGCAACCTGTCTGGGTACGCGGTTATATAGCCTACCATTCATACACAGACAGCCTGTCTGGGTACACGGTTATATACCCTACCATTCATACACCGGCAACCTGTCCGGGTACGCGGTTATATACTCTACCATTCATACACCGGCAACCTGTCTGGGTACGCGCGTATATTAACCCATTAAAAGGTGACACATAAGTTTGTTCTTCAAAAAACTATCTTTTGAAGTATGTTTGGTGACCAGTTAAAGACTCTAACCGTAATGGCGAGTGAGCAGATCGTGTCAGTGGACAATGTGTCACTAAACCCTGTGCTCGTTTATGTCGGAAATTCTTTGGAAAATAAGTGACAAGGAAGCTATTCCTTCGTTTATTCGACGTCGCGACTCGGCAGCGAGGTCAGAAGTTGATGCCATACTTGATTATACATTGACAGCACTTTAAAAGCTTGAAGCTGATGAGAAATTGTCCATTTTTGCAATTGATTCGCAGGGCTTACATCCACCCCTGCGGAAACGTGCGCCATTAGAATATGTGAACGAGTCAACGACATAGAGGGCAGGCTCAAGATGCTCGACGACGCGATGGTCAGCATCCAGCGTACAGAGAGTCGTCTATCTGCTCAAGCCCGTCATATGCCGCCGTCATAGCCACAGCCACTACGAAATCCGTTGGCAGTAAAACAATTACCAAGTTTGTCCTCGATTTAGTCAAAGCGCCTACCGATCGAAGCAACGACGGCTTCAAAACTGTAGGAAAACGCACGGTACACACGGGTTCTCAAGGTGAGACCATATTGAGGCTGTGCATTTCTGCATAAGCGTGATTCGAAGTTTTCAACCCGTCTTGTGCAATAAAATAGTGTAAGGTGCATTGCATGTGTGGTAACTGTAAATTGTGACGATCGATCCGCTTAAATTTTTGTTATAAATTTGTACATGCCGTGCGATGTGTCATCTGCAACTCTATGTAACAATATCTATAATGAAATTCTTAATGATGTCCATTATATCATCAACGCCAACTATGATGTGGATTTCGTGGTTCTAGGGGGTGACCTTAACACTGATCTTAGACGAAATAGCTAACAAAATACAATTTAAATGAATGCATTCTGTGAGCAGCAATGTTTGAGGCCTTGTGAGTCGATTGGGTCCAGTGTCATTAATTTCACCTATGAGAGCGACATGTCTAATGCAAGATCCGTTTTGGATCATTTCATAATATCTGATAATATATTGCTGTTACTCTCAAGATATACATGTACTCGTGATGGGGACAACTTATCTGACCATAGCCCTGTTTGTCTACGTTTGAATGTCAATGTTTTAAAGACGTAAACCGAAACGTAGCATATCCACTACGATTAAGTGGTCTATTGCCGATGAAAACGGCATCAGCAGTTATAAAAGCTACTTGAGCGGTTTTTTGTCAAATGTCAAACTACTAACATCTGTTGCGACATATACCATATCTGGTTGTAAAAGGCATAATGAAATGATTGACAAATACTTCAATGATATAATCAATGCATGTGTACACGCTGGAATCTACAGCTCTTATGCAAAGGGTGGCCGAAAGAGATTAGCGGGTACGGGCGAACACGTCGCTCTAGCTAAAAAAAGATCGATATTCTGGTAACGTTTATGGACGGAAAATGCGAGCCCTTGTGTTGGTATCCTTAAATAAATTAAATGCAAGGCTTAAAGAGACTACAGCGGGTTTCGCGCAGCGTAATCCTCTAATAAGAACAATATGCGGCAGGTCGCATGGCGAATGCTCTGCTCAATAATGATGAGCGGGTGAACAAGAAATCTCCACAATCGGCATCTGTGCCGTCTTTCGTTGATAACGTTCAAGGGGACGAAGGCATCTGCTCTTTGTTTAAGGACAAATATGAAGAATCTGAATTGTCAGAAGATCAGGAGGTTCCTTTCAATGGATATCCATTCCCAGTGCAACGTGGGCAATTGTACCGCTGCTCACTCAGTTTATGTAGCTCAAATAAAAAGTGCATTGGGTAGGCTAAAGAAAGGCAAATCTGATGTAACTAACTCAATATCATCTGATAATATCATAAATGGCTGCGATGAGCTGTATATCCATTTGTCATTGTTATTTAGCGTTATGATGTCACGAGGGCATGTTGCTATACACACTCGTCCCTACCCCCAAGAAGAAATCGATGAATGTTATCGAAAACTACCGATCCATAGCCATCAGTAGCGTAGTAGGGAAATTAGTTGACAATATTTTGATTGAATCTTATGCTGATATTCTTTAGTAATTTGCAATTCGACGGCGCAATGTACATATGTCCTCTAAGAAGTTATTCAATACTATGTTGGTCATGGCTCTCCATGTTATGTGATGTTACTAGATGTCTCTGAGGTTTTTGATGGCGTTGATTATATTAAACTGCCCATGCTGTTAGGCAAGCGAGGCATGTGTCCTACCACAGCTAAGATGATGTTGAACATGTATACGCAGCAACGATTGCGCGTGCAATGGGGTAATGAAATTTCGGACAGTTTTAGCTGTACAAACGGCGTGAAGCATGCCGCAGTCTCCGATTCTATTCTGTGTTTATATAGATGAACTACTCACCCGACTGCCGCATACTAAAGATGGATATCATATTGATAGTGAATGTGTTGGGGCACTTGGTTATGCTTATGGTCTGTCGTTAATTGTACCCTTATTGACCGCCGCCAAGATAATGATTGAAACATATAAGCAATTTGCGGCTGAGTATTGTGTCATTTTCAACTCAACTAAGAGCAATTTATTAGTTTTCAATGAAAATCTGTGCGCTGTTGATTTAAAGCTGATTAGGAAAAATGCTTTGCATCTTGGTATCTATGTCGGTAAGGACTGTTATACTAATAATATGAATAATATGAATGTAGCATATTCTATTTTAGTGTCACTAACATATTTGTAGATGTCAAGGTTTGGGGCTTGCAATGAAGATGTAAAAAACAAGTTGTTCTATAGTTTCTGAACAAGCTTTTTTTGGAATCTTTTATGGAGTTAAGACCACCGACATATCGAGGTTTTTTTGCCGAACTTGGCGAAAATGTATTAAGCGTGTCTGGAAGCTCCATCCACAAGTGCGTTCAATGTACTTACATCTTTTGACAGGTCAACAACCAATCATCAAACAATTAATGAAGCGCTATATCATGTTTCTATGTAAATGCATAAGCAGTGGTAACAATGCGTTTTCCTTTGTGAGCAGACTCTGCGCATTTAGTAATTCCACTGTGGCTTGCAGTCTGAGAATTCTAATGTACACAATTGGTATCAGTACTAACGCTATTTTCTCAGCAAAAATTACGCCGAATAAGTATTTAGGTTAAAGGAGAATGAATGTATTAAACACTATTCATTAAACAACGGGATAGGCAACCAATTACTATTCTTACCCTGCAAGAAATTGACGATCTCCTGTCCGCAATCTGTAAGTTACGATGTTAATCTTTACTTCATTCATGCACTTATTCTTATAAATCTGTACGTTTTTATGTGCGA
>CM067350.1:37826373-37860216 GCA_034190875.2 Urechis unicinctus | reverse complement strand
ACCAATCTATTTGCCTAAATGTAGTATGAATGGGGTTTTAACGATGGCAGCAGTCACTTCTAGTTTTTTACAATATAAGATACGATCAACTGCGGAAACGTGGGTAAATCTGATGTAGATTTTAGAATACAATATATCATATAATGGCCGTGAATTGCCAAGCATGTGATATGTGCTGTAGGTGGAGTACTTCATGAAGCTGACATAAGGTTGTAACATAGACGCGTGAATGAATAATCAATGCGAGATTGCTTAGATTCATTTAGTAACATTTATTATTCACAAAATGCAATCTCCTTTAAGCAATGACAGGGCAAAATGAACAAGCAATATTATTCGATATTTTGCATTTTACATTGATGCAACATGTCAAACCTTATTGCTCATCCTTATCTACGATTGTTCGCCGGTCGCCATGGCTGTTGCACTGGGGTATGGCTATGTTGACAATGCAGTGAATATTTGAGATCTACGACAGGTTTTATCGGCTGCTAGTATTCCTTACAATGAAATGAAGCTCTCTAGAGCAAACCGTAGGGTTCATGGTTATTACCAAGTCAAAACGCAGTAAAGTGCAATAAAAATTAAATTGGAAGTTAAAACGCTGATCCTTTGTCGTTAACGACTTTGTCACAAAATTTGTTCAAATTGGGAAAATAAAAAACTCATGACGCGTAGTCGTAAATTCTTGATAGTTGTCTCATAAACCAAGATCAACGTATATCTGTGTCACAACAATAAAACCACCAGCGAAAATAAATCTCCCTCAATTCAAAAAGCAATCGATCGCACTGCAGGTGAGCACTCAACCGACCAAGACTTTATACATTTCAGTGTTAGCTTGTGTTGTAGTGTATCAGATTACAAAACGTTCGCATAATAAGAAAATATTTATCCACATCTCATTTTCTTGTTAACATAATGATGGTGATGCTGACACTTGTATGATGTAGATAATGGTTTTGAATACCAATAAAGGCTGATTGAAAATAGAGGTGGTTCATAGCATGCTCTACAGTGGTGGTGGTGCAGAGATTTGATGAAAAATCCTTATCATGGATAGTTAATCTATCATTGCCGCTTTATACTGCAAGCGAAGCATGGTCCATAACTTTGTTTCGTTTGCGGAAAAGTCAGCTATTTAAGCATATTATTTGCATATGCTAGACGTGTTGAATATTGGCTTCGCCATATGTTAAGCCAGCAGTTAGCCATATGCAAGATATAGGCACAGATTGATTTACCAACGATTTGCAGATGCCTTGTGTTTTTCTATTTGGATTTGTGGTGTTAGCATATAACCCCTCCACCGGCTGAAATAACACGTGACTAGTATAAGCAAGCACTTTGTAACCCCTTCTTTTAAATTTGTCATTAAAACTTTCAGCAATAAAAAACCAACTAAGCGCGATAGCATATATGTTATTTATCTTACCATGTTTTATCATAACGGCGCCCCTTTTCCCCTCGTCATAGAAAGACAATTACCTCCAAACATCTGGCGCAGGACATCGTTTCATTAACAAATACTTACACTCTAGCCAAATTAACTACACTTAATCACTTGTCACTTGAACTGTTGATGCGAACCACATATGTTAACCTTCTACCCAGGAATGATTTTGTAAGAATGTATGGCAAGATAATCGTTGTAGTTAACAGAAAACGTTTTATGATGCTAAACCTAACTAGTCTTTGAGATACTTTGCACTGCATTCTTTTGTTATTATAGTTTTCCCTGTTGGATATACTATACGGTTATTTTAGGAATTCAAAACCGACAATGGATACGTTGCGATTTATCATACAAGCTGATCAAATTAAAACCTCTAACCCATTTATTGTCGGGTAGGAAATAACAACACTGAGTAAAATAATTTCTATGGCAGAAAGCTTCACCCCCATCAACTACAAACTCCTTATGTAGCGTTCAACGTCATAAAGTAACCACTGAAACCTGTCGTTTGTGACAACAAATGGTTAACTTGCAATAAATATGATGCAGTTAGGTAAGAACTTTGCTTAAAACATTGATCATCAGAAGAACACATGTGGTTTATCTGCAGGAGTTGTAATAAGCTGTAAGCCTTGTGGGTATCTCAATTAAGGCAGTAACGATCTCTGTAGATTTTGGAACCCAATCTTATATGTCTGTGTGGCGTTGAAGATATGGTGACAACGTTTCAATCCAGATGTTACTGGTCGACTTGAGACTGGTCGATTGATCATTTAAATAGTTAGTACATTCCTTTCCTATGACAAACTCTTCAAATTTAAACCGTCAATATGGGGTAAGACCCTTTTACTGGTCGGGACTTTATTCAAATTGATACGACAGTTAATGCCATATGATACTATAATACTTTGTAACCGTTGACAACAGCTAAGCGCTAAATAAATGAGTTGCATAGTAAGTATGGAATTTATGCATGCGATTTGCAAAACCAGCTTACAAAAGACATGCATCGATCATGTGTTGTAACATAGACATTGAAATCAAACTTCGAAAGAGATATATCTATTATGCAATAAATGACTGTGCTTCGTATTAAGCGGATGTTAAGGTTGCTTCATAAATAAAACATCGAGTACATGTTGAGTATACCTGTAACAGACTGTCATAATCGATATGGCATGTATTATTACACACAGGCAAAGTGCGCCCAACTCTTGTGTAAATCCATCTATAAAGACATTTCGCATGCAACCTTATATGAATACGTCATTTAATCATCATGGTGCAGTCACTATGCCTCGACGCATTTACTCGGCTGATCACACCGTCTACTAATTCACCGAAAAAAGTACAATTGGCTTGGCCACACGTAAATTGCTATGGAGTAAATGTACGAAAGTAGGAATACACTAGGGCGTAATACATCCAAGAGGATCTCTGCGACTAAGCTAAACCAACCAAAAGCCCGGAAATCCCAAAATCGCCCAATAGTTGTTAAAGACCCGAGATTGCCCCCATTTGCTTACAATGCGATTGCAAATCTAAGCCGGCAAGATATACCGAAAGAAATGAGCAACAGTGTTCATACGTGTATATTATACATAACCCAGTTAAAGAATGTCACAATAGAAAATTGCTTTAATGCGGAGGAATCCATTTTATACAACATCGTTAAGGATATATTCGGTATTTAATTATCATATGCTTCAATCGAATCGGCGTCGCGTCAAATATATTCAGAGACCAGTTATCGAATGATCTCGCTCACAAATATACGTAAACATATGTATATATATATATATATATATATATATATATATATATATATTTATATAGATATACAAATAGAATATATATATATATATATATATATATATATATATATATATATATATATATATATATATATATATATATATATATATATATATATATATATATATATATATATATATATATATATATATATATATATATATATATACATATATATATATATATCAGGGTGGCACTGATTTTTTTTCAGATTTTTAAAATTAATTATATACTCTCCTGTCTAGCGTTTTCTGGAAAAATGACGATTTTTGGTCCAAAATATATATTTCTGCACATATTATATTGATTTTCCTCACCAATTTTAAAGGTAAATTAAGTATATCAGATTAAACATATTTATCATGGTAATATAAGTGTTTTGCACTATTTGTGTTCTTTTATACAACTCCAAAATGGGAATTGTAATGCAAAACATGCATTTTTACACACAAAAGTGGCATTAGTGGTAAAGGTCTTAGATATAATATTGTTGTATTATGCTCGTTTAACTATACATGTTCTGTGACAATGCTCTATACCTTAAATATGCTATGTATCAGTGGATGCAAGGAGCAAAACAATAATTGTGTGGTGCTGAATGAATGTAGCAGAACAATTACTGTGGGTCACAGAGTGAATTCTGTAGAATAATGATTGTTCGGTGGTGAATGCAAATACGTGCAACTAGTGCAGATTATCAGGAACAAGCAGATTTATTTGTGTAGCTGTAAAATGTTTGGAAAATCTGGTAGAAGTGGACGAAACCACGCCCGTCAAGTGTACCAGCCTGTCAAGCTTCTTGGCCCACACAAAGCGGTCGTAAGCGTGGTCACCCCAGGAGAGATACCTCGCAACCTTCTCCAAAAAGATCAATCTCCAGTGATGATTCAGCTGAAAACCCAGCAGAAACCTATAGTGCAACAAGTAGTACCAGTGGAGCAAATGAAAAGAGGCATGTTACCAGAAGCAGCTGCAGTACTTCAGGACTGCTTCATACTCTGGTCGGACCTGCAACTGCGCAGTTCGTAACATGCAGACTCCCATCTAAGAAAGGTGTCCTGAAAAGATGGAGATGCATGAGAGATGGTACCGCGCAGAACTACCCCAACAGTGCCATTGCTGGTGACCTTGCCCAAGAAGTAACTTCAGTATGGAACAGGGCAGCATTGCCAAGCAAACGACAGGATAAAATAAAGCAACAAATCCTTGATGTGCTGGAAGAATGGAAAAAAAATACAGCGTCTGAAGGAAAATGATACAAAGTGTGGAGTCTACTCAGATTCAATTGACAAGCTATTCAACATTGCCACAGCTGACAATGAGGAGAAGTTAGACGCATCAAGGAATGCAAATGCAATTGAAGATCTGGCATTCTACAGGTCCCAGTTACAAGACACCAAGCGTTCATCCATGTTAAGTGTTGACAAAAAGATTCTCGGGATTCAACACCGAATAGAACAAAGGGCACAGAAGGAAGGTACAAGGAGACGGTGTGAAGAACTCAAGACTTCTCAAGCAGCCAGTGTATCCGCAAGTAATGAAAGGTAACATAAATACAAATTGGATACATCATATGGATAACTACTATTAACTAGTGCATAGCCTAGTCATAAATAAATTGTATATTTTGTATATACCATTTACTGTTTTAGTGTGTAAACTATTCATCTACAGTAAGTAAATACATGGTGGAGGTTTAGTGTGTAGTACAGGTGGCTCTAGTAATAGAGATGCATGTATATAGTAGTAGTATGTAGTAATTGTCTTCCCACTGGCAGTGACCACGAGGAGAACTGTCAGTGATACAAAGTATGTGGCTAGTGCAAAGACCCAGCAGGAACTGAAGAACAAAACAGACACAATACCTTGCACTGGGGTGGATCGTAAGACATTATTGAAATTGACAACACAAGTGGCTACCAGATACCATATGTCTTCCACACAGCACTAAGCGATGATATCAGCAACAGTTGTAGCTGCTGGTGGGGACATGCAAGAAGTTGTCGCAAGTTCAGCTACCATCAAACGCCATCGTAAGTCAGCCCAACAAGAAAAGGCTAAATAAATCCGAGCTAAGAAAGTTAGGCCTAGGTACCCCGTGGTCCACTGGGATGGCATATATATGTGTATATATATATATATATATATATATATATATATATATATATATATATATATATATATATATATATAGATAGATATATATATATATATATATAGATATATATATATATATATCTCTATATATTAGATATATATATATATCTATCTATATATATCTTCTCTATATCTATATATCTCTATATATATCTCTCTATATATATATCTCTCTATATCTCTCTCTATATCTCTATATCTCTCTCTCTCTCTCTACATATATCGAATGGGTTGGTTTAGTTAATGCACACATATCCGCCAATAACTTACAATGCCTTATTACAGAATCCTCGAATTGCACCCCTTCGCAGGGATACTGATCACAACTAAAATACGGTCGAATGATTTCTTTACGCTTACCCATAATCCAACTTACATCACCTTATCATTATTTTGAAGAGGTTATTCGTGACAACATTACCATCCAAAAGTAGGTAACTCTTTTTCGAAGGTTAAATTCACAACAGATGTTGGCGAAACAGAGCAGCTGAACATATATGTATCGCAACAATGGTAACGCCTTCTGTCGATTGACTAATCAACCCCCACCCCCCCCCCCCCCCCCCCCCCGATTCGACCAGTTTTGACATTGGAATTCAGTGATACATATGTCTAAAAGCGGATGGATTTCGTTAGTAGTACAACACAAATTTTACAAACGCAATTTTTAATTCCTGCCGATTTTGCAAATTTCAATGCTCGCTTTGCTTTTAAGTTAAGTGGGCAATCGAAAACATCCATGCTCAAAAACCGAACACTTTGATCTGACTAGTAAAGCAAACTGCCCGAATCCGTGTTTGCTAAAGCCATAGATGCTTAAGTTTCATTGCTCTGTTGGTCATGCCGGCATGTTCCAATATTGGATATCAGTTCGGGTCTATATTTTCAACACATGCTCCATGGTTTTAAACCAAGGTATAAGTAAACAGTGTCCGATATTATGTGTCCCTGATATATGCACAGGGTAAGTTTCAGTATGTTGATACACATGTTATTAAGCACTCATTGAAATCCGACGAGATGGATAATACAAACGACTTCATAATCCATGGTAAGAATGGTTAGTGCATTTTCATAACACATGCTAAAACTGTCGGACTATCGCTGATGTGTTTGCATGTCTCTAAATGTATTAATTGCACATATGCATAAAACCATTGGCCAAGAGTTCAACTTTAGGATTTACATAGAGCGGCATGGTCCTATTTAGTCCTGATAAATAATTCATTGGATGCTTCCAATGTTCGTTTTGTGGAGCCATTCAAATCCCCGATGCAGAGGCAATATGCAGTACCAAGGCATCGCAACTACTTTAGTTGAAAATAGCCATGAAGACATTTGTATGAATACAACTTTGATACCCTTATATTCAGACAATTTAATCACTAAGAAAGGGATATATCAATGTGTGTTATATTGCAAACAATACGAAAGCCGGAAAGTACGCAATAATACTACAGACAGCATTATCAAGCGTATTCAAATGATCACTTTAGCAGCGGTCTGTTGAGAGCCAAGTTTGTAGCAAACTATAAAGCGACGCATTGGCTATTCATTGCTTTTATAGTACACAATGGTCGCATTTCAGTGATTAATATGTAATCCTAAGTCAGCCATGCTTCAAACAAAAACAAATATTGCAATGTAGTAGCAGTTGTGGTGTCCTGTGCCGCTCGATTGAACCTACTGGACCTCACTCGATATCTTCAGGTGGTCAATTATGAGGACGCTAAAAGGAGTGATGCTCAGCCAATATTTGTAATCACATTTGCGGTTAAGCATAATCTGTGTATGTAATGTATTATTGGAATGCATTGTGAGTCTTTAGTGCATTTATATTATATTCCGTTATTTATAACTAAACGTACCCTAATGATTTCTTATATTTACGATATAAAAAATATCATTATAATTTCAACATTGAAACCTTCTTACAATGACGTTATTTGTGTGATCACATGAATTTTCAGATATATTATATAACCTAGCATCATCCTATTTTACGCTTCAGTGAATACATTTTGTTTATATATTTATGTTTTAAGTAACGAAATTAGTTTTGTTATTGATTATACTTGCCCATAAATCATTCACGAGAGGACTTAAGTTTATGCCTCTGAAATGATTAAGCATCAACACAATATACTAGGCCTCAAAAGCACCATAGCTGAATGATATGCGCTATATTTCCTTGTTGGCTTTCAGTTAGCAGAACGTTTTTGTACAACCAATGCATGTGTACTACGCCTACAAGACCAGGGCTGCATATAAATACCGGCATTAACGAAGAATAACGCGCTTTAATATCATAATCACTGGTCGAGGAGCATGACGCTGCCAACTTTGACAGTTTCCGCGTGGAAATAAAACACTCTACCGGTTGGCAACTATTTTACTGAAATACGCTACTTGGTTTTTAACTTTATAACTCTTTGTGCAATTTCGTGAACGTTTTGTACATACAATAGTAGAAGTCATGGGGGCGACACAACTGTGTACATTAAGAAATTAATGAATAAACGATCTATTTCTATAAGTGCATTGGCTACAAGAAAACGAATTTCATGTACCGTTATCTAAATTAGATTGTACAATTGTATCTAGGGTGTCTAGCATGGATTGATCTCGGGTTCACAAGAGGAGAAATATGGAGGCTGCGTTTTTCTGCATAGCATAAGTTTTCAATCCGTCTGGTGCAATGTAATAGTGTGGGGTGCATTGCTTGTGTGGTGACAAAACATTGTGACGGTCGATCTGCTTCAATTTTAGTTATAAATTTGTACATGCCATGCAATTTATCATCGAAGCATAAAAATAATTAAAACTCTTAATGATGACCATTCTGTCACCAACGCTTACACTGAGGTCGATTTAATAGTTCTAGTGGGCGACCTTAACACATATTTTCGTCTACATACCTCGGGAATTTTAATGAATGCATTCTGTGAGCAGCAACGTTTGAGACGTTGTGAGTCAACTGGGTCAAGTGTCATTGATTTTACCTACAAAAGGGCCAATTTCACTTGAAAATATTTTAATATAATCTAAAGGTTATAGTAAATTGCAATTCGGATTTAAACCATCTCATTCGGAGGAGCAATTTACATTTGTTCTCGAAAAAGTAATGCTTAGCTGACATACCCGAGAAATTATGTCTGATGTGTTTATCAATTAGAACGCAGTGTTTTATTATGTACCGCGGAAACCAATGCAAATGTTGATTATTCATTCAATAGTTCCGTCGACAAACTGTTTGACAAACAAAGGTAGCCACGAAGCGGCACAAGTATCGACTACGGTTAAACCCACCAGGCAAGTCGAAGACAATAATTTATACGTCGGTGAGCTGACGGTGTGTTTGGGACAATAAAGCAATGTTGTTTCAAGCGATTTTTGCTGATTTTCAAGAACACGTTGACAACGTCAGCTTTTACAATATTTGAAGCGGCGTATTTGTGATTACAGGGATCAACAATCAAATGGTTTTTTTAGCCCGTTCAGTAGTGTGTGGTTAGGCAGCGATAATATTGACTATGCAAGCATCCATCATACTCTGTATTATTGATAATCTCTATCGACGGGCATTGACTAGACCAAGCGCTAGTTATACGTTTTAGACAATTATCTCGGTATGCACGAATGATGAGTTAGAACTATTCAACTATCAAGCGCAAATGCACCGACGGGCATTGACTAGACCAAGCTCTCAGCGTCGGGTTTGTATTTGAATAATGCTTCAGTTCAGTATTCAATATAATGTGCTAAAGGGTAACGAATCATACCGAATGTAAGGCATCAAAATAAATACCCATTCACGTTTCTGGGGTGCTCATTGTGATGAAAACATCAGAGTGTACTGCTTGCCATACACGGTCGAGTATACAATCGGCAAAAGTTGCATCAAGAATAATTCTTCTGTGTTGGAAGAACACGTGCCTTCCTTTTAACTCCGATACCTACATTTGTTGATGTTTTTGATGTGTTTAGTCCGCACAGCTCTTTGCATGAGAACTGGAAAACCACCGGAGCGCATCCAAACATCGCTCACTTCATGATTAATCTGGTTGCCAATCATTGAAACAACATCCATCCAATTCCATTCCACCCACTTTCAATCTCCATTTTCAGTTAGTGTTATAGCTACATAACACGAAACCCCTTGCTTGCCTTTAGACAATCGCACGCAATGATATGTCCCCAGCATATCGTCAGAACTCCTAGCATGACGAGTTATCGTCATGACCGCGAAGGGTCCCTTTTCCTCCGTGATGAACTAACAATGGCAATCAGACTGCTTGTTGTAGAAGCTACCTAACATATATAAAACTAATTTATTCATAAATCTGTAGCGTGCTATTGTTGACCGCTCATATATATCATATCGCTATGAACTAACAAGGCTAAGCCGCAATTTGTTGTGCGAGAGCAGAGACGCGCTGCAATACCCGGAAATATCTCCCTCTTATCTCTCATTTTGCCCTTTAAAATGACTTAAAGCATGCATGGACACAAAAACTTCAGCACCACTCGGCTTATTACAGCAACTGTATCATATATAACACATGTGCTGACATTAACAACAAATAAAATAAATTCAAAGTTACAGTAAAAGAGAACTCTAGATTTTACGTTTCAATCATTACCCGTAGAGACGACAGCGTTGTCGGTTGTTGGACGAAAGTGATAACTGTTATAACAGCTTTATTTGTAGTTTACGGTTCTAAAGACAATCAACAAATTGCAATCAGTCAATGCACGATGCATAGAAATTACATTCTCAACGTACGCAGTCGAGATTTTACCTTTTTGTGATGCTGTGAGGGTCGACAACATATCCTGTGTTGACATAGGAGAATTACGTCATAGTTATCTGTCATGGACTTGGGAGAAATCAATACGTCAGTGTGTCTTACGCCGTGAACGACCAAATCAAAAATAGCAGGAATGATACAATCCTATTGTGAAAGAATGAATAAGCTGTAGGAATAGATACATTTGCTACTATCACAGAACAGTTAGCGGGCACTTTATTGATCCCCGCTTGAGAGACAAAGACTTAACCTTGTTGATAGAATATTCGTTGATTTAAAAGCAGACAGCTCAATTTCGTTAATATGACTGATAATTCACTCGTAAATGCCAATGGAGGTTTATAACGCTCGTTTACTTAACCCGTGATACATTTACTGACAGATGCACCAGAAGTGCTCGCGTAATAAGACCTGGCATGACTGAGGTTTATTCAACATAATGTAACTATAACTGTGCAGGTTCGCTAGCTGCTTCAATAGGGCTTAGCACGAAGAAGAAAACAGTCACGTGATGGATTATTAAGTTGTTTTCGGTGTAAGCGTTTTATGAATAATGATTGTGGTACGTATAACGGTTGCGTATCACATTGTATGCGTATTGCATCGCCTAAAGCATGATTGCACATGTTAAACTTGCATGATCACAAGATATATATATATATATATATATATATATATATATATATATATATATTATATATATATATATTATATCTATATATCTCTATATATATATATATATTTATATATATATCTATATCTATATATATATATGTTTATATATCTATCTCTATATATATATATATATATTATATATATATATATCTATATATATATATATATATATATATATATTTATAAATATAATGATAAACCACCAAAGCAGTTGTATTGATGTGGTCTATCAATCTTGCATCGTCGGGTTATCAATTTTATCTCGATAAACATGTAAGCGATATATGCGGGTTATATTGCTGTCATCCCAGCTCCCATTGATATAAATATACGACAGCGAAAAAAGCGAGTCCAGGATTGGCAGGATGTAACCTCACTATTTCATTCGCACACGTTCCAAAGTGCCTTAAGAAACAAATAGAAAGGCGTAATATGTACACAAGCATAAGTTTATGCTAAAGACTAGCTGAAAAAGACAAAATTGGTTTTAAGGTTTAGGTAATGTTTTGCAACCGTAAATGTCAATGCTAAGTCTTTCATTACGTCGACCTGCATGAATCTCCGTTTGGATATTTAGTGTTACTGACACATTTCGCCGGCGACACGTTATCGATTGCATTTATTCAAGCATTGTTACGGAGACATTGAAATATTACAATACTAGTGTTCGTTTATTATTCAATGTCGTTATCATTCCTGAGTTGGACATGACTACATAGTTATATAAAAATGCGCTCACCTTGTGCTGAGAATTCGATGGTTATTTTTTGTTCCATTAAATACAACTAAGAACATTTATGCCCAAGATTAAGGCTATTAATTGATTGAATAACTGATAAACACCCCGATATTTAGGTCAATTAATCGAGTGCTGCTATTGTCATTTGTAAGTGCACTCACATGCGTCGGGTCGTCAGAATATTAAGTTAGGTTAGTACCAAATAACCATGGATAAATCCTGAAACGCCTATATAAAAACAGCAAAATGTTGTAGCTATTTTACCAGCCACTTACTGTATCACTCCAACAAAGTCTAATGGCAGTTATGCATCGAAATTAGGAATTGGAAAGTTATGTTGGTCGGTATATATTTAGAATTCTAGTAATTTTGCTCTTCTTCAATAAACATGCAGCATGTGTTGACTTCAAATTTTCAGAAACGCAGCAGCCAGATAACACCGGACGGGAAAAACATTCATTTAACCAGAAAGACACGGCAATGTTCGCGTGTTCTCACTCCGATAGAGAATGTTGCACAATAGAACTGTGTCGGCAAATGCAGACACTATACATCAATGGTGTACCAAAGCTCGCTTTTATCCAAATATGCTTCAATAATGTATGGCCGCTAACTCACATTTCGGGGCATCACGTCTCTAGACCAACAATACACAAACATGAGCTGTTTCGCGCTCCCAAAACACGAGTCAGCGTCATAGTTGTATTTGAATGATGCTTTAAGCCAGTTTTCGTATTAGGCACGTTTCATACAAATCTCAAGGCATTCAAGTATTGGTATCGATGTCCTATTAAGTATCACATATATGGAGTTGCTCACTTGATGACAGCATCAGAGCGCAAAGCACAGCACAATTAAACACAACCCGGTCTAGTATAAAATCGGAGACAAACACAAAAGCGACGGTATTGCATCAGAGGACCACGTGCCTTACTATTAAGTATGATACATTAATTGATTGACAACTTGGATTTTTTAGGTCGACACGGCCTTTATGCACATGAAATGGTGAACTGTCTCTATTGACCTAGCGCATCCAAATCACTAAACCAGTAATTGGCCTGACAATAGTATAGTGATTGTTATGACTACATAACAACAATCCCCATTGTTGTCAGTGTAAAAGGAAACGCAGCGTTTTGTCCATACCATCATTATCAGAACATGATACGCGATACATGGGCTCCTCCCGTGATGGAATCACGAATTATCGACTCGACTGCTTGGTTTCCGTGATAAACAAACAATGTCAATGAAACTGACTTTGTTAGTAGCAACATAACATATAATGTCTACCTGGCTTCCGTGATGAGGCTTACATGAACATACGCTGTCAGTAATACCAAAGAGTTTACAGCTGAGCTAAGAGCGCTCACTCAGGCCTCCGCCCGAAAAATAATTTAGACCACTGAGGAAATGTTGCTTGTCCCGCATAACCTGAAGTGTCAACATCGTAGGCGATATTATGCTGTGCATTATTTTAGCTCAACTGCCAACATATTTAGTGAGTTTAAGGTTGATCTTGCTACTTATGTATCGTATAAGTCTACTTTTCTCATGTAAATATAGTTACATAGGTTTGTTATTTACTTGGTGAGTTAGTGCAATTACTCGAGTCTGCGGGATCGACAAGGGGGTATGTATATCCTAAAGTGTAAGGATTGACTTGAAGGTTACCAAGCATGGCCCAACCCAGCTCGTGGATGTTAATGTCAAGAGAAGGAAAGTAAAGCTTAAATACACCAATTATCACTGAAGTATTTATTATACAGTATACTGAAACTGTATTATCATTTGTATAAGTTTAACGTAAAATTTTTCTAGCTTGCGTTAATTTTACTGTTGGCTATTGCACAGATACAGCAATTTGCAATTGGTCCACATCTCACAGGTATTGTCATTCATGATAGAAACCATTTTTTAAAGAAGTACCATACAACCCCTGGTTGATTTTATGTCAACATCTATTGCTAACTGCTCTGTTTTTCAGCAACACAACTCCAATATGTTTTCACACAGCTGAGTAGGTCATTGAAGACAACAGAGGTGCACGATAGGATCGCAAAGATAAATCCCTTCCCTTGTTTCTGCTACATACAAGCCCATAAACTCGCCGCTAGTTAATCCGCATATTTTCCTTGCAATCCGTTCGAACACCAAGACGAGTGATGGTAAAAATCAATGTAGTACAGGGTTTTAACAATGAAATCCTTTCAGCCTTGAAACTGAAAGTAACAAGCTTACCCAAAATGTATATATGTGTTTGCTGAGATGTCTTTAAAAGAAGGTCATACGATGGAAGTCATGATTTAGTAGAGAGATTTGCATCCTGCAACAACGACAAATGTGTCCACCATGCATTGGTTTTCATGGCAAGAGGATTGGTTGAGCAAGGGAAGCAACCCATTGGTTAATTTCGAAGCATAACAATGACCGGGGCTCAAATGAAACCATTGCTTCATCATTCGTGCGACATAATTGTGTACGCCTTGGGATAATATCAGAAGGGAGTATTTTCATATATTAAAGGCTTGGTCTAGAGACATAACATTGCACCAAAGGCGATTCACTCAAGATTCACAGATAAAAATGTGCCGAATGGGCCGTAGAGTTGGTCAACGCAGTTATAAAAGAATATTCATTAAGTCATCGTTATGCCATATTTCAGCGTATAACACACGTTACCTTGTCAACTAGCCATTAAATACCCCCAAAGACGGTAACTCTCGAATAGTATCATAATTCACAAAGGAAATGCTTAAATATAAATCATAGCCTGTCGCCGTAATAACCTTGATGATTTAATGAAGGTTTTCATTACAGGCTTGCATCAGATAATACATCGTGTGAACATTAGGGCTTTGGCTGACCCGATAAATTTACAGCGGAACAGGGCTCTAGCCACCGCAAACGCCCTAATTTGGAGCTTCTATCACCACCACATCCTCCACAAAGACATCTGTTATATTTGCGTGCTCATTGTAGTTGGCTTATGAAAACTGAACCCCGCCGTAAGGGAATGTTTATTGACTTATAAATTATTCCTAGGACTACTCAGCCAGCCCTGATGATTAATATGCAGTGCCATTAGCGTCGGAAACACTGTATTGATGTCCAAAACGTCCATCATTCGAAGTAGAATCCCTCCACATAATCATAATTGCTCATTTATGTGTGTTAACTATTCGCCAATGTACAGGAAGAGTTGCCATTCACCCAGCAGCTGCATCTCCAGTAAAAGAACTTGCGATCTATCGCAGGCCTCATAAGTTATATATTGATGGTTATTTCTTGCTGCAAGCTAACATTTGATTTGGTATATTACCGGCTGACTTAATTCAACGCAGTTTTATAACTATATACGTATCCACAGTATAGAACGTGTATAAATTAATTAATCTTAGTGGTTGAAATCATCGAAGCCTCTTGCATGCATCACTGTAGCCAAACACCTTTACCCACAAATAAAGCATTCGCAATGCTGTCAACACTAAACTATTGCTTGATTGTCACTTGAATGCGGAAGAGTGAATTGAAACACCTCCCAATTTTCGAAGTTTCGGAATAGCAGGGAGTTGCTGGGTTGCTGTTTTCAACGGAATATAATACTGTATTCTCTTTTTGGCTTGGCCAATTCCAAGGATCAAGGATTTCTTAGATAATATCACACGGCATCAATGGGAACGACAAAGGCAATGTACTGTTCATATAGCTTTTCTATTCATCGATGCATTGAAGCTTAGCAATGGAATTTATGTGTGTAATTTTCCGCTTGGTGACATTTGCAGCCTGAGTACACGAAGGACAGCAATGTAAACCGTTTCGAAGGATTATATCCCGGGGAAGAGGCTAGTTATTATTATTGGACTAGTTGTTATATCCAATTACAGTACCAAGACAATGTCAATGCGAAGTTCATTTAGACTCTTGCTAGTTCTGATGAAGGGCCATTTGAAAGGCTAGTCTAGTACGGTCAAATACCTCCATGCACCAACTGTGCAGATTTTGTGTAGATCGATATTTTAATGTACGCTATGTATGCTGTCCGCGCCATGTTACAATATAAAATTACAATGACCTTGGACGTTTAAGATCCGATCTACGTTAGTTGAGAGTCAACTTTCATAGCTTTTGTTAAAAGACCTCTTCTTGTTTGCTTCTAGCCAACTTCGATGCATGATAGTTGTTATTGCTCTCAATACGAATCAAACATTGCATGGACGCACGTTATTCAATGTGCACCGAACGCCCTGTAACTGCAAACAGCAAATCCGTTGTTTGAAACTGCATATTTCAATCATCCCCTAAGAAAACGAAAAATGCGACATAAAGCTGCAGTTGTCTCGAACGCCAGCCGAAGCAACTATATCATATGCTGCCCATAAGGAGCCGTACGAGAATATATCGGTCGCACGGAGGACATAAACAACAGAGCATGTCCAACCGCTAAGGTCGTATACGTAACATATATCAGAATTTATTTGCATGAAAACTGTTCGAGAAGACTGATATGTCATGTCGGTTCGATATTGATGGACCTATACGGATATACTACAGCTGTTGTTGCCACGCGATACTATATCATATCAACGTAGACGGACTTGAATACTAAATGATGCACTGGCGACACAGTTTATAATACGGTGATAAGACTGGCAAACCTGTCGTATCGTATAGTGAATATCGTACGATCGACGTGACCAAGAAGCATCACAATTGCGTCGCTGAAAATACCATCAGACATAGGTCATAGACGGGACTAACTACTGCATGTTAATACGAAGCCGAGCTGATTGAACGTCTATCCCCAAGGTTGTAAGTGTTATTTCAAACAATATGATGATCTAACGTTGCTTTCACATTATTCGTTGTTATGGTTAGTATACGGATGTACAGCTGTGCTACACCCCATTCAATATCGTCTCTGCATATGCGAAGATACTTGGTAGTCTTGTTTAAATTAATCACAACTTTGCTGTCAAATTGAATGTGCGAGTGTTCTCAAAGACGGAAATATTGCCAGTGCTATATTAATGTTTTACGGAGAAAGTCTTATAGACAATTCTAACAGAAGCTTATGGGTCAAATTTATGAAATTCATAAGTGTGCTATATCAGCAGTATGCTTGAAGAATTACGGTTCACGAATACAGATTTTTTATTGGTAAAAAAAGAATAATGTATGAGAGCGGTTAATTTTATATTGTGTCGCATTGATTTCAAGCGTTCATGAAAAAAATCTTTGCCCCGCCATACTAGGCTGTGAAGAGTGTTTAAATCTAAATATACACCATGCGGTCCAATGCTAGAACTTCGACAAAAAAGCGACTTAATCATTTGTGCATTCCAGTGATTGTTCGATCTCATATTGTATAAATACACATAAAAGACTATGCTATAGGATCATACGTTTCGTATTGAACAGTTGGATAGTATATGACAACGGGTTTTTTTACATATATTTAAGGAACAAATATTCCTGTACATTATATACTCCATTCAATAGCAATATACTGTGACATGATATCATTGAATAAGTATATATATACTTTATATATTATTATATTTTTTTTCTTGCTTTCAGTTGTTAAGTACTTCTGTCATTAAGTGTAGTTAATCAAGGAAACTCCAGTTTCCATTTGTCTCAATGCACTTGATGTTAAATCTGCAAACTGTTGTTGTTGTTGTTGTATTGGTATTATTTGAGACAATAAACCATTATTATTATTACTAGGCGTTGAGATCATCGACCATGGCGGTAGGTTATATATTGCGTGACTTAGACTCGACAATACACACAAAGTAACTCGTTTATCAAGCAACTTATATTGTTATATAATATTCGGGTATCACACACATGCATGCAGCATCTTGCCTTTGTTGTGTCAGGTACAAATTGTTTTAGCTAGGCTCTCCTTTGGTGGTTGGTTGAAAGCACTGCACATGCTATATAAGGACATTTCTCTTTTGACTGAGAATGACTTATATGCGGTTACAAACGAAACCTACTGACTTCCATGTCAGTTATAAATACCGCTAGCAGCTTTGTAGTTTTTAAATGATGGGCAGTCTACTCCTGATATCACAATGGGTAAATGTGATTTATGATTGCTTTAAAGATTCTTCTAGGCAGCATCTGTTACTGTAAATGGGCCTGATGTTTTAAATAAATCCCTATGGGCTAGTAAGGAAATCGTTTTACTTAATTTTTCTTGCCACATCTATTTTACAACCACGCATTTGAAAATTAATTGCTTAATTTCAGCGAATGATAGTTATAAAGCGCATTCCTGTGTCTTTCGTGTGAAGTATAAACAGAAGTTATTTACATTATTTAGCGGACGTGGGTGTGTTTCAATAACTCACAGCTCGTACATAATGATCTGCAAAGAGCGAGATTTCACTCCTGCTGATAATATCAAGTGGAACAGGTCCAATATTGCACACATATTTTGGTTGATAAAATCAATGTTGATTCTTATGAATAGCATGACGATAATTAATAGAGTTAAACCATTTAAAATGCTCGAGTTGCTGCATATATGCAGCACGGCATCGACCAGCTCATCGTCACCTCATGTCATGAATGAATTACATTGTGTGATCCAGCGTTCTCTTTGCATCATAGATTTGTATCAACTTAATTGTTCAAGATCCCACAACGTAGGTTAAGACGAAAAATATTTCCAAACGTCAAAATGTCAACTAGATATACCACCGTACAAATACACTATATCAACGTAACTTAAGTATATGCTGTTCAATGAAGTAAACCATTTATAACTTAATGATATGAGGACTGTCTACATGTACAATGTTCGTTTCGACTTTGTTTGCCAAGGGAGTTAATCTTTTTTGTTTACGTCGCGTATGAAAGAAATGGTATAAATCCAGTAATATCATTATACTACATAAGCATGTTTTAGAATGCAACAACGGTCTTTTCATTGTCCTAGTACAGGCCAAGGCATATTATACCACCGTAGTGCACAAATCGTCGTAATATGCAATTCAAACCTCTTGGTGGTCCAATTTATGCTAAGTTTTGCACTACAATGGGGTTCGTCTTAAAATATTAGTTTTGCTCAGAAGCATTCCAAAATGAAACCAAAGTTCATTCGGCTTCCTACAAGTTTTAACAACCAAAGTTTTATTCGGCTTCCTGCAAGTTCTACACATATTAGATAACGACCACTGTATCATCCTTTGGTATAACATCACAACGATAATTTTCGACTGATATTTTTCATATTAACATTATTCTCACGACGATCTCGTATTTAATCTAATAGTTAGTATTTAATCTTATATTAGAGGCTACATCAGCACGTTATCCTGTTTTTAAAGGAGTGTGAACAAACACTTACGTCAACGCCTCGCCGGCAAAAATACATGTGTTAAATTGGTGTATTGTTTGTATAAAGCCAATGCTCTGCTACTACATATGGTTCCCCATCCTTCCCCGTATGCACCTTATATGATGCACACAAGCATTATCGCGCCGTAATCAGCAACGGAAGCCGATAAAGTATTGATCACGGAAACATTAACGCATGTCAATGGAGCGGTAGATAGTTGCGAGTTCGAGACACTAGTGTTTACAATGTAAAACGAGACCAAATGTGTCGCAGATAATCGACGATGTTTTATTTCATAATGTGTATGTCTTGCGACACCATTCAATAGCAGGAAGCTGACTTCCACGAGTAATATCGCTGAAGTGCGATATAGCGCGCTCCATGATAGCTCTACACAGAGTATCATTAAGCAAGGATATTTGGACCATACAGGAGATTTGGAAGCATATGATTTTGAAGAATACCGGCAGCTATGGTGATCATGATGTAGTTGTAGTAGTGCATAAAATCAAAATACATATTTTAGGGCAACCGGCAACCCGTTAAACAAATGTTATCGCATTGTAATGTAATCCTGATCGAATCTGAGATCGTATACTGTGAAGCCTATATGACCTGTGAATGTAGATTGCCCTCAATAAGTATAAATATCCAGCTATTCGATGCAATTGTCGGCTATCAACAAACAGGTGGCTGGCAGTAAAGCTGCCTCAGAGACTCACAAATATATAGGGTAGCGCTGTATTGTTATGGAAGAGATAATAAATCCGATAGGTTCAGTATAAACGTCCGGTTACATCGCGTGTGTGGATTTCGTTTCGCCGTTCAAGCACCAAATTATGTAGACTCTCTATCAACATTAATTCACCCACTGTGTTATTTGGATGAAAATAGGCATGCAGACATTCGTCTGCATAGGAGACTTGTTTGCATTTGTTTCGAATGCGGATATAAGTTTTACTTACGTAATAACAAAGACCCCAAGTGCGGCAGTTTTCAACTAGAAGGGTACTGCTCAATTACCTTCATCACAACTATCGTGTTTCAAACTAGCATATCGATATTGTACATTCACATGCAGTGAAACCGATCGCACGGGCACGATAAACATGTATATATATATATATATATATATATATATATATATATATATATATATAGAGATATATATATATATATATATATATATATATATATATATATATATATATATATATATATCATATATATATATATATATATATATATATATATATATATATATATATATATATATATATATATATATCTCTATATATATATATCTATATATATATATCTATATATATATATATATCTATATATATATATATATATATATATATATATATATATATATATATATACATGTGTATACATATATTGCTCGTTTGCATACAAAGCGTTGAAAAGAATCCGATGACCCGGGTCAATTTTCCAGGTGTTATATTATCATAGCTTACTTCTGTGCATGCCTCCAAAATTATTATGCATGAGCACAATATCCACGACATCAAGAGCTTAATAACTGAGTGACTTGCGCTGTATCTCCCTGTTGTCTCTCGGTAAGCGGCGCGTATATATACCGCCAACGGGTGTGTCCTAAGCCTATAAGAGAATGAATGCATATGAAGTCCCACATTAGCGAAGAATTCAGCGGTTCAATGTAATAAACACTGATCAAGGTTCATATCGTGGCGGCAATCACGCGTTCAGTCCACCACCGTTTAAAAATTATTAGACTTTTTTTATATCACCCCCAGCAGCAAATCATCATTATATCACGAGTGTAAAAGCCAATTGGATTATTCACAGGGGAACTCCTGCATTAGCCGATGGTTGGATTTATATAATATAATATTTTGCAAATTGATACACGTAAAGCGTATCAATATATTTTCGGCCCAAAACGGCTGTACTTTAGCTGTCACGACAATGCTACTGCGATCTTAGCATGCGTCTCATGACAGATGTATACCCACCAACCACACTCCCCTCTTTCGGCAATTGTTAGTATTACAAATTCCCTAATCAAAGTTAAACAGAAGACGGCTCGCGTGAATGTTTTTCCCAATGATTGCCAAAAAGATATAACACCATACTTCCAGGTAATGCAAAGAGTGTTTTATTTGTTAAAATGCGAAATTAACGAGCAGACATAACGTCAAAGACACACAATGCCTTTATCACGCAAAGCTATTGCCTATATATAATTCGGAACGAACGCTCACTATGCAAGCATATTCACTAGATAGACACTTGGGTAAAAGACGAATGTATGGACTCATCATTGGAGCGGGAATCCGCCCGAAAATACATTAGGGAGTCTTACTAATTTAACGGCCATACGCGTTTACTAAATTTGATACCACGTCTCTTAGTCAACATTCCTATGTATGGACATGGCCTAACTGCTGCAGGTACATTAGCGTCAACAAGTTAGAATGCTAATCGATCTCCAGACGAAGAATCACACCATAACGCTCTACTAACGAGGATTAAAGTTCGCCAATAGTAAGAAAAGCATATATTCCCTTCCGAAGCATAGTTGACGCTAATCTCATTCTCGCACTCACAAATATTACTCACTGTAGGCGGCTAGTCTCATCGTTGCGATTTTGGAGCACGTTCCGAACTAAATTCGGAAGAACTATACATGGAGTTTTCTGACGCTCACGTTTATTTCAGTGTCCAGTTATACTACACGTCTTATCTTAAATAGCTAATTAAGACACTTGCTATCAAACAGTGCCATGCAGCATGACTAAACTAGGTGGTGTTGCAGATTATATTGTCGGCAATTGCAGCAAGCGTCATTAATGTCATTCCCTTCTCAACAACAGCTGACATCCCAGTTATCTAGCAAGGCGACCGCCAAATGTGACATAGGTCGTTGATGGTTCACACAGGACACTGTGCGATGACCCTTCAGTAGAGAACGAAATGCTTGTCACAATACGCTGTGTAACATGTGAATAGCCTGGGTATTTGTCAATGCCTTACAACTGATAATAAATTATCCCACAAAAAGTTCGACGAGCTGTTTTGCCAGTTTTGCAGTCATTCATATACTTATTCCAGAAACATGTGCCATGTATTGACTTTTCATTTTGTGAACCGCAGCAACAAGATGATACCAGATTGAATAACCGAATATTCATTTTGGCAGGATGATAACGCAATGTTTGCGTGTTCTCCGTCATATAGAGATGTTGCACGGTTGAATGTTGTCGGCAAATGCAAATACTCGGCATAAATGGCATTCAAAAACACGCGTTTACCAAAGCATGCTTCAATAATGTGGTCAGGATATACTCGATGACAGCAAGGCACTATAAAACGTTGTATATACACAAGGAAAGTAGAGCATTATGCAATTTAATCAGTTCCGCTAATCTCATATTTGAAAAGCAAAACGTCTCACATCCGATGGTACACATACGTAAGCTGCCAGCGTCGGGGTTTTATTTAAATGATGATTAAATTCAGTATTCAATATACATTGCTAAGGTGTAACGTTTCAAACTAAGTTTAAAGCATTCAAGTAATGGTATCGATGTCCGTAAAGTACCCTTTCGCGTTTCCGGAGTTGCACGGTCGAGGATGAAATCAGCGAAAGATGCATCAAGACAACTGGTGCTGTGTCGGAGGACCGCTTTCCTTCTTATTAAGCCTAACACCAAGATGTATCGATGTTGTAGGTCGACACCGCACATGAAATGAGCAACTGTTAATTTTGATTATTCTCGTTGCCAAGCATTGAAATAGCATCATCCAATTTCATTCGAACCACTTTCAATCCCCATTTGCAGTTATTGTTATAGCTGCATAACACGACACCCCCTGTTGACATTGTAATATAGCACACAATGATATGTCCCTTACATCATCGTCAGAGCATGTGCCTCTCCGGCTTTAGAATTGGTGATTTATCGACATGTTCGAGTTTGGTTGCTTGGCCTCCGTGATGAACAACATTACTGTCAATAAGACTGACTTTTATAGTAGCTACATTACATAGATAAAACTAATTGAATCATCACTCTTTAGCGTGTAGATGTTTGCCGCTCGTTTTGTGCCAGCAGCTACATACTAGCAAAGCGAACCCGGCATGAATTTTAAGAAGGCAGAATCGCGCTGCAATACCCTTAAACATCTCAATCATTATACTCTTTAACATATGATTGCTACAAACAACCCCTGACATACAGTATGAATGTACAGCACAACACGGCTTTACAATTTCAGCTACATCATACACCCAATTGAAATTAGCTTTGTCATGTACAATGATTGAATTCATTTGAACTTAAACTACAAGAGTACACTAGCTTTTATTGGATTATATTAAATTGTATGTAAATTAATGTATGGAATACGTATCGATAGAAATAAATGACGGCATAAACAATACCGAAGTCAATGACGAATGTGAATTTATAGCAAGTTCTAAGCTGAGGTTAATAAAGGTGGTTCTGTAACCGGTCATAACAAGTTCAGCATGTTCATAAATATTCCCAGTGGGGATTATCAAACCGATACATGAAAGTAGAATAAGGTTTACAGAAGGCAGCTAACGTGTCGTTCGGATCAGCGATATTTGGTCCGCCGATCGAGCTCAACTCCCGTTCGATTTTAATTTACCCCCAGACAACAACAAATGCTTTTATTGCTAGCATTACCGAATATCAGACAAGCCTCAAACAAATCACAGCTCTCAGTGGCTACAAATGGACAAACAGTGGCAAATTCTGTGCCATCGGTTACCTATTCAAACATTAGATTGTTAAAACATAGGAAGCTGCAAGAGACCACAGGGTTGTCCGTTGTTTGACAAAGTTAATAACTGATACTATAATTCGCTTCTGTTGCTGGTAATTGTAATAAGTTATGCATCAATGTGACAAGCTGCCATATGGTGTTATACCATAATGAATGAAGATGTCAGAATCAAAAGTTTCACTGTCCACATCACCTTTCGGTTATCTCGAACGATATTACAATTGCATCAACACTCACCAACGGATTTTTTGTATCAGTAATGTGGGGAGATTATCTTTATTTGAGGATGGACATTGCCTTAGTTGTTAATGGTTCCATGTGCTATGAATCAATGTAGGATGCATCGAAATAGCATCATCAACTTACAAAGTCAGGGTGGCACCTTCTCTAATGCCGTGAGGTTAAAATCCATAGTTGGTAATCATGGACATAGCCGAAATCAATAAGTGAGTGCGCCTGAATCAGAGTACGAAGCGCACCGAGGGCCACGCTAAATAATAGGAATCAATGTTGTAAACCTATAGAGTATAATTAAATAAGTTGTTAATATAGACGCATTGGTACTTAAATAACCATGCATAAAGAATATTTGTATTCAAATTATGGACAAGGCCTGCTGCTCTTGGTTGGTTAAAAACAACTTAACTCTCAATCAGTTCACAAGACGTAAAGTAGCTTTGTAGTGTTTTGGCAATCCATTACAGTGACCGATAATCCACGCCTAAAACGTCAATTGGTGTTTACGATTAATGACCGCTAGTGTGCCTTCTCTGGGCTACACACAATGCGCTAGTCAGGTATTATCTTTAAGACAATTACCTTCGTACAAACGATTTTTCGTAAAAGCAACGTAATTGCTGATGCGGTTTGATTGTTCAGTATTGGAAGTGAGTATCAAGGAGAAAATTATATAAAAGTTGGGTTTTTGAGGTGCCTTTACTCTCCTGTTTGCTTGACGTAGAAATGAAACCGATTTCATAGTTTGCCATACAATATTGTGTAGTTGGGTGCAATATAGGTACAGCAGCCAAATGACGTATATATTTAGTATGCTGAAGAGAGTAAAAATGCGTGTAAATATGATTCCATCTGTGTAACGAGCAAACAATAGGATCTCATCGTCACGTTGATAGTATAAATATCGCACAATGCACGTCATGCCAATGCTTAGGTAGCGAACAGCACTCAGTCACGCATTCGCCCACTAATCATCCACATAAGAGGAATCATTATTCGGTCGCATATAAAGCAATGGCATCTGCATAAGTGTTTTACGATCAATGTAAAAAATGGCATCTCCTGCGGCACTCCCGAAAAGATGGTGTACTCACAATATCCTCTTCAATATACTAGGCAATAGACACAGCGGGTGCCATGAACACGCAACATCTAATTGATACAATACAGCTACTTTAACTTACACAATGGCAAACAAAGTGAAAATGTATGTTCATTTGAGCCTCAACACGAAAGTCACGCTACCCGACGCGGTCGTAACTGTAATCAATGTACGAATGCAAGCGGATAGTTCACTTAAGGATCGACGGATGCTTTAAAGTCGACCTAAACTTGTGAGCATATTGACGTCATCACACGAGTCTATATGAACACGCCTAATATTAAGTTTACATTCCTAATATTTGGCTTTTATGTGACCCGTTACTTAGGCAGCTTGGTTAATATAGCTCTGTTGAGTTCGCTGCTTCAAGCGATATTGTCATCGTTATAACAATAGACGATCATTAATGGCAAATATTATTTGCAATCAGTTATCGAATGCCAATACATCAACCGATGATAAACAACATCCTATATACGACCAGGCTAGAACTGATGAGCATACCAGCCTCATTGTCACATGTTGCGCACATCAATCATAAACATGAATTACATAAACTGTACTACCGGAAGTGTTTCATTGAGAAAAACAATCCGCCAAGTTCTATCTAGCTCTTGTTTGACATTAAGCTGGCTCTCTTGTTGCGACATTGTGAGTGTATGTCAAAATGTATACAGTACAACAAACTGTAGGTCTCAATTCTGCCTGGTAACTCGTATTGCGTGTAACACCTGTATGTAATCCAGGTTTATGTTTTGCGTTGCCTTAATACTTATTGTGTATAAATATACGCTGTTAATAGCCCCGTTCTCAGTACTGGTGCAATTTGTCCCCTAAGCACTTTCGTCTTATCTGCTCTATGGGCTTTGGACACAGTTAACAGCAAATTTCCACCCAAAATGATACAAAAGTTAAAATCAAATTAGGATATGGTTTAGGAAGTCAAGTCTCAGATTCTCATGTTTAATTTGCCTGATGATTACCGTGCCATATTTGTACAGCTGCAGGTATACCTCACAAACGTACAATTACACAATGTATAGATCGATCCTATACATGGCGCAGAAATATGCATAATCCAAACTGTATTAGGAAGCCAATTCAGTAGTACTTTGTATCACAGTCTCGGGAATGTGTCTTTGCAGGGTAGCTGTTTTAGCATTATATCAGGATTGTGCCAGTAACGTGGCATGTATTGTATTGTGTTTGAGTGCCATATTATTAACGTGCATTACATTTGAGCGCCGAAAGCATTATAGCGCTAAGCAAACCAATTCGTATGATTACAATCAATGTAATGAAATACAGCGTCTCTGATAAGCGATATTATACTAACGCTCACTCTCTTTGTCCATTCGAATGACACTTTAGGAATTCTTGCTTAGTATGGACATTTGAGGGTGGTTATTTAAAGCTACATGTGCTCTCTTGCTGTAATACATGATCTAATGATAACACCTATCATTCATTGTTTTATTCGAATGCACATTATCAGCTAACGACAGCCCGGTTATTGAACGTGCATGATCTTAATAGCTCAATATCCGGAGTGTCGACAGTTTCATCTGTGATTTTCGCCGTGCGTAACACATGCGGAATAATGTGTGAAATGGAGGTCATTGCTGAACGTACGAGTTATCCCGTTATGTGGCTCTTCAGTTGTTAATCTTTATATGACCCAGATAGCCACTCCGCGCAATTGTCGGGAATTAAGTGGAAAAGAATCGTTATTGAAGTGCAAATAAATGATAATTTAATACAATGATTATAATTTATCAAAGCCTCGGGCGGTTTAAAACGCGTAAAACAGAGAAGCAGACGTGATCACCGATTCTTTAGGTATCATTTAAGCGAATTGTTGAGTTGGTGACAACTTGTTTATAAGCTGCGCTATCGTTACACACGCTGTTTGTAGTCTGTGTAATTCATGATTAATCTGGAGTAGCCTTTAAACGCCGGAAAACCTACGTTTAGCTTTATCACGACGGATGTCATTTGCAATTCAGCAGCATTACAGATGCGTAGCAGTCTGATGCAACCAATGCCATCTGAGACGGTTAAACGATCAGAGGCATGGATATGTACGTCTTATAAATGCAACGATGAATGGTCAAACAAATCATTTTTTTTTCCACCACTAATTGTAGACAATAACAGTAAAACTTTTATTATTCTAGTTTTGTTGGGACTGTTTGATAAGTTGATCGGCATAGGGCACTAGTTTTTCGATCAATATATACAAGTAAGTACCCGCAACGAATTATCGAACCCATAGATTTTGTAGAATTAAGGATATAAGTGGGTGTTCCGCAGAAAATATTTTTCACTTCTATGCTGCAGTCATTTGTCAACGAGGCAACATGGATATCACCAGCAATAATGTAACCACATAGACCTTAGTGAATCAATATCACGGATAGATGCAAAAAGTCTGAGTTGCGATCGATACGTGAAAATTACAACAAATAGAACTTGGCTAGTGAATGTAGCTTTGCCGTTATACCCTCAGCACATTAAATATTTTGAACAGATGATTACATTCAGTATATAAAGTATTTTCCTTTTATATTCATTCATTGTACCACAAATATAAATTTACAATAATTCTTTAATTATTTCCCTAACGTAGGTGTAGCTGTCAGCACTGCATCCCAATGGACAAAGCCAGAGTGTGCGGCAGAAGTTTGGAGAGAGTGATGGCTATAACGGAGGAATGGACATGCATCACCAAGCATCCCAGATTCCTTGCAAACTGCCTGAATAAAAATGTGGTGGAAGCTTCCAAATTTGAATCTATTCAAATGGATGGACCTGTTGGAGATGAGGTCTCTACAATGAGTAAGTTAGCCATTATTGCTACCAAAAAGGACGGTTTGAGGTTGAACAATCATATTTATTGCTAAGGGAACATCAATCCCGCTGTGTAAAATATTCAGTGTTCATATTGATAAACTACAATATATTTCACATAGCCAAGAATAAATAAAACCAGTAACATGAAATCCAGAGGAAGAGCTTACAATAAAATTACAAAGTGAGGGAATGGTTGACAAATGACAATTGTTTTTTTAACTATACAACTTATTTCAAAACCATGGATAACTTATTGACATATTGCTTCAGATTATTGAGGTATCTAGCCTACCACCAGTTTACATTATGGATATGGCACAGACTGGGCAAAGGAAACAGGAAAGTGCTGACAGCCTGTGTGGTAACAGTTGTTAGAGAATCCTTCCCTCACATGGGCGGCAAATATACAGGTTATCTACAATGGAGCGGAAGATTACTTGGTTAGGTTAAATTGACACCTGTGAACATCTACCAGAAGATCCTTTTCAGGTTTCTCGTACTGGGAGGCAATAGGTGGTGGAACATTCCTTTCCTCTGCAAGGACCTCAGCAAGTCTGTAGCTTGGGTATTTTTGCCTTAGATCAAGCACCTCAGCAATGAACTGATGAACATAGTCTGAAGCAAATCAATGATATTCATATTTTATGATATTCATAAAGTAAGTTAGTTATAAAATATGCCCATTTGAATAGGGTAACAATGTTTGTGCATATGAAACTTATTTAGGTTTCGGTAATAAATGTCAAAATAACATGTGTTTCATTTTAGATTAATGCATGTACACTCCAAAAGAAATTGGTACTTTGACCGGCTTGACAACTGGGTCTCCCTGTCTGGCTTTGGGGTAAGACACTCCATTGGGACTGACCTCCTTCAGTGATGGCTTGAGCTCTGTTCGAGTTTGCATTGAAGTGAATTACTGCTGGATATATATATAGCAGGTTGATATCATATTGCTAAGTAAGAATTGAAACTTGAGCACATACAAAGAACATTACAGCTGTCACTACACAAATGTGCTAAACTTCCATACAACAAATATACACAACCGAATTTCAAACTGTTATTTCATTGGTATTACCTGGCCTCCATGGTGGCATAGGGATAGTGGGCACTCTTTGGTGCGAAGAATATGACTTCTTTGTGATACGATTCCAGGCTTGATGTCTGCTCTGATGGGGAAAGCCTGCCAATGTCATTTAGGAGATGCTTGCTGGAGACTATCAACTCCAACTCTTTGTGTGGCTTCGATCCTATTGATGGTTAACGCATGTATCAATACAGATTACATTTCTTTGATAAAGTAATACCACAGGGACATGGATTTTACCATTACGACTCATTTAATTACCCTACCACTGAAGTAAATATTTCTATACAAACTTATATGATTAATAACTAATACCGACCCTTCAGTATCCACTTCCTGTCCTCTAATAGTGCATGCTCACATTCCGGGTACAGATCCCCATGCCCCGCGTGCTCATTGACGACATGCCTAGTGACAGAGAGCCACTTGGCTCTGACCAGACCCGCATCTCCATCGCTTGAGGCAGCACACCAGTAAACATGATTGGAAATGCTTCTGGTCCACTCACCCAGGATGTTGCAGTCTTTTCTTTTCCCTTTGGCCAGTATTTTTTTCTTGATCCCTTCATTTACAAATAAGTGTGTGTTTGTCTTTAATGCTAACATATAAATTTGGTATGCCAACATGTTAAATATTCTTTAAATTGTTACACAGAGTGTTGGGTCGGCTTAAGTCACACAGAGAAACTAACCTTTGGCAACATGCCACACATCAAACCAGTGTTGGACTGTAGGTTGCTCTTCCCTTATGTACTTTTTCACCCCCAAATGTCTGTCAGTAGTGATTGATTCAATGGTCAAGCCATTCTCAGACAGGGATTTCAAAGCAAGCTTCAGACCACTCCATAGCATTTGAATTTTTAACTTGGTTGCTCTGAAAGAAATTAACAGGCAATTGATGGTACAATAGACATTAAAGAATACATCATATACTGGTCATAAATTGTAAGTTTTATACCTGAACAAGTTGCATGTCTAAAACCTTCGAAGTCTTTAGGTCCATCAGGGTGTAACTGCCATACTTAGCAGTGTGGCCTGGAGAACAACATCTTGCAGTTGCCTTGTGACACTCACGGAAACATTTCCCTGCACCCCAAATGACAAGCTTCATGTTCTGCAGACGGCAAGGCACTCGCCCCTGGTGTAGCAAACAACGCGGACGCTGTCAGAGGCGAAGTTTCTTCGCCTAGGTCGGCAGTGCTTGTGTGTGAAACCTCAGTCTGTGATTCACCGCTGTCACTTGATTTATCTTTCTGCTCAGCTGCCAATACCATTTCATTTACTACCTGCATGACAAGAAACAGCTGGATTGATATACTGGCAACTTGGTAATAAATTCATTAACATCTAAATAACTATACGTCAACATAGCAGGACTAGCCTAATTCCCCTAAAGTAAAGGTTCAAGCCAACAGATCTCACCTGTTGTCGTTGCCTTTTCTCCGAGGCACTCCGTCGCTTACTTTGACTGTCATCAACTCCAACGTGGCTAAAGAGAGTCGGTATGGCTTCTTTTCGGAGCCTAGGTTTCTTACAAAATCCTAGACTTTTGAGCAGCTCTGGGTCAGTATCATAAGCACCATTCTCGAAATGATCAGAACATAGAACTGTCGAAAGGGTAGGACTCCAGTGTTTACGTTTGACTTTCGACACCCATATGCGGCGCATTTTGCTGTCTTTTGGAAACAGAAAAAAACTCACGCCTGACTCCTCATTATTCCGACAACCAAACGCACAACAATAAGGCATAATCCACACCAAGAAACACACCAGACCGTGAAGAAAGACGAGTAAGTCACACGCTGTCAACCAACCGTGAAGGCTGAAGATGGCGAGGAATATTCGCAAACAACCCGTATGACGTCACTGTCCGGAAATTCACGAATTTTACCGAGCGGTATCTTGTCAGATTCGACATGGAAAATGTACATTTCAAAATCATTTTTAGAAATAAAGCGCGCTGTCACCTTATTTTAGTTACGATACCCTTTTAAAACATAGAACTTTGGAAAAATGGAATAAAAAAAATCTTTGTAGTTGACCTTTAAATAAGAATCGATTAAATCGTACTTTTCACAAATAACTATCCTGCAAATGCCCTATTGCAAGATTTGCACCTATGAAAAAAGTGCCAACTATGCAATATCGCAAAGTCGTGACATTGGAAAATTTTGACGCAGCTTGTACGCATATATTTGTTCATAGCAAATGCACCCAGCCAAAAAAATTTGACTGCACGTTTTTTTTTGGCGATTTATAGGTTTGTAGGCAACAGGCAATTTTGTATTCGCGCTATGAACACATTATTTCTTCCTTAAGTAGGAATCAATAATTATTAAATTGGTTCTCTGGATCAGTTATTGAGCAATATATTTACTTAGGGAGGATATAAAATAGGCCAGTTCGGCAATTTTACAACGCTTAGGACATTGCTGAACTTATAAGGCGTTGATCTTGGTTATCCATCTTGTCAATTCATCGTCAATCCTCCTGAATTTCGGCAGTATCGAGCAAACTTTTAATGATGAGAATATATATATATATATATATATATATATATATATATATAGATATATAGATATATATATAGATATATATATATAGAGATATAGAGAGAGAGATCTCTCTATATATTTGTATATATATATAAATATATCTATATATATATATTAATATATATATAGGCTACATATATTTATGCCTATATATACATATATATGTCTATTTATATATATATATCTGTATACATATATATATATGAGATATCCCTATATATATATATATCTTTATATTTCTATAAACCTAGATATAAATATATATATATAGATGTATATATATATATAAATATAAATATATCTCTCTCTATATCCTCTCTCTATATCTATCTCTCCCTATATATCTCTTCTTCTCTCTGTATATATCCCTCTATGTCTATAATATATCTCTGTAAATCCCTCTATCCCTCTCTTTATGTATGTATATATATATATTTATATATATGTATATAAATATATATATCTAAATAATTATATATATACCGCAGTTGTTATATGTTGACGAGAACTGAAAAACTATTTACATCTGAAAAACCACTGCGCCAGCCCATCTCTGTTTATTCTTTGCTCTGAGGATGATTGTGACAAATAGCTAAATCCTGGGGTTGTGACAACAATATGGCAATCAGGGATACATTTTGGTTGAAGCCGGTAGCGTACCTCATCGAGCAATGATGGTAACATGTGGCAAGGTCAAGTGGACCGTGCTGGACCACTCTATTGGAGGGTTGTTGTTGATTTCTCAATCTAAGGACGCTTTGATTCACATGTCGCGGAAATTACATACCGCTGGCCTCCGTAAAATAGATAGAATATTTCATTCATAATATGGCGTGGCATGTATCATTGTACATCGAGACGTTAATGTGAATCAATTTGCATACGACGTTTTTCCTGATCCAATCACAATATTGCAGCTGGGGAATGAGATATGATTTCAGATCACAAATTTATTCTACGTTAATGAAGGAATTATTGCGCGGCGCCTTATGTAAGTGCTATTATGTACTAAGGTTAATTACATATAAGGGTTTTATACGGTTGAGCAAAATATTCTGCCTGTAAAGTACTTAATCTGATATTTGTTATAGAAACATCATCCTATCCTGCCTCTTAATGATATACTACACATTTATCTTTAGTTTAAATTAACAACTAATATGCTGTAAACAAATTACATAGCTTGTCAAGCCAGCGGAGATCGACTGGATGTAAATAGGCATTTTAATTCACGTAACGTGCTGTATTATTTTGCGGCTTATACTCAATCTTGCAGTAATATTAGCATCAGGCAATATAGTATATTCGAAATGAGCGAACGGTTTTCCACAATGGTTGCAATGTAATATTCTAAGCAGGGTGCCTTAAAGTGCCACCTTATCAGAAACAAAAACAATGCATATTGATTGCTACTGTTGGATGCATGTTTATGAATTGCAAATCCTTAAATATAGTTATCTCATGACCTTGTTTGGTTGGATTAATGTAAGCACATGATGTATGATGTATATTATGTGTTTTCGGTATTTGATATAGTAGCACCTCTGAATACTTCATCGTTCATCGTTCACCATAACAGTGTAACTAATAACTGCATTTTATAACTACTTGTTAATCATTAGCATGTCGCCTGTTTGATAGGGATTAGCGTTATCAACGATAGGGATATCAGCGTATCGCGAATGTGACAAAGGTTGAATAGGTTTGTCCGTAAAGCGTGAGATTTTATATAGATGAATAGCCAGTTCTATTAAAGGTGCAAAATTTAAGACGTTTACACCCGTATATCTGACACTAATGGCTTTAGGTTGAGAAATAAATATCCATGGCTATCTCTGTACTCCGACGAAATAGTCGCCCTATAGCTAAATATTTATTTAAGAACAGTAAAAATAGCTTGCGTCTTGAAAGTTAGCGTATGCGCTGCAAAACTCGTTGTTTGACGTTGCCGTTCCCATTCAGTGGGATACAATGTTAGACATTTTTTGATAATTCTGACAATAATTCACAAGATATATCATGCTTATATTGCCTTTAATTGAAAGTTCCCGATGCTTGTTAGAATACCTACGACAACGGTCAACCGAACGCCAATTGTTCTAACATATAAATTGAAGTGCTGTACATGTGATTGCTCTTAAGTATTTTATATTAATTGCATAATGCCGGTAATTTGTTTGATGGCTCATTTTTATGA
>CM067350.1:37750250-37826273 GCA_034190875.2 Urechis unicinctus | reverse complement strand
AAGTTATACACAAAAACAGTCAAATTTGTAGGGAGCTACGACCTACGTGCTTCAGTGCAATCACAAAAAGCCTTACATTAGGTTGGACTTGCATAAGCCATCGCATTTGAATTTTAATGCATCGTGCAATTTACCCTGCGGTTTGAATGATACATCCTTACATCACAGGGAAAACTTCGCCGCTAAAAATATGCTTAATTACTCAGTGGGATTTGTTGGTCGAAGGGGTGCTCCTGTGCCATCATTTTAAGACCGGGCTCCTACATACCGAGTTCTGTATTCCTTATGATGGATGTTCTAGATCTGTTGTTGCTGACTGGTTGACATATATAATTGTCGTCTGTTTTGGCGATCAACGTATAGCCTATTTGTCTGCGCCTATTACCGACCAAGCATATTTAGCATAAGATGAGAAAAGATCACTATTCCTAGGCGTTGGCCGAACAAAGTTGTTATCACTGAATGTCGGTTAGTTATAAGCGAAAAAGTTCTTACGAAACTAGGCACAATTTTGTTCCCTTGAAGTGTAACCTGCTGAAATTTACAAACTTGCAACCAAAAAACGGCTGAAATTTCTGTTATGAGGTAGCACGTATATTTACTCTGTATACATACACATCTCCATCAAGTTAAATGTGTTAATGTGGTGTAGAAATTGGTAACACAGAGATAGCACAAGAAACGGAAACCAGTCTTGCTCTCTAGCTATTATTCATCAGATGTATCATTCACTATGACACCATACAATACAAATCAGCCCCTTAAACTAGTTTTAACATGTGCACCAAGACTCTTCATATCCTTCCAAATAATTGTAAATAATTGTACATTTATTGGCGGTATTCTAATGCTTATTCATGATAGATATAAGTAACACAATAATCAACGTTGGAGGTTGGTATATTTTAGATTATGTTAGAATTTCTTCCAATATTCTGATTCTGCACAAGGTTTGCTTGATAAGTTAAAACAATAAATACCCTTATGCCATCCGAGACAACCCAATAAACCGATCCCATTGCGTCAACGCAGGCAGGGATAATCAGGAATTTCTTCATTGTATCCTTCTCCTCAGGTTGATCGCCTCCTCATAAATCCTCTGGGGAAGTTCAGCAATCTTGACCTTCGAACAATTGTGCTTCAAATTTGCATATGCTTACTCGCCTGTCCGCAACGAGATAGCTTCAAGAGGTGAACACAGCCGTTATCCAAGCAACATTATATCAACCGTCTGCACATTCATATAATAAAAGAATGCTATAGTCCGGTTGGTGTGGTTGATATAACACATTGATTTCTTGAGCAGTGGGTCCTATATTATATATAGGTATAATAATATACATATGTATAAAATATATATCGATATATGCATATATATGTCGCTTATGTGCTTGATATATATATATATATATATGCATATATACATATATATAAAGATATATATATATATATATATATATATATATATTTATATATATATATATATGATATATATGTATATATATATTGTATATATATCCATATATATATATATATACATATATACATTATATATATATGTATATACATATATATATATATATAAATAAATATTGTGTTTGTCTGGTATGATGAGATCCAGAGTTGCGTTTCAAACATTAACAATTGATAAAGCTCTTGGCGAAGCTTCGTTCCTGACGTGGGACCGGTGCATATTGACAACCTGAAGTGATTTTACATTTCACCGGTGGTATTGTATTACATGAATCGTGCGCATGGTGTTTCTAACAGATGCAGCCACATGTTATATTATGCAATTTCCACGAAACATATTTGTTGATGACATGGAGGCAACATAATCTCGACCTTAAAGTTGCTGCAGTCCAGGGACAAATTGTCATGAGCAGCTGCATTCGTGTTCAACTACATTGTGAGCTTACTTCTATCACATCGAAGTCAAAGGTGTTTAAGGTATATGTTTGTTACTCCCAATCTCAACCCTTGATACTCAAGTATGTAGTCGTCAAACTTAAACGTGGACTGATATGTCGGTAATCAGACGTCCACATTAGGAAGTACAATTAACCGATGCCTACACACGACATAATTATAGAAGTCGAGACATCCGGAGCCAATTCCTTGTCCTAAGACCAATCATTGTGATAATGATGCGGCGAGGAATCTTATAATTGGTACATCAAATACTTTTATCCTTGTTAGTCCAATTAGAGATTATCCCCTGGAGTAGCATTTAGCAATTCTCGCTAATGCCTCTTCGGTTGGAAACTCTACCCCGTATGCTGCATTGATGATTCCGATTTCTTTTCCCTAGTCACATAATCATACAAAGAATCTGCTTTCAAAATAGTATATTGATTGGAGCCAATATGTTCAGCACTCTTCAGAGTTTGTCTGCTATTTGTACTTGTCAGTACTATTCGAACCAGGCTGCTTTAATTATCTTGTTGATTCCTAATCGTTTGTTTAGTTCAAAATACCCCGTTGCGGGCATTGCCACTACCATTGTCTGTGTGGCGGATATATCAATAGAAATGCTATGGAAACATATCAAACATAGCGGCAGCTATTATCCCTACAGTACACTAAAGGAATCATGTGTGACGAAAGTCACAATGTGACGAATTGTCTGCAAATGTTTTTTTCAGGACAACATTTTAATGGACAATGTTAACAATACCATGTCAAACCTTTGGGGAAACTTGAGCAGCATATTTAAACATGAAGCCCCGTGAGAGGTATGTGTCCAAAGAAAATCGCGCAGCAGGTATTGAAAATGAGTGTTAGATCGACAACGCGTAACCCCTAAAGGCAAGCAACAACTTACTAGGCCTTAATTAGGCCGAACGATTGGTACAGTGATTTCATCCGTTCGCAATCCATGAAGCCCCAAAAAATTATGATGCAGCAAAGTACTGACCATAAACAAAACGGCTATGCGATAATGCTGAAAGAAGTACTAAAGGTGAAATTACACCGCGTATCTCTTCTTCGCGTTCATCACAATGGGCATTCGAGAGATCATATTGTCATTAACATAATCTGATTGACCTCTTCCGAAATAATCCCGACCATTTGTCAAGCAATGTAATTTTGGAAGCTTGTCATATCAGTTTGCAAAGCCATTTGTCCATGTTTTCCGCGTCCTGATCACCTGATTGGTAAGTACTGTTTACTCCGCTGACACTGCACTGGCCGGTCCAATACATCTTCTACTTTTTTAATTACAAAGAAATGTTGGTAACGACAGGTCAATATTATCATATCCCTCTTTGTGAGGGTTCACTGTAAATCCGCCCACGCCTATGATCAGCAATGTACAGGACAATCCGGAGCTTTATTTAATTTTAGCCCAGTGTATTAACGACCCTTTGATTTAACGATTGATACATGTCTTTTGAAACAATATTCGTGTGTCGTTAAGCCGCAGAAAATCGACGAATTACCTCCAAATCAATTTAACTCTTATTCCTCTTTGTGGCTGAAGATATTCTGTTTATCCAATAAGAACGCTTAATGTTTACAAATGTAGATTAATGACAAGACGAAGATCACCCGATCGCTCCCGTATACCGGGCGCACCGTTTGGTTATTACTTCGTCGCCTCAAGCAACTGTTTTTATATTGCACCAGCAATAACCGAATAATGGCATTGAGATTACGGAACTCTATGTGCTAATGCAGCGAGAAACTATGATATGCTATGCTATACGAACGACTGTACACGCACATATATATGTAAACACACGCATATAAACATATATAAATATATTCATATATATATATATATATATTGATATATATTTATATATATTCAAATATATATATATATATAATATATATATATATATATATATAATATATATACGTTTATATGAATATATATATATGTATATATATATACATATAACTATATATATATATATATTTATATATATATAGTATACGTATATATATAATTATATATATATAAAGATATATTTATATGCAACAAGTATTTATATATATACAAACATATATATATATATATATATATATATTATATATATATATAAATATATATATATATATATATATATATATATATATATATATATATATATATATATATATAAATACCTGTGCTGCATATAAATATATATATATGTATATATATATATATATATATATATATATATATATATATATATATATATATATATATATATATATATCTATATATATATATATATATATATATATATATATATATATATATATATATGCAACAAGTGTTTTTTAAATCCCTTCCGATCAGCTGCATAATGCATCTGCAACCATGCAAAATAATTTCATTCTTGTTATTACACATCCTACCTTAACTGTTAAGTCTGATAACTTATGTTGTACAGGATACTGACGCGGTACGGAGTTAAGCACTGTTTATGATTTAACATGGCTATGAAGCCCAGGTCTTCGGATAAATACGTGTGTGCTGGAGATTAATCGGTCTCATGGGGATAACTAAACACATCAGATTTATCACACTGGTATCAAGAACGGGTTACAAGCTCAGACTGTGATATTGAAGTGGCATTCTTCAACACTAGAACCAGTAAACGATGATAGTCGTTATTGTCATGGATATAGCTATACTCTATTATAACCACCAGTTACTTAAATATTCGTATAATATTTCAATGCAATTCGGAATTTCTTTATCTCCATGTATTTATCGAGGAAATAATAAACATTGATTTATTGGTCTTAGTAAATGGGAACATTCCACAAAGCAGTTAATTTGTTCCAGTACAATTATTATTTGTAAACGGCTCATGACGTGCACATGCGGTTAACTTTCATATTCTGTTTCTCCAAGACATTGAACATAGTCTCAGTAACTATTTTTTTTCTTAAGTCAAGGAACCTGCAGATGTGATATATTACCTTTCAGTAATCATCATTCGGGCCTAAAAAGGACACATGTTCCAACCATATAGATATATATTATTGTGTAAAACGCCTTGATAAGGTCGCGTTTAGTCAAATAACTTTCTAGTATAAAGATTATAGTGTGTACGAAGACCAATAAGATCACAAGATTGAGCTAGTTTTAGCGAGTATATAAGGTGATGAATTATATCTTTATTAAACCCGTAGTTCATCGCATAAATTTGGCCATTCAAATGCATGAAATCAGATTTCCCCGGAAGGCAGTCAGCTTATTAGTTAAACAACGTATGTAAACCGAGGCAATTTGGTAGGTTTTACCAGAATTAACCGTAATTATCTATCAGTCTCTGACAACAACAAACACACAGATGGCATTGATTATTGATGGTGATATTTTCAAAACATGGCTTCGACAGGAAATAATACGCTGTGGTACATCCCATGAGGAATTCCTTCTTATTGTTATGTGTATTGGAAAGACAAAGACTTTATCTATATATCTATTTGGTCGCATGCACCCTTAAATTATCTTCTGATGAGCATGAATGACATATAGTGAAAGAAGCGTGTGTAAATAGCGATCAACAATAAGGGTGAATGAATTTGGTAGAACTAACGAGGACGCTACCAATGCATGCCACTAGAGGCACCACGGTTGCACGTGCTTACTACATAAACATGGGTGGCTAATTGTATGATTGATATGACAAATAACGTCTTTGATTAAAGTAGTTCGTGCCCTAAAATGAGAAAAGCAGTTTGATTGATTCCGACGTGAATGGATGTTCACCTGATAGTTCATTGCATCAGTGGTATATGCCAAGATGTTCGCATGCATTTACTGGAGTTTCAGATGGATAAGTGTTGTTGTAACAAAACACATACCGCTCAATTGTCATTGTTGAAGTGGTCAAATGTATGTTATTTAACAGTAACCATTCATTATATATGTAAAGCAGAATATTATTTTAATTCTCATCTCATTATGCTCAAAATGTCCATCATGACATTAGCGTGAAAACGCGCTATCTATCATGTCTGTCGGATCGCCATTTATGAGGCCAGACGGCACCCAAAAACCAATTTATATTTGCATTCATTTGCATCATAGCTCGAGCGCAATTTATATTTCGATCCAAAAATCCCGTTGAATAATGCCATTGCGCTTAAAAAAAGATACTAAATATCAGCTCTTTAAACTTCCTGAATAGCTTTCTGTTGCAGGCGATTTCAAGATAAATATAGATTAAGTAGTGCAATATTTATAGGCCAAACATTTGGCTTTTATCTGACAAAAATGGATACGTGGCGGATGTCAATTCAGCGTCCTTACATTCGTTTTTTGTGTCACAGTGAAACTTTGCTTCCTGATAATAGGTTAATGCTGAATTATGGCTAAGATATTGTTTCCGATCGCCAGACAACCATACCATAGAAATGTCATCATAGTTAATAGTTTATTAACATGCAGCTTCCTTTCCCGGAAACAAGCGACCAGATTCGTTTTGCAGTACCACATGATACAACTTTACTCCCCTGTGCTTATCTGGCTGCGGAAAATAATATATTTCACGACTAAATGTGCCAAATATATTTTGGATCATTTACTTGAGCGAATGTTTATCCATGCTCGTAAATACTCTACCCGGTGATCAGCTGTATGAGCTCCGCAAGACTACGGCCTATTGACGCGATCATTTGTTTGCGAATGAGCAGAGCAGTTTGTAATATCCAAATGATCTCGAATAAATGATTTATTAAAGTGATCACTGAATTTTATCTACGATCACTACGTTTACTGTGGTAAAAGTCATATTCTTAGCACATCCTTTGGCGTGGATCTGAGAGTCTGTTTGTTGTACGATAAGTTGCCTCAAGCAAAGAAAACCCGACTCGTCATTGCATATTGCGTTCTCAATCCACAACATAATTTGAATTGACGGGAAGCCTTATTAGCCTTATTATTATCATATTGATAAAACGACTACAGTTTGTTGCACACTATGACATGTTCTAATAAGACACACATAACGGTTAGACGATGTGTAATCTATGCGCCAATGACTGGATATCATTCATGCGTTATTGCGGCAGTGGTTGTCCTTGGCACGTGGTCGTGGCACCGAATATTTTTGCTGGGCCTGTTTTTCGTTTTTAATCATCGTTTCATTGCGCATCATGACCACAGCAATGCTCAATTTTGCGGTAGGTAGCACTTGAATTGACCATGCTTGTTTAAAGAACAGCGAAACCTAAATGGTTCCTTCATAACAAGCATTCAGTCGTTGGAATAGTCGGATTACACGAGCCTACAAGTACAAAATATAATCCCATTCCCCAGTTTAAAGCCTAATGTTCTAATGAATACGGACTTTGTTCTGGTTCCTCCGGTTTTGACTTAAAGCAACGCAATCAACAACTACAATCCAAGTACCTACATATAGTATTGAGGGGAGTGATATGGAGTATTAACTGATGGAATGTATTTCTTCATGCAGGTTAATCGAACAGTTTCAATCGAATCATCTAGTTCAGCTTCGTGTGGATGTAAGAAGTGTAAATTATATACAATGACTTGTTTTTCTGCGTCAGTCGCAATATTGGCTTTGTATTAGTCATCACTTACAAGCATTAAACGGAAGCCGCCATTAATAGATGAGTATGCGCTTAGGGGTGTGCCATGATGTGCCTAAACGTAATTGACATTGAAAAATACCCTGTGTATGAAATCCCGTAATACACCCTTACATTATAATACCCCGTTGTTGCTATGTTTGTCGCACTATTTGGCCTGATATGGTACGATGTACGATGATAAAGCAAAGCGTCCATACCGTGTATTCATAACGTATGAAATTGTTTTCCCCTATAGGAATGCCAAGCAATATCGGACACAATAAAGACGAGACATAGTGTAGGTAATAGACACATAACTCCTCGGGCGAAAGCAATGAAACCAATAAAGCAGCAAACGCAGGAAATAGAAGAAAAACTAACTTACCCATGTCATTATTACCAAACATAATGGAATACGTTTGTTTGCCAATAACAATAATAAGCAGAGCTTTTGTAGACTAACTTTCATAAAACAGCGTTTGGGCCTGTAATACATGGTGCTGGTTTTACATTCAGCACTTGCTATGGTAGATAAAGTGCAAACAATGATGGATCACAAACAGCCAATTTCTTGCTTAATCCAATAAATCGACTGGCTCCCTAAGAAATGCGCCGCCCTGAATAAAAGGTTTTGTTGATTTGTGTTGCGAAACCGGCTGGGTGATAATTAAGTGGATTTAAAATTTCTTGCATATCGCTAGAGGATTTTTGAACCGTGCAGTACTTATTACATCGTTGGCAAGATCGCTTTTGGATGATCCAGTTAATAGGCAGTAGGGTAAATGTGTCATCCAGTATGTATTGCCGTGACATAAACATATCGTGATTTGCAAAAAAATGTTATCTGTATGCAAATTATTTTATATGCCATAAAAGTAAATCAATTAAATGATTCGAATTCCAATACAATTTCGGATTACTGGACATGCACAAGGTTAACGAGGAAGGAATAAAAATTGATTTATTGCTCTGTAACATATTGGGTAGAACAGCATTTACAGCATGTCTACTACAACACACAAAGTTTTACAGATGATTGTTATTAAAGCATATGTTACAAATAACTAGCTCAGTTTGTTATTATCGGGCCCCTGAATTTGATATATTTGTCCCGGAAATTATCTCAATATAAGCAAGCAACATACCATTTCTAATTGCGTTGCTCGCCTTAGAGATATACATTGATCGGTCATATTCAACGGGGGGAAGTTCAAAAACTGTTTATGGAGATGAGCATGAGATAAGTTTCTTTATTAAATTCATTATATCCCATTTAGTGATTAAGGAGGCGACAAAGTCCCAACCGCGACGGCTGCGTGGGAACTAAATGCGTTTCAATTGTGGATTGAAGCAATAAGCCCCTAAACTCTCACAATTCAGTACAGCTAATTGATAACTTGGCCTAAATGTACGTTTGAGAAAGAAATGTACTTGTAGCTGGTCATAAGACAACCTTGCTGCCAGCAGGTGGTAGAAAGTTTCCAAGACTTCATCAATTATACTGTTAAAGATCTAGCTACCCTTTGAGAGAACGCCATGGCAACCTCACAGACATGGATAGTACCAGCACCTTTGGCTGCATATGAGAGATTGACAATACCATTAAAAACCAATGTCACAGAGCGAAGTAGATCTGTTCAATGACGCCAATGTTATTGAATTCATATTTCTAACGTAGGGTATGCTTGGTTTGCAGCGATTGTGAAATGTTTACATAGGCACTGAATTATCTGTATCTGACAATTTGCATATAAATTGGTAATTTAACTTTAATATCTTCAAACGACCCTCGCGCCACTTACAGCTTACAATTAGCCACTTTTTTTAAAACAGTTCTTCTATCGAACGATTACGTGTCAATCTTTAACCAAAGAATCGATTTTAAGAAGATTAAAATCGCATGCTGCTTTAACACCTTGGGTGTCAATTATGATGCTGCCATGAAGTATTTATATTAAGCAAGCAATATTTTAATGTTAGGCTTTCATTCAACCCTTAGAGGTGCTGTGATTGAAATTAAGGAAAGAACGACTAAAATTATTCCCTTAGTTACAAAAGTGAGAGTGGGACCTGGATTGATTTTCGCATAACGACTAATGTCCTATGCTGGATTCAATATGAGCACGAGGGCCACAAGAGGAAGAACACAACGCCTTTATTCAGAGGTATCTGACATAATACAATGAAATAATCTCGTACGACAAATAAATAACTGGTGACGTCCCAGAGACATGTAATATATATATATATATATATACATGCATATATTTATATATACATATTTATATATATAATATACATATATACATGCATATATATATATACATATATATATGCATATATACATAAGTATATTTACATTGTTAACTTACGTCCTAGCGTTTCCAATAACTAGAGGATATATATATATATATATATATATATATATATATATATATATATATATATATATATATATATATATTCTAGTATATATAAACTATGATCGTTAGGAAGTAAGTATATACAATGTATATATATATTGGAATGTATATATATTAGGATATATATATATATAATGTATATATACATATATATATACATAAGTATATATATATATATATATATATATATATATATATATATATATATACATATATATATATACATAAGTATATATACATTGATAACTTACTTCCTAACGATCACAGTTTCCAATAACTAGAAGATATATATATATATATATATATATATATATATATATATATATATATATATATATATATATATATATATATATATATATATATCCTCTCTAGTTATTGGAAACGCTAGGACGTAAGTTAACAATGTATATATACTTATGTATATATGCATATATATATGTATATATATATATGCATGTATATATGTATATTATATATATAAATATGTATATATAAATATATGCAGTATATATATATATATATATATGTATATAAATATATATATATATATATATATATAGTATATATAGATACATATTTATATATATAAACCTATATACATATATATATATATTTATATATATATATATATATATATATATATATACATATACATATGTATATACATATATATTCATACATATATGTATAATTGATATATATACAAATATATACATCTATATATATATATATATATTTATACATATATATATATTTAATATATATATAAATATACATGTATATATATACATATATATATAGTATATATGCATATATATATATATTGTATATATGCATATATACATAAGTTTATACACATTGTTAACTTACGTCCTAGCTATTACAGTTTCCAATAACTCGAATATGCTTTATTTGATGATACAACTTTCAATCGGTCAGAATTAAAATCAGTTACAACGTTGGCATTCTATATCAAGATGTGCATTAATTCCAAGAACCAATGCCGGTCGCTACCATGTATCATACAGTAAGATGTTTGTTGCCATCTGAATACTCAATGTATGTAGTCCTATGCAATAACACCAATAACACTGCACAATAAAGCATCACTATAAACGTTTGACGTTCTAATTTTGTCGTACAATATTTCCCTCGTATCAATAGGCTGTTTCCCTTTATAGCCTGATGCACCTAATGCGCAGGTGATGGAACAAGCTAGGTCGGTATAACCAAAAGTAATTAACTAAGAACGATAAAGGTTGCAGCAGCCGGACGATATTGGCATTGTAGTAACGAAGGTGTTTGTTAAAACAATCGGAACATCAGGCAGATCCGAGCATCTGTTTTACAGATAGGTTCCATACATATGATGCCGATGTTCATTAAATTAATCGGATAGGTTAAAATGGCTTGATCACCAGCAATATTAACTAGAGAAATACTACATGCGCCAATTTGATAGCTCGTGTAGGGGATTCCAAACAGAACGTGTACTGCATTAATAATTATCATGGTTGTTGTGCGGTTTAGTTTAGGTTTGAAACAATACACAATTGAACTTAAATATGCTGCGACAGGTCTATCTCGGTCCGCATGAGGAGTTGGGAAATGATCCATTAACATGCGTTCAATTCGAAATGATAGAGACACTCAACACCATGCAATAACAATGTTGTTTATTCAATAACTATCTGCTAAATGGGTCGGTCGACAGCGGCTACAGCTTACTATTTGTGATCGCAACTCATATTGAGTTCTGCCCATTTTCGTCGCCTTAGACAACAATGATATATTGCCATGAACATAATCTGATTGACCTCTTCCGAAATAATTCCGACCATTTGTCAAGCAATGTAATTTGGAAGATTGTCATATCAGTTTGCAGAGCCATTTGTCCGCAACATTTGAATTATCAATATATAAACAACGCTCAGGTCCTTCCATCTGCAACGAGAATAAATCCAGAAAAAATTGTAAAATCATGTTTTCTGCGTCCTGATCACCTGATTGGTAAGTACTGTTTACTGCGCTGACACTACACTGGCCGGTCCAATACATCTTCTACTTTTTTAATTACAAAGAAATGTTGGTAACGACAGGTCAATATTATCATATCCCTCTTTGTGAGGGCTCACTGTAAGTCCGCCCACGCCTATGATCAGCAATATACAGCACAATCCGAGTTGGCTTTATTCAACTTTAGCCCAGTTTATTAACGACCCTTTGATTTAACGTTTGATACATGGCTTTTGAAACAATATTCGTGTGTCGTTAAGCCGCAGAAAATCGGCGAATTACCTCCAAATCAATTTAACTCTTATTCCTCTTTGTGCCTGAAGATATTTTGTTAATCCAATACGAACGCTAAAATGTTTACAAATGTAGATTAATAACAAGACGAAGATCACTCGATCGCTCCCGTATACCGGGTGCACCGGTTGGTTATTACTTCGTCGCCTCGAGCAACTGTTTATATGTTGCACCAGCAATAAACGAATAATGACATTGAGCTTTGTTTACGGAACTCTATGTGCTATTGCAGTGAGAAACTATGATATGCTATGCTATACGAACGACTGTACACACACATATATATGTACACACACGCATATAAACATTTATATATATTCATATATATATATATATATATTCATAGATATATATATTCATATATATATATATATATATATATATATATATAATATACATATATATATATATATATATATATATACGTATATATATATATATATATATATATATATACTATATATATATATATATATATTATATATATAATATATGTATATATAAATATATATATTTATATGCAACAAGTATATATATATATATGCAAACATATATATATATATATTATATATATATATAGATATATCTATATATATATGCCTACAAGTATAATGTATATATATACAATAAATATATATATTTATATATATATATATATATATATATATGCTTTGTTGCTATAAATATATATATATATAATATATATATATATATATATATATATCTATATATAAATATATATTGCATATAACATATATATATATATATATATATGCAACAAGTGTTTTAAATCCCTTCTGATCAGCTGCATAATGCTTCTGCAACCATGCAAAACAATTTCATTCTTGTAATTACACATCTTACCTTAACTGTTAAGTCTGATAACTTATGTTGTACAGTATACTGACGCGGTACGGAGTTAAGTACTGTTTATGATTTAACATGGCTATGAAGCCCAGGTCTTCGGATAAATAAATGGAGATTAATCGGTCACATGGGGATAACTAAACACATCAGATTTATCACACTGCTATCAAGAACGGGTTACAAGCTCAGACTGTGATATTGAAGTGGCATTCTTCAACACCAGAACCGGTAACGATGATATTCGTTATTGTCATGGATATAGCTATACTCTATTATAACCACCAGTTACGTAAATATTCGTATAAAATTTCAATGCAATTCGGAATTTCTTTATGTCCATGTATTTATCGAGAACATAATAATATATTGTTCTTAGTAAATGGGAACATTCCACAAAGCAGTTAATTTGTACCAGTACAATTATTATTTGTATACGGCTCATGACGTGCACATGCGGTTAACTTTCATATTCTATTTCTCCAAGACATGGAACATAGTCATAGTAACTATTATATTTCTTAAGTCAAGGAACCTGCAGATGTGATATATTACCTTTCAGTAGTCATCATTAGGGCCTAAAAAGAAAACATGTTCTAACCATATAGATATATATTATTGTGTAACGCGCCTTGATAAGGTCGCGTTTAGTCAAATAACTTTCTAGTATAAATATTATAGTGTGTAAGAAGACCAATAAGATCACCAGATTGAGCTAGTTTTAGCGAGTTTATAAGGTGATGAATTATATTTTTATTAAACCCTTAGTTCATCGCATAAATTTGGCCATTCAAATGCTTGAAATTAGATTTCCCCGGAAGGCAGTCAGCTTATGTAGTTAAAAACGGCAATATGGTAGGTTTTACCAGAATTAACCGTAATTATCTATCAGTCTCGACAACAACAACACACAGATGGCATTGATTATTGATGGTGATATTTTCAAAACATGGCTTCGATAGGAAATAATACGCTGTGGTACATCCAATGAGGAATTCCTTCTTATTGTTATGTGCATTAGAAAGGAAAGTACTTTATCTACATATTTATTTGATCGCATGCACCCTTAAATTATCTTCTGATGAGCATAAATGACATATAGTGAAAGAAGCGTGTGTAAATAGCGATCAACAATAAGGGTGAATGAATTTGGTAGAAATAATGAGGACGCTACCACTGCATGCCGCTAGAGGCACCGCGGTTGCACGTGCTTACTACATAAACATGGGTGGCTAATTGTATGATTGATATGACAAATAACGTCTTTGATTAATGTAGCTCGTGCCCTAAAATGAGAAAAGCAGTTTGATTGATTCCGACGTGAATGGATGTTCACCTTATAGTTCATCGCATCAGTGATATATGCTAAGATGTTCGCATGCATTTACTGGAGTTTCAGATGGATAAGTGTCGCTGTAACAAATCACATACCGCTCAAATGTCATTGTTGAAGTGGTCAAATGTATGTTATTTAACAGTTACCATTCATAATATATATAATGCAGAATATTACTTTAATTCCCATTCCATTATGCTCAAAATGTCCATCATGACACTAGCGTGAAAACGCACTATCTATCATATCTGTCGGATCGCCATTTATGAGGCCAGAGGGGACACAAAAACCAATTTATATTTGCATTCATTTGCATCATAGTTCGAGTGCAATTTATATTTCGATCCAAAAATGCCGTTGAATAGTGCCATTGCGCGTAAAAAAATGATACGAAATATCAGCTCTTTAAAATTCCTGGATAACTTTCTGTTGCGACCAGATTCTTGGTGCAATACCAAACTTTTGGCATAATAAAAATGACTTGGCCGTAATCTCCCCTGTTCTTATCTTTGGCGGCGGAAAAACCATACCATATATAATAGTTTCAACACGACTATATTGGCGCCAAATAAATTTCGGATCATTAACTTGAGCGAATGTGTGCATTTACTCGAATGTTTATGCTCGTAAATACTCTACCCGGTGATCAGCTGTATGAGCTCCGCAAGACTACGGCCTATTGACGCGATGATTTGTTTGCGAATAAGCAGAGCAGTTTGTAATATCCAAATGATCTCGAAGAAATGATTTATTAAAGTGATCACTGAATTTTATCTACGATCACTACGTTTACTGTGGTAAAAGTCATATTCTTAGCGCATCCTTTGGCGTGGATCTGACAGTCTGTTTGTTGTACGATAAGTTGCCTCAAGAAAAGAAAACCGACTCGTCATTGCATATTGCGTTCTCAATCCACAACATAAATTGAATTGACGGGAAGCCTTATTAGCCTTATTATTATCATATTGATAAAACGACTACAGTTTGTGTGCACACTATGACATGCTCTAATAAGACACACATAACGGTTAGACGATGCGTAATCTATGCGCCAATGACTGGATATCATTCATGCGTTATTGGCGGCAGTGGTTTTTTTTCGTTTTTAACGTCGTTTCGTGGCATCATGACCACCGAATATTTTTGCGGGGGCCTTTTTTTTTGTTTTAATCATCGTTTCATTGCGCATCATGACCACAGCAATGCTCAATTAGGCGGTAGGTAGCAAGCATTGACTATACTTGCTAAAAATACCGCGAAACCTAAATGGTTCCTTCATAAAAAGCATTCAGTGGGAGTGTATGAAGTATTAACTGATTGAAAGTATTGTTCTCATGCAGTACGGACTTCACTGGAATCACGTTCAATTTCGAGTGGATGTAAGATATGTATTGTGGTACTGCCATATATTGTATACGCTGACTGCATTTATTATGCGTCAGTCGCACATATCGGCTTTCTATTTGGGTATCACTTGCAAGCATTAAACAGCAGATTTTATACATTAATAGATTAGTATGGTCTTAGGGGAGTATGTGAGTGCAATGTTGTGCTTAAATGTCAAACTGATTTCTAATTAATAGAAAAATACCCTGTGTATGGGCCTAAATCCCGTAATTCGACATTGACCCCCCGTTATAGCTATGTTTGTCGCACCATTTTTGGCCCGATATGGTGTGCTTGACACTGATCTCATTCAAATATGATGCTTGAGTACGGTGATAAAGCAAAGAGTCCATACCGTGTATTCATAACGTATGAAATTGTTTTTACCTAGAGGAATGCAAAGCAATCTTGGACACAACAACGACGAGACCTATTGAAGGCAATAGATACATTACTCCTCGGGCGAAAGCAATGAAACCAATAAAGTAGAAAACGCAGGAAATAGAAAGCACAATTAGCTTACCCATGTCATTATGGCGAAACATAATGGAATACGTTTGTTTGCCAATAACAATAATAAGCAGAGCTTTTGTAGACTAACTTTCATAAAACAGCGTTTGGGCCTGTAATACATGGTGCTGGTTTTACATTCAGCACTTGCTATGGTAGATAAAGTGCAAACAATGATGGATCACAAACAGCCAATTTCTTGCTTAATCCAATAAATCGACTGGCTCCCTAAGAAATGCGCCGCCCTGAATAAAAGGTTTTGTTGATTTGTGTTGCGAAACCGGCTGGGTGATAATTAAGTGGATTTAAAATTTCTTGCTTATCTCTAGAGTGTTTTTGAACCGTGCAGTACTTATTAAATCGTTGGCAAAATCGCTTTTGCCAGTTTTTAGGCAGTAGGGTAAATGTGTCATCAAGCATGTATTGATTTGACATAAACATATCGTGATTTGCAATAAATATTATCTGTATGCAAATTATTTTATATGCCATAAAAGTAAATCAATTAATTGAATAATTTTCGATTTCCAATACAAAGGAATTTTTTATTGAATTAGAACATGACATGCACAAATCTTTATAGAGGATTAAAGCAATAAAAATTGGTTATTATTGCTCTGTAAATCATATTGGGAAGAACAGCATTTTCTTAGCATGTCGCCTTACTACACATTGACACAATTCAACGTTTTTCAATGATTGTTCCATAAGCCGCGACGGCTTCAGCGTGGGAACTAAAACGTATTTTCTTTTCAATGTAGTAGATTGAAGCAATAAAATTCCCCTAAACTCTCACAATACAATACAGCGTAAATGATAAGCTTGGCCTAAATGTACGTTTTATAAAGGCATGTACCTGTAGCTGGTCATAAGACAACCGTGCTGCCAGCACGTAGTAGAAAGTTTCTAAAACTTCATCAATTGTACTGTTAAAGATCTAGCTACCCTTTCCGAGAACGCCATGGCAATCTCACAAACATGGATAGTAGCTGCATATGAGAGAGATTGACAATACCATTAAATCACAGAGCACAAAGCGATCTCTGTTCAATGAAGCCAATGTTAATGAATGCATATCTCTAACGTAGGGTAAGCTTGGTTTGCAGCGATTGTGAAATGTTTACATAGGCACTGAATTATCGTCGAACCGTGAAGATATAACCTGTATCCGACCGCGTCTGATTTTTATGCCCCTTACAATTTTGATATTAATTGGTAATTTAACTTTAATATCTTCAAATGACCCTCGCGCAACTTCCAGCTTACAATTAGCCACATTGTTAAAACAGTTCTCCTATCGAACGATTACCTGTCAATCTATAACCAAAGAATCGATTTCAAGAAGATAAAAATCGCATGCTGCTTTAACACCTTTGGTGTCAATTATGATGCTGCCATGAAGTATTTATATTAAGCAAGCAATATTTTAACGTTAGGCTTAAGTTCAACCCTTAGAGGTGCGTAATTAACATTAAGGAAGAACGACTTATATTATTAGCTAAATTACAAAAGTGAGAGTGGGGCCTGGTTTGATTATAGCTTAACAGCTAATGTCGTATGCTGGATTCAATATGAGCACGAGAGCCACACGAGGAAGAACACAACGCCTTTATTCAGAGGTATCTCACATATCACAATGAAAATAATCTCGTGCGACAAAAAAATTAACTGATAGATACCTTCACGAAGAGGCACGCTGGTGTCGTCCCATAGACATGTAATATAAAAAAACGGACAATATTTGATTATATATATATATATACATATACACATATATATCATATATATATATGTATATATAATATATATATATATATATACATATATATATATATATATATATATATATATATATATATATATATATATATATATTATTTATATATACCGTATATTCCCTAATTAACGCCCCTCCCCTAATCAACGCCCCTCTTCGTTTTAAAGAAAAGATAAAATCATGACTTACCATAAATTTATTAATTCATCATTTACATTCTCAAACTTTCACTATTCTGACACACATTAACACATAAACTGTTTTAGTAACACGTTGATAACTGTTAACATATTTAATAACTATATTGTCGTGTGTCATATTTCAAGCATCGATTCGGGTAACTTGTTCTAATAGACGTATGCGATGTTTAGGGAGATGGAGTTCATATTGAGTTCGTGTTCATTTTCGCGCATAAAATAACGTGGACATGATGAGCTGTATTGTTCATGTAGATATCACTGGATTAATATGTTCGGTTTCAATTTGGCGCTAACCATATAGAGAGAGAATCATTACAAAGCGAAACAGGAGCCAAGCGAAAGATATATATACCTATATATACGATATATATGACATATGGTATAAAGCAGGATTATGTTCAATATATATATAGCGAAAGGTATAGGTATATAACATCCATGATAATTATATAGATATAATATAACCTATATATATACCATATATATACATATATATATATGCCAATTATCATAATCCATATATTGGGGCAAATATGCATATATAGATGAGATGCTTTATCACATACTGATTTCTCATATATCTTCTATTACATATAGAGCTCTTTTTGTGAAATAGTATTGTGCATAGGATAGCAGTAAATTATGATTGCATATGCTCCCCCCATAAATCGCATTGTTAACTTACGTCAGCTATTACACCAAATTTGCTCGAGGATGCTTTTTGTTGAAGTTATTGCATCATTAAATCCAAAAACTTTCGACAATAATCCCTCATATACCTGCATGAACCAAAGATGGTTACGTAAGTGTTAGTGGAAGTAAGCTGTTTGCTTGACCGAACATCACGGCAAAATATTATATAAATTCATTGAAAAGCTTGGAATACCTGAACCTACATGTTTTTTCGATTTCATTGAATGTATTTGCACTGATCCTTGGAAACGACTTGACAGCACCATCATAATCTCATCATGTGCAGTGGTTTTTTTAACTAAAACCAACAATTTTGCGGTAACTGGGTCGGTCAACAACGGCTCTTGAGTAGAATAGTGAGAATTTCAATGCGTCATACACCCTACTGGAACAGAACCAGCAAGTTATACTATAAATATTGCATATAAATTGCTGGTGATGTTAACGCTTTCTAATACAATCCAGCAGAATTTAGTCAAGCAACCAATAATAATATATCCATTTTGTGGGTCAAACAATGAAGATCTATGTTTGTGGGCTGCTGCAAATAAGTGCAAATAATCAAACAGCGACACTGTCCACAAAGTAGTATTATACTGTAAACAACTTAATCATGTCAGTAGATTTGTCCTAGGTAACGAGGCAAGCAGGGCAACGGTAACCATAAATCATACATAATACAATCTATAAAACATACAGATCTGGCTACAGCAATTGCTGTTAGTAATACCAATAGGCTCGTGGACGTCACAGTGACAAGACACACATAACGGTTCAGACGATGCGTAATCTATGCGCCAATGACTGGATATCATTCATGCGTTATTGCGGAAGTGGTTGAGTCTTGGCACGTGTGTCGTGGCAAACCGAATATATTTTGCTGGGCTGGGCCTGTTTTTTTCGTTTTATAATCAATCATCGTTTCATTGCGCATCATGACCACAGCAACGCTCAATTTTGCGGTAGGTTAGCACTTGAATTGACCATGCTTGTTTAAGAACAGCGAAAAACCTAAATGGTTCCTTCATAAAAAGCATTCAGTCGTTGGAATAGTCGGATTACACGAATCCTTACAAGTACAAATTATAATTCCCATTCCCTCATTTTAAAGCCTAATGTTCTAATGAAGTAACGGACTTTGTTCCTGGTTCCTCCAGTTTTTGACTTAAAGCAACGCAATCAACACCTACAATCCAAGTACCTACATATAGTATTGTGGGGAGTGATATGGAGTATTAACGATGGCATGTATTTCTTCATGCAGGTTAATATCGAACAGTTTCAATCGAATCATCTAGTTCAGCTTCGTGTGGATTAATAGATTAGTATGTTTTAGGGGAGTGTGTGAGTGCAATGTGGCTGCCTAAATGTCAATTACGTTTCCAATTACAACATTAAAGGAAAAATACCTAGTGTGTCGTGGATCAAATTATTGACATAAAATACCGTTATTATCATACACTATTGTTTGGTTTTGTCGCACCATTTGGCCTGATATGGTGTGCTTGACCACTGATCTCATTCAATGATAATGCTTGAGTACGATGATAAAGCAAAGAGACCATACCGTGTATTCTTAACGTATGAAATTGTTTTTCCCCTATAGGAATGCCAAACCAATCTTGGACTCAATAAAGACGAGACATAGTGTTTCGCAAATAGACACATTACTCATCGGGCGAAAGCAATGAAACCAATAAAGCAGCAAACGCAGGAAATAGAAAGCACAACTAGCTTAACCATGTTATTATTACCAAACATAATTGAATACGTTTGTTTGCCAGTAACAATAATAAGCAGAGCTTTTGTAGACTAACTTTCATAAAAACAGCGTTTGGTGCTGGTTTTACATTCAGCACTTGCTCTGGTAGATAAAGTGCAAACAATGATGGATCACAAAACAGCCAATTTTCTTGCTTAATCCGATAGATCGACTGGGTCCCTAAGAAAAGCGCCGCCCTGAATAAAAGATTTTGTTGATTTGTGTTGCGAAACCGGCCCGGGTGATCATTAAGTGGATTTAAAATTTCTTGCCTATCGCTAGACGTTTTTTGAACCGTGCAGTACTTATTAAAATCGTTGGCAAAATCGCTTTTGCCAGTTTTTAGGCAGTAGGGTAAATGTGTCATCAAGTATGTATGCCGATTTGACATAAACATATCGTGATTTGCAATAAATGTTATCTGTATGCAAATTATTTTATATGCCATAAAAGTAAATCAATTGAATAATTCGATTTCCAATACAATTTTGAATTACATGACATGCACAAGGTTATAGAGGAACCAATAAAAATTGGTTTATTGCTCTGTAACATATTGGGAAGAACAGCATTTACAGCATGTCTACTACAACACACAAAGTTTTACCAATGATTGTTCCAAACGCGACGTCTGCGTGGGAACTAAATGCTTTTTATTATCGAGCCCCTAGATTGAAGCAATAAGCCCCTAAAAATTATCTCAATACAAGCACACAACAAACCGATTTCTTTTGCGTTGTACGTTTTATAAAGGCATGTACCTGTAGCTGGTCATATTCACAACCGTGAATTGCCAAAACTGTTTATGGAGTAGAGATAAGTTTCTAAAAATTCATTATATCAATTGTAGTGTTAAAGAGGGCTAGCTACCCTTTCCGAGAACGCCATGGCAATCTCACAAACATGGATAGTACCAGCACACTTATTGACAATACCCTTAAATCAATTCAGAGCAAAGCTAATCTGTTCAATGAAGCCAATGTTAATGAATGCATATCTCTAACGTAGGGTAAGCTTGGTTTGCAGCGATTGTGAAATGTTTACATAGGCACTGAATTATCGTCGAACCGTGAAGATATAACCTGTATCCGACCGCGTCTGATTTTTATGCCCCTTACAATTTTGATATTAATTGGTAAATTTAACTTTAATATCTTCAAATGACCCTCGCGCAACTTCCAGCTTACAATGCCACGCCACATTGTTACAACAGTTCTCCTATCGAACGATATACCTGTCAATCTATAACCAAAGAATCGATTTCAAGAAGATAAAATCGCATGCTGCTTTAACACCTTTGGTGTCAATTATATGCTGCCATGAAGTATTTATATTAAGCAAGCAATATTTGTAACGTTAGGCTTAAGTTCAACCCTTAGATATGCGGTAATATAACATTAAGGAAGAACGACTTATATTATAGCTAAATTACAAAAGTGAGAGTTCTATGGCCCTGGTTTGATTATAGCTTAACAGCTAATGTCGTATGCTGGATTCAATATGAGCACGAGAGCCACACGAGGAAGAACACAACGCCTTTATTCAGAGGCATCTCACATATCACAATGAAAATAATCTCGTGCGACAAAAAAATAACTGATAGATACCTTCACGAAGATCACGCTGGTGTCGTCCCAAAGACATGTAATACAAAAAAACGGGCAATAGTTGATTATATATATATATACACACACACACATATATATCATATATATATATGTATATAAATATATATATATATATATACATATATATATATATATAGATAGATATATATATATATATATATAATATACATATATATTTATTTATATATACCGTATATTCCCTAATTAACGCCCCTCCCCTAATCAACGCCCCTCTTCGTTTTAAAGAAAAGATAAAATCATGACTTACCATAAATTTATTAATTCATCCTTTTACATTCTCAAACTTTCACTATTCTGACACACATTAACACATAAACTGTTTTAGTAACACGTTGATAACTGTTAACACTTTAATAACTGATATTGTCGTGTGTCATATTTCAAGCATCGATTGCCGTACTTGTTCTAATAGACGTATGCGATGTTTAGGGAGATGGAGTTTAATCCGTACGTGTTGTTTTGTGCGCATAAAATACATGGACATGATGTGACTATTGTTATATATATATAGTATTATTGATATATTATAGAGATATATAGATATCTAGATATATATATAGTAATATTATATCTAGAGAGAGATATAGAGATAGGCGTTTATATATATACTATATATATACAAGATATGTATATAGATAAAAGCATCTTTGAGTTATATATATATATAAAATATATAAATATATAGGGAGGTATATAGATATATTTATATCATATACAAGATATATACATAGATATATAGGATAAGAATATATATACATATAGACAAATATGTACATATATATATATATATTTATACATATATATAGAAATATATAAAATATAAATATATATGTATGTATATATATATAGTATATATGCATATATATATAGTATATATGCATATATACATAAGTATATATACATTGTTAACTTACGTCCTAGCTATTACAGTTTCAAATAACTCGAGGATGCTTTAGTTGATGATACAACTTGCAATCGTTCAGAATTGAAATCAGTTACGATATAAAGATGTGCATTAATTCCAAGAACCAATGCCGGTCGCTACCATGTACCATATAGTAAGATGTATGTTGCCATCAGAATACTATTCACTATAAACGTTTGACGTTCCAATTTTGTCATACAATATTTCCGTCGATATCATTAGGCTGCTTCCCTTTATACACTCACCACCATGCAATAACAATGTTGTTTATTCAATAACCATTCGCTAACTGGGTCGGTCAACAACGGCTAAAGCTTTCTATTTGTGATCGCAACTCATACACCCTGCTGGAGCAGAACCAGCAAGTTATATTATATATATTGCATATAAATTGCTGGTGATGTTTACTCTTTCTAATACAATACAGCAGAATTTAGTCATAGCAACAAATAATAATATATCCATTTTGTGGGTCAAACAATGAAGATCTATGTTTGCGGCTGCTGCAAATAAGTGCAAATAATCAAACAGCGACACTGTCCACAAAGTAGTATTATACTGTAACAACTTAATCATGTCAGTAGATTTGTCCTAGGTAACGAAGCAAGCAGGGCAACGGTAACCATAAATCATACATAATACAATCTATAAACATACAGATCTGGCTACAGCAATTGCTGTTAGTAATACCAATAGGCTCGTGGACGTCACAGTGACAAATCTAGCAACAAAATAGGTAATATTGAATTATTGATAATCGTGTTTGTTGTCGTCGATTCGTCAATATTCGCATCTTTATATGTAAATGTCATCGGGTTAAATGCAAACCATACATTTGTATAGACCGATATTCAGCATATCGGAAAATGAAAATAGTGTACCTCATTATCTTCATTTTTTATATTCCATTCATGTAATTATTTAACAAGAAATATCCATCTTGCAATTCTAACAGAAACATCGTAAAGGGCGTTTGTTCTGGCAGGGCGTAAGGATGTGGGCTGAAACAGCGACACTAGAGCATTCGGGAACACATCCCAAACAAGCAGTGCCCGGCCGTTATAATTACGTATCGCGTTTGACATAACTCAAAAACGTATGTGGCTGTGCATTATGTAACTTGATGCATTTGTTGTTGATTTATGTAACGGTCTTAGGGCTTCTATTAGCAATACTAACCATTTGATCGGCAATGGTGGGCTCATGCCTTGACGAAAGCAGGTTTCTTGCAAACAATCCACAGTTGCCATAATATTAAACTGGAATAAAGTTAAATTACATTACATTGGAAACATTGCTATCAAGCGATATCGCAAGTCGTCTAACAAATGTGTATCCATTGCTTCAATGTATCACATGGAATTGATATAAGAATGCAGGTTTAATTTCCGAGTAATCTTTATAATGGAAGATTTTGGTTCGGGTCTAAGGCAACGACGAAATACTGACATAACAAATACTGTGTAGACTGATGTAAATTTTTACGTTGAAACGGATCACAAGCCGTTTCTGCTTACCGATTTTACACCGACAGTAGGGCAATCATATGAAAATGACTGAGCATGTCTGACGCGATTAATGACGACTGACAACCTATCAACAAGATGAATGAATTTTTACATCCATCTAAGGGTCAAACAAGAGGTCGTGAATATATCAGTGAACAATGGTTATTTAAGATGACGCAAATTCCGTATCTTGTCCTTTGGTTGCGATTAACAGCGAACAGCAACAGTACTGAGTCCCTATAACCTCGCTTATAAAAAATAGCTATTTCACTGGGCGAGAAAATGGTTGACTTCCACTCGCATCCGGTTTCATAAGATAAATCGTGGTTTTGTGAAAACGTTTTAATATCACATCCCAGCGTTAACACACAGCTCGATTCGTAAGCGGACCTTTCTGGGTGTGGAAGTCTCCATGCCGTATGTCATATCAGATAATTGACTGCTAGTGTACCTTATTGATTATGCTGATATTTCTCACAGTGAATTGTTCTCTTGGTCGATAACTTCGGCGACTCAAACTCCCTTATGACGTTACAAACACGTATGATTATCATGAATCTGGCGTCGATTCGACGCGCTTCGAGTTTACCAGCAACATCATATTGAAATGATTATAACAAAGGTATGCGTTTAACGATTATTGTTTTTTAATGAGAAGTGCGACGTTGACGAGTTTCTGTGATTCATTAAACACCGGTTTTGTTTTAAGATTTAGATGAATCCATATTGCTATGCCATGGTGGTGGCAATAGTCCATGCTATCCACATTGAATCCTAAACACTAGTATGACGTTTTCGCAGCGCGTGAGTTAATGATTACAAGCGCGATTTGGTAGCACTAACAAATATGCAATGCTGATTGCTGTCAAGGCGAGCGTATTGCTCCGACGAAGTAGTAGCACAAAATCCGTCTCCTTTAAACCCACCCTCATACAATAGTCCACATCTCTACATAAATAACAAGCTATTCCATAAGCTATTTGCCGTCGAAACTACTCTTATTGCACTAGTCGTTAGCCTGGTGAAACCGCGAGCTCAATACAATCCCTCATGACCCAGCAAAAACTGCTAGTGAAGAAGACCCTGCATTGATATAATAAGTTTGTTTTGACAAAGTAACTAAGCAATAATATCAATTCCATGTCAAAATAGGAGAAATGCACCTATATGCAACTGATAATAGGTGACGTCTCTTGATGATAGAAAAACCTATAGTTATCCGAGCCCTTATTGACCCGTTCAATTATATGACTATTGCCCAATCATTTGGAGTGTTGTATACGATTGATAAAGCCGTCGATAATAACACAAAGTAAGTCAATGTGTACACTGTGATTATAAATTGATCAAAACAATTACTGGTAGATCATAACCATGATCACAGATTAAAACAATTGATTCGTGATGAAATATTGTATATTGTGTTAACTAGTGAGTATATGGGGCAGCTTTCATGATATACCGAATATCATTTCTTATCACATGGGTTTGATTCTTATAAACATTTTACAATTACCTATTTCTTATTCAAACGGTCACCCGGCTGGCGTCTAGTCTATGTTCTCGTAGAATGTTAGTTCTCATAACGTGGTGGTTAGCGAACCCGTTCAAATAGTGATTGAAATTTGCTTTAAATATCTATTGCCTGTGTGTCTATCAAAAGAAATATTGTGACGTGTGGTTTCGTACACACAAAATAATCTGCCGCCAGACAAAAAGAACCTGGCCATATGGCGTTCATTATATCACAAGCTGTCATCAGCGTGCTATCCCTGGTAAAATCAAATATCAGAAATAAGGTAATGACTGTGCATGCCAAATGACATATCGATCTGATCTTCTACTATGATAAAACTTCTACCAAAAACATTCAATATTAGTTGTTCTTATTCAGCAACCTGTATGGTAACGTGTTTATATGCCGTATCACACCGGCTTGCGCTCTAAAGCTGAAGCAATCTTCCTCGTTATACTTCTTAACTCCCTGTCTGCTATGATAAGCCAATTTGTTCCGGTAACAAGCTTTTGAGAAACGCATGCACCAGGAAGCACAATCGACTTGCAACAAACCATATATTCTATAGCTAGAGCATTGGATATATGCTCAAAGTCATTGGTAATTTCGTTCAGCTCAGCAACAACTTCCTCTCCGGCTGACATAAATGGATTTGCAGCCATGGATCTAAGCTGCAATTGCATTTAGTGATAGGTTGTACATAGATTGAATTTGTCTCTGAAGATCACCGTCGAAAAAACTGCTTTAAAACGTAGGTAGGCAGACTAATAAACAAATTAGGAAAGATCAACACATTATTTAAGTACACGACTGACCGCATAAGGGACACAAATCATGGTAAGTCATCAATAAAGCTTCAGAATAGTTTAAATGGAATGTTCAAGATCAATATAGGAGGCGCAAATAAACAAAGTCATTACAACTGTAGCCATGTTATACCAGATCATCTATGCTTACAATATTTACGTAGCGATGAAATTGCATAAACCTGCTGCTGTGACGAATCCATGTTAAGGCTCAAATTCAGAACAGAAGGGAATTTGGAATAGTAAATATCGTCATCATTTAGTCACGTCACATTTGCTTGTGCTGCATGGAGTGAAATATCATAATATTCTAAATGTACGATTCGACTTAATGAATTCTAGTGAAATCTATTAATCCATATGGAATAGATTTATTGTTTTCCGATGGGTGATTAGTTAATGAGTAACAAAAAAGCAATGCAATAACTACCTTATGGCCTCAGTATCCATCCTCAAGACTGGGTTGGTCAACACAGGCATATCGGTATATCATGAATCATGATGTTCCTTCAATAAATCATCTCAAACGCAGTCGGTGTGGCACCGGGTGTACGCACCAGGATGGGGTTTTGTTCGAGGTGATTACATTCATTATGATCCAAAAATCTTCCCAATTCCTTCAACAAATGAGTTATGACTTTAAGATAAATGACTGCCAGAGATTTTCCCTTGTATGCAGGTCAATGAGATGGCAAGCAATTAGTTATTTCAGTGGTAGAATAAACATGAGGAATGAGCCCTGAGGTACTTTTATAGAACAAACCGCGTGCTCAGACACAGCACCATCAACTGCCTGGGTTGTGCTGGCGAAGAGTCGTTCCGATGAGGCCATTTCTGTGCTCCAGACGATGAAGAAGTATACAGTGATCAAGTGTGTCAAATGCAACACTGAGATCAAGCAAGACTAGGTGCACATCGTCACCCTCATCAAGGATATAGTCCATGTCTGATTTGAACTTAATGGGCGATGTCTTAGTGCTGTAACCTATGGGGTAGGCTGACTGAAGCTCACCCTGAAGGTTGTATTAATTTATGTGTCACACTAGTTAGTTTTTTTATCACCTTCTCCGTGATATTTCCAAGAAATGGAATATTTGATACTGGGGCGGAAGTTTATGACGTAATACTCATCAAGCCCAGATGTTAATTTAGCAGCGCTGTTACCTGGGCTGTTTTCATAAGAGAGGGCGCAACAACAGTTGCCAACGTCTGGCTGATAATAATGGTGATTGTGGGAAGTGCTGCGGGGATTACCAACCATTGATCCAACACCAAACAATATACAGTATAATTAGATTCGTCAGGAGTAGCATCGCAGTCACAACATCAACAAAATCAGGCATTTACAGTTTACATCACAGAATATTGTAAATATTGCATATGAATTGTTGGTGATGTTAACGCGTTCTTATTCAAATCCGACTGATTTTAACCAGAGGTGCCAACATAAATATACTTATTCTGAAGGTATTATAGTGATGACCAATGCTAGTGGCGGCGACACTGCTAAAAAAGTAGTATTATACTGCAATCACTTGATCAGGTCAGTAGATTTGTCTTGGTTGACGAGGCAAACAGTACAGCAGTAACCATCAATCAAACATTACGAAACGAATAAAAGTTACAGATCTGCCCCACAGCCATTGCTCTTGGTATTATCAATAGCATCGTGGACGTCACAGCGAGAAACCTAGCAACAAAACTTGGCAATATTAAATGCTACTGACTCAATTAGTCAAACATTGTGAGACGGGGTCTAACATATTTATAAGCGGGTTAAATGCGACTATTGCAACTGAATATCCCGCTTTGCAGCATATCAGAAGATGGTATCATACTCTTCGTTTATTATATTCCATACAAAGAATTATGCCACCCTAACAAAAACATTGTAAAGTGAATTGATGCGAATTTTCTGGCGGTGTGTAAGGGTGTGAGCTGAAACAGTGACATAAAAGCCTTTAGGAAACATATCCAGATATGGAAATTGTCTGTAGAGCTTTGCCTTGTAGACTAAATGAAAATGCACGTAGTTTCTCTTGAGGCTATATTTATATATTGCATATTTTATACAATAACTGTATTAATTAAAGAAATTAATTATTTACATTTTACACTTTATCTCAATTAGAGAACCATGCAGCAGCAGCTGCCTTCTTCTGTTGTTTGCATTAGAACGGAAAAAGGGGTGGGTTTATGGTCAGATGTTATAGAATGCTAAATGGATGCCGGAGCTCAGGTTGTTAAGGTACCATCCGAAGCAACGCAATTTACATCCACACGGGCAAACTATTATGATATGTTGTCAGTGATTGCTCAGTAAATTGGTAACTCAATAAAAGTCACATTTGCAGAGCATATTGTATGTCATATATCAGACAATAAATAATATAACCCATTAAAAGACAGGTTGTAGATGTCACATGGTATTTGGGTTCTCTAGGTGGTCCACATGCGGATGACCGAATGCAGCATAGTTAACATCGTCCAATCTATTTTAATTCCAATGGGAATTGATCTGAATCTATCAGCATATATGAGTAATCATGATGATTACCTTCAAGATTATTCTGATCGCATGTGTGGTTCTGAAACGACCCTTTTGTCCGAATAGTTAACATCGTCCGAATACCAATGGTTAATTGATCTGAATCTAAAAGCGGATATGAAACATCATGATCATTAGCGTCAAGATCCCAGGTGTGGTTTTGACCTTGTTGTCGTCCTGTTCAATTGTGCATAAATGCTTTGCTACTGAACCACCAAAGCACCCAAATAATCGTTGCCAACGTGTAATAAACCATATCCGCATGTCGTCCGAGTTCGTGCATTGAGATTGCTCGTCGTCCAACAAACTTTTTGTCAATCCGAGCCAGCAGCTAACTGTCGGTCCCGATGGTTCCAGTGTCATTTTGCAGTTTTATTCTCGCTACGAGTATATACATTTTTTGGGATTGCTGAGAATAACGAAACAGTACCAGTAGCAGTAGTAATTTCGAACTTTGTGTGGAATCAATACTGTGGCGAGGATGCCTTAGTGAAATTTCTGTCATTTACAATGTACGCATTCGTGGCTTATTTAATATTTTTTAAGTAAAGCGTAAACTAACATTATATAAAAGTGGACACGACATCTTATTGCCAATGATAACTTTGTAAAACCATGGCATGATGCCGTATGTACTGTTTATCATTTTAATGTCACTTATACCTAAGTTGGCGCAGATAACAAAAATAAGTTTTTGACTTCGTAGCAGGATCTCGATCGATGAATATAGAAATATCAGCGTGATGATGCGATGGATTTTATCTAGAACGTCCATATTTGTCAAATAACAAAGGTATGCGTTTAACGATTATTGTTTTTTTTAATGAGAAGTGCGACGTTGACGAGTTTCTGTGATTCATTAAACACCGGTTTTGTTTTTTAAGATTTAGATGAATCCATATTGCTATGCCATGGTGGTGGCAATAGTCCATGCTATCCACATTGAATCCTAAACACTAGTATGACGTTTTCGCAGCGCGTGAGTTAATGATTACAAGCGCGATTTGGTAGCACTAACAAATATGCAATGCTGATTGCTGTCAAGGCGAGCGTATTGCTCCGACGAAGTAGCACAAAATCCGTCTCCTTTAAACCCACCTCATACAATAGTCCACATCTCTACATAAATAACAAGCTATTCCATAAGCTATTTGCCGTCGAAACTACTCTTATTGCACTAGTCGTTAGCCTGGTGAAACCGCGAGCTCAATACAATCCCTCATGACCCAGCAAAAACTGCTAGTGAAGAAGACCCTGCATTGATATAATAAGTTTGTTTTGACAAAGTAACTAAGCAATAATATCAATTCCATGTCAAAATAGGAGAAATGCACCTATATGCAACTGATAATAGGTGACGTCTCTTGATGATATAAAAACCTATAGTTATCCGAGCCCTTATTGACCCGTTCAATTATATGACTATTTGCCAATCATTTGGAGGTGTTGTATACGATTGATAAAGCCGTCGATAATAACACAAAGTAATCAATGTGTACACTGTGATTATAAATTGATCAAAACAATTACTGGTAGATCATAACCATGATCACAGATTAAAACGAATTGATTCGTGATGAAATATTGTATATTGTGTTAACTAGTGAGTATATGGGGCAGCTTTCATGATATACCGAATATCATTTCTTATCACATGGGTTTGATTCTTATAAACATTTTACAATTACCTATTTCTTATTCAAACGGTCACCCGGCTGGCGTCTAGTCTATGTTCTCGTAGAATGTTAGTTCTCATAACGTGGTGGTTAGCGAACCCGTTCAAATAGTGATTGAAATTTGCTTTAAATATCTATTGCCTGTGTGTCTATCAAAGAAATATTGTGACGTGTGGTTCGTACACACAAAATAATCTGCCGCCAGACAAAAAGAACCTGGCCATATGGCGTTCATTATATCACAAGCTGTCATCAGCGTGCTATCCCTGGTAAAATCAAATATCAGAAATAAGGTAATGACTGTGCATGCCAAATGACATATCGATCTGATCTTCTACTACCATAAAAAACTTCTACCAAAAACATTCAATATTAGTTGTTCTTATTCAGCAACCTGTATGGTAACGTGTTTATATGCCGTATCACACCGGCTTGCGCTCTAAAGCTGAAGCAATCTTCCTCGTTATACTTCTTAACTCCCTGTCTGCTATGATAAGCCAATTTGTTCCGGTAACAAGCTTTTGAGAAACGCATGCACCAGGAAGCACAATCGACTTGCAACAAACCATATATTCTATAGCTAGAGCATTGGATATATGCTCAAAGTCATTGGTAATTTCGTTCAGCTCAGCAACAACTTCCTCTCCGGCTGACATAAATGGATTTGCAGCCATGGATCTAAGCTGCAATTGCATTTAGTTGATAGGTTGTACATAGATTGAATTTGTCTCTGAAGATCACCGTCGAAACTGCTTTAAAACGTAGGTAGGCAGACTAATAAACAAATTAGGAAAGATCAACACATTATTTAAGTACACGACTGACCGCATAAGGGACACAAATCATGGTAAGTCATCAATAAAGCTTCAGGAATAGTTTAAATGGAATGTTCAAGATCAATATAGGAGGCGCAAATAACAAAGTCATTACAACTGTAGCCATGTTATACCAGATCATCTATGCTTACAATATTTACGTAGCGATGAAATTGCATAAACCTGCTGCTGTGACGAATCCATGTTAAGGCTCAAATTCAGAACAGAAGGGAATTTGGAATAGTAAATATCGTCATCATTTAGTCACGTCACATTTGCTTGTGCTGCATGGAGTGAAATATCATAAATATTCTAAATGTACGATTCGACTTAATGAATTCTAGTGAAATCTATTAATCCATATGGAATAGATTTATTGTTTTCCGATGGGTGATTAGTTAATGAGTAACAAAAAAGCAATGCAATAACTACCTTATGGCCTCAGTATCCATCCTCAAGACTGGGTTGGTCAACACAGGCATATCGGTATATCATGAATCATGATGTTCCTTCAATAAATCATCTCAAACGCAGTCGGTGTGGCACCGGGTGTACGCACCAGGATGGGGTTTTGTTCGAGGTGATTACATTCATTATGATCCAAAAATCTTCCCAATTCCTTCAACAAATGAGTTATGACTTTAAGATAAATGACTGCCAGAGATTTTCCCTTGTATGCAGGTCAATGAGATGGCAAGCAATTAGTTATTTCAGGGGTAGAATAAACACGAGGAGGAAGGCCCTAACGCCCCTGAGGTACTTTTATAGAACAAACCGCGTGCTCAGACACAGCACCATCAACTGCCTGGGATGTGCTGGCGAAGAGTCGTTCCGATGAGGCCATTTCTGTGCTCCAGACGATGAAGAAGTATACAGTGATCAAGTGTGTCAAATGCAACACTGAGATCAAGCAAGACTAGGTGCACATCGTCACCCTCATCAAGGATATAGTCCATGTCTGATTTGAACTTAATGGGCGATGTCTTAGTGCTGTAACCTATGGGGTAGGCTGACTGAAGCTCACCCTGAAGGTTGTATTAATTTATGTGTCACACTAGTTAGTTTTTTTATCACCTTCTCCGTGATATTTCCAAGAAATGGAATATTTGATACTGGGCGGAAGTTTATGACGTAATACTCATCAAGCCCAGATGTTAATTTAGCAGCGCTGTTACCTGGGCTGTTTTCATAAGAGAGGGCGCAACATCAGTTGCCAACGTCTGGCTGATAATAATGGTGATTGTGGGAAGTGCTGCGGGGATTACCAACCATTGATCCAACACCAAACAATATACAGTATAATTAGATTCGTCAGGAGTAGCATCGCAGTCACAACATCAACAAAATCAGGCATTTACAGTTTACATCACAGAATATTGTAAATATTGCATATGAATTGTTGGTGATGTTAACGCGTTCTTATTCAAATCCGACTGATTTTAACCAGAGGTGCCAACATAAATATACTTATTCTGAAGGTATTATAGTGATGATGACCAATGCTAGTGGCGGCGACACTGCTAAAAAAGTAGTATTATACTGCAATCACTTGATCAGGTCAGTAGATTTGTCTTGGTTGACGAGGCAAAAGTACAGCAGTAACCATCAATCAAACATTACGAAACGAATAAAAGTTACAGATCTGCCCCACAGCCATTGCTCTTGGTATTATCAATAGCATCGTGGACGTCACAGCGAGAAACCTAGCAACAAAAAACTGGCAATATTAAATGCTACTGACGTCAATTAGTCAAACATTGTGAGACGGGGTCTAACATATTTATAAGCGGGTTAAATGCGACTATTGCAACTGAATATCCCGCTTTGCAGCATATCAGAAGATGGTATCATACTCTTCGTTTATTATATTCCATACAAAGAATTATGCCACCCTAACAAAAACATTGTAAAGTGAATTGATGCGAATTTTCTGGCGGTGTGTAAGGGTGTGAGCTGAAACAGTGACATAAAAGCCTTTAGGAAACATATCCAGATATGGAAATTGTCTGTAGAGCTTTGCCTTGTAGACTAAATGAAAATGCACGTAGTTTCTCTTGAGGCTATATTTATATATTGCATATTTTATACAATAACTGTATTAATTAAAGAAATTAATTATTTACATTTTACACTTTATCTCAATTAGAGAACCATGCAGCAGCAGCTGCCTTCTTCTGTTGTTTGCATTAGAACGGAAAAGGGTGGGTTATGGTCAGATGTTATAGAATGCTAAATGGATGCCGGAGCTCAGGTTGTTAAGGTACCATCCGAAGCAACGCATTTACATCCACACGGGCAACTATTATGATATGTTTGTCAGTGATTGCTCAGTAAATTGGTAACTCAATAAAAGTCACATTTGCAGAGCATATTGTATGTCATATATCAGACAATAAATAATATAACCCATTAAAAGACAGGTTGTAGATGTCACATGGTATTTGGGTTCTCTAGGTGGTCCACATGCGGATGACCGAATGCAGCATATTAACATCGTCCAATCTATTTTTAATTCCAATGGGAATTGATCTGAATGAATCTATCAGCATATATGAGTAATCATGATGATTACCCGATTATTCTGATCGCATGTGTGGTTCTGAAACGACCCTTTTGTCCGAATAGTTAGTCCGAATACCAATGGTTAATTGATCTGAATCTAAAAGCGGATATGAAACATCATGATCATTAGCGTCAAGATCCCAGGTGTGGTTTTGACCTTGTTGTCGTCCTGTTCAATTGTTTGCTTTGCTACTGAACCACCAAAGCACCCAAATAATCGTTGCCAACGTGAATAAACCATATCCGCATGTCGAAAGATTGCTCGTCGTCCAACAAACTTAATCCAGTGTCGTCCCGATGGTTATAATTTTCGAACTTTGTGTGGAATCAATACTGTGGCGAGGGGTGCCTTAATGAAATTTTTGTCATTTACACTGTACGCATTCGTGGCTTATTTAATATTTTTTAAGTCATTTAAATGCGTAAATATTTTTTAAGTAAAGCATAACATATATAAAAGTGGACACGACATCTTATTGCCAATGATAACTTTGTAAAACCATGGCATGATGCCGTATGTACTGTTTATCATTTAAATGTCACTTATACCTAAGTTGGCGCAGATAACAAAAAAATACGTTTTTGACTTCGTAGCAGGATCTCGATCGATGAATATAGAAATATCAGCGTGATGATGCGATGGATTTTATCTAGAACGTCCATATTTGTCAACCAAAACCAAGATAAAATTCTGTTCTGTATGTCATGTCTCGTTTATAATACAATATATTGTACCGATCGCTGTACGTGGGGACTGCATGTGATTGCTCGCTGAGTCATATTACTTTTTGCTACGGATGGATGGTTCAATTTGTGTGTTGTATTTTTCGATTGAAATGTGCAATAGTCTGGTTTCACGAAGATAAATTGTGGTTTTGCGAAAAAGGTATATATACGAAGCTACTCAATGTAATACGACTTCGTAGCGCTATCAGACCGTTTTATTCGTGAGCGGACTTCTCAGGATGTGGTAGTTTTCACGCTATATGTCATATAGGATAATTGCCCTTTAGTCTCCCTAATTGATGATGCTGATATCTCTTACGATGAATTGTTCTGTTGTTCGATAATTTGGGCGACACAAGTTCGTTTATGATGTTACAAACACGTATAATCATTCTGAATCTGGCGTCGATTCGAAGCGATTCGATTTTACCAGGGACATCACATTGAAATGATTATATAGGTATTAGTTGATTTGAGTCTTATGAAGGTTCACATGGTGCTGCAAAACGATTATTGTTTGTGAATGAGAAGTGCGACGTTGGCGAGTTTCGATGACTCATTCAACACCGGTTTGTTGTTAGATTTAGATGAATTCCTATTATAGTGCCATGGTGCTACCAATGGTCCATGCTATCCATACTGAATTCCACCCAGAAGCCCTTTTGGTCGGCGCGTCAGTCAAATAAAGGACACTTGAATCCTTAATTGGTAACACCTACAATGCTCTCTAATAAGCAATGTTGATTGCTTCGAAGGTGAGATTATTGCTCTGTTGAATCAGCATACTATTCATTTGTCTTCTTTCTCATACAATGGTCCGTATATAATATTTAAGAACTAGCTGTTGCGTAATCTATTTGCCGCATTTACTTCTGATATTCCATTAGTCGTTTGTCTGGTGAAACCGCGAACTCAATAAAATTCCTAATGAACCAAGAATAAACATTTGTGAGTAAGCCGCAGCATTTTTATAGACAGCGTTGTTTTGACCAAGTAACCAAACAATGATTTCTATTCCAGGCCAGGTCAAAACAGGACAAATGCACCTAAATGCATCATCATAGATGTTGTCCCTTGATGATACTAACTATTTGCTAATGATTTGAAGGTATTGTATACGATTAAAAAAGCCTTTGATAATATCACTACGGAATCAATGTAAACAATGTTATTCTAAAGTGGTCCAAACAATTAACACACGAAGTAAATCATAACCATGACCACAGATAAAAATGAATTGATTTGTGATTAAATATAGCAGTGAGCTTATAGGGCCGCTTTCATTTTATACCGAAAAGAATTTCTGATCACATGGGTTTGATTCTTATGAACATATTAAAATTATCTATTGCATATTCAGTCGGTTGTCAGACTGGCGTCTAATCTATGTTCCCGTAGAATGTGAGTCCTCAAAACGTAGTCGTAAGCGTACCCGTCCAAACATTGATTGAAATTAGTTTTAAAAATCAACTGCCTGTCTGTCTCTTAAAGAAATAATGTGACGTGTTGATTTTACACACATAATAATCTGCGCCAGACAAATAGAACATGGCCACATGGCGTCCATTACATCAAAAGCTGTCATCAGCCTGCTATCGTGCATAAAATCAAATATTAGAAATAACGTTATCACTGTACAGGCCTAATAACATATCGATCCAGCCATCTTCTACCATAACACTGCTACCGAAAAACACAATTCTCGTTGTTCTTATCCAGCAGCCTGTCTGGGTACGCGGTTATATACCCTACCATTCATACACCGGCAACCTGTCTGGGTACGCGGCTATATAGCCTACCATTCATACACCGGCAACCTGTCTGGGTACGCGGTTATATACTCTACCATTCATACACCGGCAACCTGTCTGGGTACGCGGTTATATACCCTACCATTCATACACCGGCAACCTGTCTGGGTACGCGGTTATATAGCCTACCATTCATACACAGACAGCCTGTCTGGGTACACGGTTATATACCCTACCATTCATACACCGGCAACCTGTCCGGGTACGCGGTTATATACTCAACCATTCATACACCGGCAACCTGTCTTGGTACGCGCGTATATTAACCCATTAAAAAGTATGTTTGGTGACCAGTTAAAGACTCTAGCCGCAATGGCGAGTGAGCAGATCGTGTCAGTGGACAATGTGTCACTAAACCCTGTGCTCGTTTATGTCGGAAATTCTTTGGAAAATAAGTGACAAGGAAGCTATTCCTTCGTTTATTCGACGTCGCGACTCGGCAGCGAGGTCAGAAGTTGATGCCATACTTGATTATACATTGACAGCACTTTAAAAGCTTGAAGCTGATGAGAAATTGTCCATTTTTGCAATTGATTCGCAGGGCTTACATCCACCCCTGCGGAAACGTGCGCCATTAGAATATGTGAACGAGTCAACGACATAGAGGGCAGGCTCAAGATGCTCGACGACGCGATGGTCAGCATCCAGCGTACAGAGAGTCGTCTATCTGCTCAAGCCCGTCATATGCCGCCGTCATAGCCACAGCCACTACGAAATCCGTTGGCAGTAAAACAATTACCAAGTTTGTCCTCGATTTAGTCAAAGCGCCTACCGATCGAAGCAACGACGGCTTCAAAACTGTAGGAAAACGCACGGTACACACGGGTTCTCAAGGTGAGACCATATTGAGGCTGTGCATTTCTGCATAAGCGTGATTCGAAGTTTTCAACCCGTCTTGTGCAATGAAATAGTGTAAGGTGCATTGCATGTGTGGTAACTGTAAATTGTGACGATCGATCCGCTTAAATTTTTGTTATAAATTTGTACATGCCGTGCGATGTGTCATCTGCAACTCTATGTAACAATATCTATAATGAAATTCTTAATGATGTCCATTATATCATCAACGCCAACTATGATGTGGATTTCGTGGTTCTAGGGGGTGACCTTAACACTGATCTTAGACGAAATAGCTAACAAAATACAATTTAAATGAATACATTCTGTGAGCAGCAATGTTTGAGGCCTTGTGAGTCGATTGGGTCCAGTGTCATTAATTTCACCTATGAGAGCGACATGTCTAATGCAAGATCCGTTTTGGATCATTTCATAATATCTGATAATATATTGCCGTTACTCTCAAGATATACATGTACTCGTGATGGGGACAACTTATCTGACCATAGCCCTGTTTGTCTAAGTTTGAATGTCAATGTTTTAAAGACGTAAACCGAAACGTAGCATATCCACTACGATTAAGTGGTCTATTGCCGATGAAAACGGCATCAGCAGTTATAAAAGCTACTTGAGCGGTTTTTTGTCAAATGTCAAACTACTAACATCTGTTGCGACATATACCATATCTGGTTGTAAAAGGCATAATGAAATGATTGACAAATACTTCAATGATATAATCAATGCATGTGTACACGCTGGAATCTACAGCTCTTATGCAAAGGGTGGCCGAAAGAGATTAGCGGGTACGGGCGAACACGTCGCTCTAGCTAAAGAAAGATCGATATTCTGGTAACGTTTATGGGTGGAAAATGCGAGCCCTTGTGTTGGTATCCTTAAAGAAATTAAATGCAAGGCTAAAAGAGATTACAAGCGGGTTTCACGCAGCGTAATCCTCTAATAAGAACAATATGCGGCAGGTCGCATGGCGAATGCTCTGCTCAATAATGATGAGCGGGTGAACAAGAAATCTCCACAATCGGCATCTGTGCCGTCTCTTGTTGATAACGTTCAAGGGGACGAAGGCATCTGCTCTTTGTTTAAGGACAAATATGAAGAATCTGAATTGTCAGAAGATCAGGAGGTTCCTTTCAATGGATTTCCATTCCCAGTGCAACGTGGGCAATTTTACCGCTGCTCACTCAGTTAATGTAGCTCAAATGAAAAGTGCATTGGGTAGGCTAAAGAAAGGCAAATCTGATGTAACTAACTCATTATCATCTGATAATATCATAAATGGCTGCGATGAGCTATATATCCATTTGTCATTGTTATTTAGCGTTATGATGTCACGAGGGCATGTTGCTATACACACTCGTCCCTACCCCCAAAAAGAAATCGATGAATGTTATCGAAAACTACCGATCCATAGCCATCAGTAGCGTAGTAGGGAAATTAGTTGACAATATTTTGATTGAATCTTATGCTGATATTCTTTCCTCAGACAGGTAATTTGCAATTCGGATTCAAATCATCCCATTCGATGGCGCAATGTACATTTGTCCTCTAAGAAGTTATTCAATACTATGTTGGTCATGGCTCTCCATGTTATGTGATGTTATTAGATGTCTCTGAGGCTTTTGATGGCGTTGATTATATTAAACTGCCCATGCTGTTAGGCAAGCGAGGCATGTGTCCTACCACAGCTAAGATGATGTTGAACATGAATACGCAGCAACGATTGCGCGTGCAATGGGGTAATGAAATTTCGGACAGTTTTAGCTGTACAAACGGCGTGAAGCATGGCGCAGTGCTGTCTCCGATTCTATTCTGTTTTTATATGCATGAACTACTCACCCGACTGCCGCATACTAAAGATGGATATCAAATTGATCATGAATGTGTTAGGGCACTTGGTTATGCTTATGGTCTGTCGTTAATTGTACCCTCATTGACCGCCGCCAAGATAATGATTGACACATATAAGCAAGTATAGTGTCATTTTCAACTCAACTAAGAGCAATTTATTAGTTTTCAATGAAAATCTGTGCGCTGTTGATTTAAAGCTGATTAGGAAAAATGCTTTGCATCTTGGTATCTATGTCGGTAAGGACTGTTATACTAATAATATGAAAAATATGAATGTAGCATATTCTATTTTAGTGTCACTAACATATTTGTAGATGTCAAGGTTTGGGGCTTGCAATGAAGATGTAAAAAACAAGTTGTTCTATAGTTTCTGTACAAGTTTTTTTTGGTCTCTTTTATGGAGTTAAACCACCGACATATCGAGGTTTTTTTGCCGAACTTGGCGAAAATGTATTAGGCGTGTCTGGAAGCTCCATCCACAAGTGCGTTCAATGTACTTACATCTTTTGACAGGTCAACAACCAATCATCAAACAATTAATGAAGCGCTATATCAAGTTTCTATGTAAATGCATAAGCAGTGGTAACAATGTGTTTTCCTTTGTGAGCAGACTCTGCGCATTTAGTAATTCCACTGTGGCTTGCAGTCTGAGAATTCTAATGTACACAATTGGTATCAGTACTAACGCTATTTTCTCAGCAAAAATTACGCCGAATAAGTATTCAGGTTGAAGGAGAATGAATGTATTAAACACTATTCATTATACAACGGGATAGGCAACCAATTACTATTCTTACCCTGCAAGAAATTGACGATCTCCTGTCCGCAATCTGTAAGTTACGATGTTAATCTTTACTTCATTCATGCACTTATTCTTATAAATCTGTACGTTTTTATGTGCGAAATGAATACAATATATATGCATATATATAGACACACACACACACACACACACACACACACACACACACACACATATATATATATATATATATATATATATATATATATATATATATATATATATATATATATATATATACATGCCTATATATAAATGGATATATATATTAATTATATACCTATATATATATATATATATATATATATATAAATGTATCGAAATATAGTTACAAATATAAACGAATATAATTATATATATATTTAAATCAATTATCGATATATTGATATATATATATATATTGATACATATATGTATATATATATATATATATATATTAATATATATTAGGTCACTACATGATATATATGTATACACATATATATGTTTATATATACATATATATATATATATATATATATATATATATTCATATATTATCTATAAATATATATATACTTACATACATGTATGTTTATACCGTGATATTTGTATATGAATATTCATTTAAGTATATCTATACCTATATATATATGTAGTTATATGTACATATACATATATGTATATATGTGTATACATTCATACTTATACATGATAATCTAACCTTTTAGTGGTTGAATTGGTACTTATACTTGCTCTGAATTAATCCTTATGCGCAATTATCATCTCGCAAATGCATTATGATGTCTATCATTGCCGTTTATCTAGATCACTTTCCTATACACATATCAAGATTTAAATGAATCAATAGTTATGGCTACCAAAATAGCCGTACGCTAAAAGCGACTGACAATGTAACCCAACTAACACCCTATGAATTACCGAAAAGCGGTAGGTTTTTTCCCCTGCACGATGTTAATTGGCCTATTTGCAGATCAATCGATAAAACTCGATACATGATTGATTTAGGGAGCCAATGGCTCAATATGCTCTCTTTCGCTGATTAATCCCAATGTTACAAATCGCTATTATCCCGAGTATGAGAAGGGAGTGATTAAGATAATAAAGCGTCCCTTTGATCAAATCAAAGAGCTGTAGATACTCTTTATGCGCTTAATTGGTAATATTGGATGAGACCTTCAGCGACGCTGTAAGGTTTTTCGGTTAAGACATGTTTCGGTGCTCAGATATTTCATATGAAGAATTTATAGCATTTCAATTATTTGAATAATTAACCTAGTTAATGGTTATTTTGCAACCACATGTCAGAGAGACTACCCCCCAAAAATGATTCTGCTTCGAATCTCTCCTCGGATAACCGACGATTAAATTCAGTATATTAACAGAAAAATCTATTTGGCATCGTCAATAATGAAAGGAGGGGACCTCTGATTTAGCTGCGTTACCGTTTTATTTAGACAAGATAGCACTTTAAAAAAGATAGTTTTGTATGTTCGCGGTAACTTAATACATTCTATTACATACCACCACATTGTTCAAACTACAATCCCGCTCTACCTTAATTGCTTCGGTTGCCATCAAAATAAAGGCCATCAATAAATCCTACAAATGTAAAGCCGTCTTTATAATCCAAAGCACTTCAAAAACTTTCAAGAATTCTTGTGAACGAGTGTCAACAAGGTTAGGTCCATACATCATAATTAATGAGACAATAAGATCGACAACGGATTGTTTAGTAATGTTGATGTTGTGAATCGGTTAATTGCTGATCTCCACGCCTCATTCTCTGACAAACGTGATGCATATATGATTTCTTTGGGGCAGTCTGATACCAGTGATACAGGGCGTTCTCAATGAGATTGTGGGACATGTAACGAATTCGTTCAATACCGCTATGTCATGCATAACAAAAATAATATTACATTGCAAAACATCAGACAAAACTAGTATCGCTGACACCTCGGTCATTATCCGACTAGCTAGCGCGAATGTTCCTTGATACATCAATCTTGATGATGACGGTAAAGGGAAACTGCTATTTGTGAGATTTCTATCTACGAATTGGGGTTAGATGTCTAATTGTCAATGCAGCATCAATAATTCTTTGCTTTGGCATATTCCCTCTACAATTTAAATGACTACACAAATGGCAACAACTCGTATAGATAAAAATTTCGTATATTCAAACTCTATTCACAACTGCTTCATCACATACTTAAAGACCTGTTGCTTATTTGACATAACTAAACTACCAAACACACATTTGCGGTATATGCAGCCGGTAGTTTTAGACAAATCAGCGTCAGCTGGTTGTTATCCCAGCCATTTTTTCACGACAAACTGACAGCTATTGGTGATGTGCTGGTTATATGACATACATGAGTACATCAATGGCTTAATGTTAACCTCCCACGCTCTAGCCAATTCCACCAAATCGGTCCAAATATGGCGATTTGCAGAGCACTATGGAGATGCATTATGGCATTGTGTTTTATTCACATAAGCCTCATTTGCATGAAATCATAATTGCTCAAAACGCAAATAATCGACTAACAAGGTCTGTTGGAAGTCATCCAATGGGTTGTATTCAATATTCTGCGCATCGCCTCTTGCACATGTATTTCATTGCTGATCAATAGAATGATAAATGCACCAAGCCCCGATTTACCATGTCAAAATGATAACTCATGCGCTCGAATGTATGTAACCTCTAGTTGCCGTTCTACACTGGTGCCACTGACCCCTACGACAATGACTTGAACATAAATGATCAGCATAGGGAATTGTACATTATAACTATTGAAAAATATTATTGATCTGACATGTTTTTGATCGTAAGAAAACGCACGCACTATTCCATTTGATTCCCATGTAGACACCGAATATATGATCTTATATTACCATCTGTGCGATATTCCTTCATTAACTGTGCAACTATGCCATTATGCGGAATATTGAAGTACGCTATCTGAGTAAACGACAAGAATAATAATCATTTGCTTTTTTGTCGTTTGGGATTTATTTCTCAATAGTAAAAATTGCCCATTGCACTTATGACATTTCATGGGCTTTTGAATAGACTGCAGTGCAATATATATATCATAGTATACACTTTTGATGAGATTTTATTTTGAGGATGGCATGTAAAGGGAAATTCGGTAATATGTATATATAGTGTTGCCTAATTGACGAGAAAATTATTAAAAATGTGTTTTCTTGACCACCCGCGTTCATGCAGCAAAATTGGGTGTCTTGTCGCTTGGTACATAATATGTCAAGTAGTCGAATCCATGCGCAAAAGCTGTGGAGATTATCCCGTATATTCTTAAGGTAATGCATGATATGTTTTAAAAAACTACGTTTAAAGTAAAACAAAACTCGAGGCTTGCGTAATGAACCTCATGATTTAAGACGAGTGCTAGTGTATTGAACTTCATGCAGCATTTGTGTTGGTTAAATATATAGGCAGTTGAAATATTTAACTATGCTTGAGACTAGTTTGCACATGTTCCTATTTGCGGTATAAGATGTAGTGTCCTATTATACGCACCAGCTTTGATGCACCAATTCCAAGATACCATTTATCCGCTATTGCACAAATGATTGGCCTTGAGATGATATATTGGCTCCAAATGTCTCACCTTCTCTGATATGTCGGTCGTTTGTAGTTATCTCTGTACCTCTTGATGTTGACGTCATGTAACCTACAAAACAGTATACCTTTAAGCACCTACCTGCAAGTCATAACAGCATGCGGTCGGCAAATAGACCGGATCAACTTCATAACTTCCTCGAAAGAAAGCGGGCATCACTTTAAACCCGCCTCGGGCGATGCTACTAGATGTAATTCGAATTCTGAGGTCAACGTGTGGTCCAAATATGAGTAGACTCGGGGTCATAAATGATGGTATTATCTTTAATGACATGCAGCACTAGATTTGCGCACACTTCACTACCCTCCGTTTGTGCCAATCTAGCCCTAGAATAAAGATGGTAATATGCATATCGCTATCAGAGTGATGACAATGAATTAGCAAGGTTTACTTAAGGAGCATATTATAGAAAAAAAAGTGGTTTTGGATTAGTAGGCCTTTTTTCGGCTAAAATTTCTATCAAGCTTAAAATTATTGAATAATACAATGCTGCATTACTATCTGCGACCTTTGGATGATTTACATGACCATTTCTATTTGTTGATATGTACAGCTGCCGCTAATAGAGACCTTAATTACTGATCGTGCAATTTTTGGCGGACGCACGTGGTACTGTGGTAGTAATACACCATTGCCTGTATTGACGGAATAAAATGCGACCATTCATTATTTGATTGTATTGCTTCATAAATTGTGTAGTACAATATAATTGTTTAAACAATCTTCTTGAAATGTGTTGTGGGCAGCAGTACCATGCATTTCACAATCAGAAACTTATTAGTTATGCAACCTGTGAAAAGTCACAATAGCAAAGCATGTTCTTTTCAACGTATCTGAAAGTAGGTACAAAATTCACTTTCAGCAAAATGTCGTGCGATAAATTGTTTGATTCATTATTCCTGCATCGCTGGCTTTGACAGTGAGTAAATTCCTTGGTATCAGTTAATCTCTAATTCGAAATATTTGGCTACAATATGCCATACGAAATCAATCTTTCACTGCTTTGGCTAACCTCATGGTGAGATATATCACATTATTTGAAGTACATGCATCCTACACACGTGCGATTAAATTTGTTGAAAGAATTTTTATCAACACAAGCTCTCGGTTTCCGAAGCCATGCTTCCGAGCACCGTGCCGCTTGATGGATCAGCAAGAATCGGGTTAACAGACATACCAACAGTAATGTGTTATATGGTTACTACAAAATAGATATTAAGAGATCATGTTGTTTTGATAAAGGATGAATGGGAACAAAAGAAATAAATCCACATGGATGAGAATGAGCAAAAAGGGGATGGGATATAAAACGGCGAACGATTATCCTATGATATATCACCACCAGCAGATTTACTGAATAAGAGCTATACAGCCGCTCATCCGTGTGAAATCCATCTAAACGAGTCGCAACCCACAGCAAGCAAGTTGTCTCCCTTTTAGTCGTATTTAAAAGCTTTGTAACGTGGGTTGGTGCACATGACCCGGTCGTTTGTATGCACATAGGATCCCGCCACCCATATGATACGAACCCCAGTACCTCTGACCACCACTTATTTGTTGCCTAACGATGGGGTGAGCGTAGCACCCAGAAAAACAAACAAACACGCGTAAGCTGTCGACTTCGACAGACACGGGTAGGCCTCAGACCGCAGTGGCGAAAGTCGGCGCGTGTACCATCTGCCTATTATTACTCCATGATCGTACGCCAATCAATAATTGTCCGCGAGTCTGCTATTCTCTTACGATACGATGCCCATTAAAACAAAGTGGCATATTTTGCCATTTGCAATATATCATTTCAATAATTCATCCAATCATCTCCGGAGAAACACAAATTGCTCGAGATATTTGTTATGCATATGAAAAGCGAGTACGTTGCCTTAAATAGATTTCAGTAAAATATTTTTGGTGTGCTTACCATGAATAACAGATAAATGAGCATTTAAGGCTGCATGAGACAAATCTGTTACTGCATATGTTGTTTGAAAATAGATAAATTCTTCCCTTGGTGCAATATTAAATTAAGGTCAAGCTTAGCGCCAGCCAGTTTTATTGTCTTATTTTAAAGAATAAAATAGCGACGATAATTGTGATTGAAATGTTCTTAGTTGAAAAGATTCCCATGGCTATTACAACGGCTTTCCAAACGCCTCACATATGCAATAAGTAAGAATCAATTCAATTATATAGAATAGAAACTTTGATGCAGCCACACTACTTATGCAGCGCTGCTACAGCAGTGTGCAAATAGTCGCGTTGTCTTGTTTGATGGTCAAAACCATCTTAGAAATTCCGATGACCGCATCCATGAACAAAACCGTCAATAAATCAGCATGCATAAAAACCATAATGAAGCTGAAATATTATGTAAGCAAATTAAAGATGCATTATTCATGTCTAATTATCACAGATTTTCAGAAGATATGCATCTTCAAAGCGTTATTTATTATTTACAACACAATAACGCAAATCATCTTGCTCTATTGTACATTTCGATCATTTTTAAGTTAAACATTGAGGATGCAGGGAAGAAGAACATACGGAAAGGAGAAAGTCGATAAAACATTATCATGCGACTTTTCTAGTTCCTGGAAAGCAAATTATATTTGAAACTGCATACCATACAGTTTGAACCGCAATGACATGTATTATCTTTAAAGATAAACTTGAATACATAGACAATATAAGCTTAGTAATGCTGTAATTTGCATCAAAGTAAACACTAATGCTGGATATAAACAAATACTATTTCTATTGATTGGCGAGGTGATGCATTATAGGAGATCATTGGACATTTTGATAGCGTATCAATAAAGCTGAAAAAAGGTTCATGATTAATGTTATGAGAAGCAAATAATATTTGAAACTGCATACAATAAGAAATTGCCAGGGATCGGTTGTCTACTACAGTCTAGACCACAATGACATGTTTTATCTTTGAAGATAAACTTGGACACCATATATAAGCTTAGTAATTTGTATTAAATTAAACACTAAACAAATTCTATTTCTCGCCTCTTCTGATTGGCGAGGTGATGCATTACAGGAGGACATTTGACAGCGCATCAATTAAGCTGAATAACTGTATATGAGTAATTGTAGTGAGAGGAATTTCAATTCATAAAGAGAATTATCAATATTATCAGATCAATAAATCGGTAAGGCACATCAACCAATCATGATTTGCTAAACATTTGTGATATTAATTCTAAAACTGCATTAGTCACGACGTCAAACACGATAACCTCAGTTGAAAATCTTGAACTAGTACATACGACTAGAGGACAAAATTACCATGCAATAACATGAACGTAATTTTCTCTGTTCGTGTTGAATTGTTGGTAGACAAATACATCAAAATCCAACATGCACCCCATTCATAATGATAATAACGGACCTGGACAAAAATGATAGTCACGCTGCAAAACACACGGCAAATGATGAGTGCCCAAGGTTAGGACCTCATCTTTGCAGTTGCCCAGTAGGGAATCGATTCATTGAATCCATGTAATCTTCAAAGCTACCATTTGAACCTACCAATAAATCAACCTTTTTCAATAATGGCCAAGGAGCAAATGCTTGTGGGGGGTTTGTAAAACAGAAATCGGGTACCCGAAATGATCAAACGAAAAACCATTATCAGCCGGTCACAATTGTCCGCGTCACGTTAAGCATGCAGTGATGTTTCAGAAGTTTGAAGAACCTCCTATGCCCACCAACCCTTTATATCATTCCAAATGTATCCGATGCAATTGCTATAGTTTTTCTTTATAGGGATTTCGCATTCATTGCAATACGCTAAGCATTGGCTTATCTGATGGCTTGGGTGTGCTATCAATCCAATGATAATCCGTTGAATACGCTAAGCATTGGCTTATCTGATGGCTTGGGTGTGCTATCAATCCAATGATAATCCGTTTAGACCCTTAAAGAACACACTGACAATCGCACAAACAGCAGATTACAAGTAGTTGAAATGTTAAAATATATTGCAGAATCAAAACACATTAATAAAACAAACATCACACAAACTTGTTAAAGTTATAACAATATCATTTTACAACAATCCTTCAATCTAACACAGCATCAACTTACCATAAACCTTTGTGCAATAGATTACTGTAATTCAAGTGGCATCTGCAGTGGCAAAGGGAATATAAAGCAGCATACTGGTCATCCACAAAGGCCGACAAGGAAATTGGCTTTCGTGACTATCCGATCCACCCATTTATATTAAGTAATATATCCATTAACAGAGATTGTGTGACGCAACAGCTCACTAAAACCTTGAGCAAGGTATCAAAATTCTATCTCAGATCAAGCTGACCAGTTGTGCTTTTAGTTGTTGATATATGTCAGTTGGATATTAAATATCAAAATATAGGTATAGGTATGCTATTCCAATATCTTGATAATTAATTGGAGCCATCGTTGTTATGTTAAAACAAAAAAGAAGCATTCACTTTGAAAAGGATTGGCGTGGAATAATTGTTTATATGCATAACATTTACGATGAACATATTTTGCGACTAAAATGCCCAATATATCCTCATTCACTTTCCTGAGCGAAAGTGTATCCACACAGTGAAGCGCGCTCTTCAATAATCCTTCACATTAATGAGCCTGTCTAGCAAAACAAGACCAGCTGTATGCGCTGCGCAGGACCAATGATTGTACTCGTTGAAGATATTTAGTTTTACGCTGTTGAGCAACACAGTTTGCGATATGCATGTCACCCCGAAGAAATGATTGGTTATAGCGGTGTCTAAGATCTGCAATATTCGCCATATTGCGCCATAGACTTGCAGTCAAGTGTGAAATAGTTCATTTGTCACTTGGAGGGATACACAGCAATTCCACATCATACCTGTGGTCGTAATCATAGCACTAGTTCGTAATGATGGCTTTGCCATTGCGCAGCGCTCTGAATTTAGTCACAAGGTTCACTCATTATCTAACGCATTATACAATGATACGCGTGATGTTCATAGCAGGCAGCCGCGAGCTTGCATGCTGGAAACTAGGATCCAACAATGTGTGCAAGTACTGGTGGCAACATCGTGAACTCTATTAATTCATCATAGTGCTGTCAACGTATACTTATACGGTTCTAGGTTGTTTTAATAATGCATGCTGCATCATGGTAAAGCATGTTGTAACGTAAAGAGCTGCAGCTTAGTAGGGTGCACCTTCGTAGCAATTTGGACGATTTTATAAAGATTCGCATCAGGCATCTATTACCAAGATGTGCATATAGCCCCTCCTGAGGTATAATTATTCCTGGTAGTGGATAATAGTAGCTATCAACGGTTGACATATATATATATATATATATATATATATATATATATATATGTATATATATATATATATATATATATATATATATATATATATATATATATATATATATATATATATATATATGCTGATGGTTACGACAAGCTATATCCGATTAGTAGATTATATGTCATAAATTGGAGTTATTGCATTGACTGATTAAATATTATGCCGCTTACATGTGATTATATAGCATTTGATAAATTTTGGTTGAGGCGAGTGATGAATCGTCCTCGTCATCATAATCATGATTCTCATCATCAACTGATTACTACATTCCGATATTTTCATTTGACTTCGTCTGGATATTAGAGACGAATGCCAATATTTAAAACTATGAATATGATTAAAACAGAGGTTGACATGGCACTTACATTGCAGTGAACATTGACAAAAATATGACAGATATGATATCTAAATTGCAAAGTATTTTGGCGATCTAAGGCTAACAATTGATCGGCTATGATTTTTTTTCTGCTTGTGAACTTTTTTTGCTCTGAACAAGTATAATGAAGACAAATATTCCATGAACTTAGTGTTTCTCATATGACTAACGAATCTATATTGCTCTTTAAATGTACTTATTCAGGAGTATTACAATTTCAGTATATGCTTTTAATTCTTTTCAATCTTACGCCTGCAGTGCCTATCGTGTACATCACTACACCACACTTCACGATTCCGGCTGCCATAGTGTAAGTATAGCTTTTAAGATTTTCTTTGATTTCCGGTTTGATGTTCAATTATAATTGCGAAATGGAAGGTATCATGGGAAGAAACAGTACAAATTATGCGAGCACATGGGCGGCCTTGAAGAATGCTCGTGACATCTATCAGAAACCCTGTTTGTGGGAGAGATTCTTAACGCAGCAATATCAGCGATGTGGAGTGGGAGGCAAAAAACAGCGTAAAATGCTCCTGCTATGTGCGAGATGCATAAGACGGCCATTCGTGAATGTATTCAGTATTGAGAGCAAGAGACTAGGTCGCGTGATGCATGATCGAAAGATATTAGATATATAATGTTGTTGAGGGAGGCTCACGTAGAATGAAAAGCCGCAATTGTCGCTTTTAATGCAAAGTATGCAAATGTCGCTTCGATTGATTCCCCGTCAACTTCAGTCGTCTAATCACCAAACCCTTATAGTACCACTCCTCTCCCGACTTCATTCGACGCTTCCCAAACTCCTTATAGTCGCATTCCTCTGCCAACTTCAGTCGACCTTTCCCCATCCTTCCCAGTCCAACTCCTCTGCCGACTTCATTCGACGCATCCCCAACTCCTCATATTCGTACTCCTCTGCCAACTTTGATCGACCCATCCCCAAACCCTCTTAGTCCCATTCGTCTGCCGACTTCAGTCGAGGCATCCTCAATACCTCATAGTCGTACTCCTCTGCCAACTTTTATCGACCCATCACCAAACCCTCCCTTCTGTCCCGCAATCTCCTCTTCCACAAGTTAAATCTTTGCTGCCATCACCTCTCCCTGCCGCTTCCTTTTATTTCCCTGCAAAACCCGCTATTGCCAAAAAACTTGAAATCCAATTCACATGATCTGAATGCCTACACCATTGTCATGGCTACATCGCCTGATATTAGAATCGGGAAAAGTAATCCGATACTATCGAGCTTGACACATAACTCCTCCCGAACCTGCGTTATAAATGCACCACCGGCATTTCGGCAGACCCGCCGTTGCTATCCTGGTCACGCTACAGGTGGCTAACTCGGTCAGTACGATGGAATAGATGCAGACATCTGCTGGTGACCAAGACATCCCGAATAAAAAGATAACGACATCATTTGATTGATGAACCTGAATTTGCCTCATCATACTAAATAATGTTGCACAGTTTGTAGCATTACTTAGTTGTTGTATGGATTAAGCTCTGTATTTTATTTATGTATTTCATATATGGTCTAGACTTATATACTAATTCACACAATGGTCGATTCATATAATCCCCGTGTCATAGATATAGTGCGTCGCACTCTAATAACACCCGTTGCCAACCAAACTACGCAATATCTCACTGATCATATAATGTTTCAGAACATGTTGTCTATGAATGATGATCACGTGAAATTAGCAGTCACCGTGGACATTCGGAAATTTTAATTTGTCCTTAAGTAAGTGGGTGTGATTACCAGAACCACGGATCACAAATTGGACGAGATCAGTAAGTATCATGGCTAATATTTCAGGTAGAAGGTAGCCTGCAGGATCTTGTTCTACCATCATCTTCATAATTAACGGTAACTAATGTCGTGACTTAATCTCTTGTGCAAGTAACCAACAGACGTATTGTCCAACGCACCTAAAGCAAGTACGATTCCTACTGAGCGGTAGGCAAGTTCCGTATTCAGAGTGTGAGGACAAACTATGATGGCTAGGGGGTAATTATGATCATATTTGATCGGTAAACGCATTCCGTATAGTCATTAGCAACTCGTTTATTCCACGATCAATGAATCACCCTTCATTAAATAAAGACACATATTAAACCCGTTTATGACCATCTCCTTTGAGCTGGCCATTTAAATCGCTTAAGCAGAGAATATGGTTACGGACGGACTTGGTTGTTTGGGGTATTATGACCACACGGTATACGTATTGGCTTACTGTGTGCTCTAGTACGATAATCAGTATGAATATTCTGGTTGTTAATGCCAACGTAAAAAGAGGCAGATATCTATTCGAAAGTTCAGCTATTGACGTCTGGTGAAGTGTTTATTTCATTATTTGATAAGGCGACGCGCAATGCTAAAACGAGGTCCCCACTCATGTGTATTACACAATGCTTATTCCACGAAGGATACTTAAAGAATCCTACATCCATTGAATGATAAATCATATATAGCCTGATGAAACGCCTCGAGCCATCTTTGATATTACAAATGTGTCAACGTAATGATATGCTTATGAAAACGTTTGTTACTGTCCTATTGAGCGCAGTACTTAATAGATCTGTAGCAATTTGATATTAATTTAACGAGGAACATGATATGTACCAGATTTACCGTCTATCATTACATGCATAATGTTATTTTATGAACCAATGAGCAAGCAAGAAATGTTAATGTAAGCAAATAGGTAACTTGCACAATTGATAGTCGCTCGGGTACTGAAATGAAGAGGTAATAAATATTTTGGTTGTTAACGTCATAACAATACAACGGCGACGCATGTCCGAGTACATCTCGCTGAGGCTTAAATATATTTTACGAACCATGATACATGTCGACTTGACACATTGCTTTTGGGAGAGCGTGTTCATCGGTCTCGTGTATCTGATTGACGAGATCGATTCCTGTTTTCGAGTCCACAATGTAGCGCCCACCCAATAAAAGCACTTCGACCAAGTATTAGCTACCGAAATTTGTTAGGTGGATTATATTCACAAGATCGCGCTGCATATCACAGAACTATTCCATGTTTTCACGAGGGGGTGAATTTTTACATTTATGAGAATAACGGCGTGCATTGAAAAGAGCTATACAAGCTAAACAATCGGCTCTGGCACTGACAATGATACTACATACGAGATTGTCTGCTGAGTGGCGTTGCGAATTCGTTCTATTCTTCAACAAGCAGTCCCAACGGGATTGTTGATACCATCAATGGCGTGATGTGCATGGAAGCGACAGCGCAAAAGCCAAGTACTAAATAACAGGTCGCATTTTGGTCGCCACACAAACACAGCACTCAACATAGACGATATCATCACTCATACTCACTGTATGAACATATAACAATATATTAATATATATATATATATATATATATATATATATATATATATATATATATATATATATATATATATATATATATATATATATATATATATATGTGTGTGTGTGTGTGTATATATCTGATTTAAAAACACTTGTTGCATATATATATATATATATATATATATATATATATATATATATTTATATATATATATATATATATATATATATATATATATATATATATATATATATATATATATGCCGATCAGATGGGATTCTGATATTTAAAAACACTTGTTGCATATATATATATATATATATATATATATATATATATATATATATATATATATATATATATATATATATATATATATATATATATGTAACAAGTGTTTTTAAATCCCATCTGATCTGCTGCATAACGCTTCTACAACCATACCAAATAATAATTACGCATTCTGCTGTAACTGTTTAGACCGAAAACTTATGTTGTGCAGGATACTGACGCGGTACGGATTTGGATACACGTTTTATAAGGGAATGTACCTGTAGCTGGTCATTAAACAACCGTGCTGCCGGATTGTAGTGGAAAGTTTCCAAGACTTCATCAATTATACTGTTAAAGATCTAGCTACCCTTTCCGAGAACGCCATCGCTACCACACAAACATGGGTAGTTCCGGCACACTTGGCTGCATATTAGCGATAGACATCGGTTTGCAGCGATGGTGGAATGTTTACATGAACACTGAATTATCGTTAATCATTGAAGATATTACCTGTATCTGACCGAGTCTAATGTTTATTCTCCTTACCATTTTGATGTTAATTGGTAATTTACTTTAATATCTTCAAATAACCATCGCGCCACTTACAGCTAACAATTAGCCCCTTTGTTAAAACAGCTATTTTACCGAAAGATTACCTGTTAGCCTATTACTAAAGAATCGATTTCAAGCAGAATAATATCTGATGTTGCCTTAACACCTTCGACGTCGACTATGATGCTTACATGAAGTATTTATATTAAGCGAGCAATTGATTAATGTTAGGCTTTCAGTTAACCCCTTAGAAATGCTGTGATTAAAACTAAGGAAAAACGACCAATACAACACCTTTGCTCAGAGGTATCTCACAGGTCACAACGAAAATAATCTCGTGCAATTAATAAAAAACTGAAGGATATATCCATGAACATACAAGCTAGTGCCGTAGTTTAGTGCGGCCCATAGACATGTAATGTAAAAAAAATATGGGCAATATTTAATCATATACAACTTAATAGTGCTGATCAGCCCCCTAAATATAATGGATAACTTAATTATCGTGTCTGTTTACAGCTGTGTTGCTGGCATTGGAAGCAGTAGTGGGATTTACTGCTGTTGTTAAGATGAAACCACAAATTTATAACGCACGCTGTTAGATGTGCGCTCCCACGACACTCGATGCATGTAACAAGCTCTCCAAGAGAACAGGACTGACCTGGTGTAGAGACGATATGTTTCCGCTTATTTCATATATATATATATATATATATATATATATATATATATATATATATATATATATATATATATATATATATATATATATATATATATATATATATATATATATATATATATATATATATATATATATATATATATATATATATATATATATATCTATATATATATATATATATATATATATATATATATATATATATATCCGGTATAATATATATATATATATATATATATATATATATATATATATATATATATGTGTGTGTGTGTGTGTGTGTGTGTGTGTGTGTGTGTGTGTGTGTGTGTGTGTGTGTGTGTGTGTGTGTGTGTGTAAGCGTGTGTATTCCTGTGTAATAGCATTAATAATACTGTCTAATGAAGCGCCACTATAAACGTTTGACGTACCAATTTTGTCGTCGATATCAATAGGCTGCTTTCCTATATAGCTTGATATATATTGCACGGATGATGGAACAAGCCGGTGTAACCAAAAGTAGTAAGCAAAAAAAGCGATTAAGGTTGCAGCAGCCCGACGATATTGGCATTGTAGTAACGACGGTGTTCGTTAAAACAACAGGAACATCAGGCAGCTCCGAGCATCTGTTTTACATATATGTTCCATCCATATGATCCCAAAGTCCATTAAATTAATCGGATAGGTTATAATAGCGTGATCACCGGCAATATTAACTAAAACTACTGCATTACCAATGTGATAGCTCGTGGAGCGGAATCCAAACAGAATGTGTACTGCATTAAGAATAATCATGGTTGTTGTGCGGCATAGTTTAGGTTTTATACAATACACCATTTAACCTAAATATGCTGTGACAGATCTATCTCGTTCCGCATGTGGAGTTGGTTAATGAGCCATTAACATGCGTTCAATTCGAAATAATAGAGACACTCAATACAATGCAATAGCAATGTTGTTTACTTAATAACCATCTGCAAACTGGGCCGGTCAACAACGGCTTAAGCTTACTATTTGTGATCGTAACTCATATTGAGTTCTGATCATTTTCGTCACCTTAGGCAACTTTGATGTATGCGTTTTGAGCGTTCCTACTGTTGGGTCACTGGGTGTTCGGTTTCAATTTGGCACTAACCATACAGAGAGCAATCATAACAAAAGCGAAACAGGAGCCAAGCGAAGGATTTGTGAGACGAATATTGCGACAACTGGTGTTGGAAGCAGGATTATGTTCCATGCAAACAGTGAAAAAAGATAATTGGCGTGGAAAGTGGGGCCACATATGGCCAATTACAGAATCCTACCATTAGGGCACAGTGCATGCTAGATAAGATGCATCATCACATAAAGATTTCTCATTTAGTTTCTAAAAAGAGCGCATTTTGTTAAAAAACATTGTGCATCTGATAGCGGCATATCATGATTCATGATGTTCCACCGATAGATCGCATCAAATGCAGTCAGTGAGGCACCAGGTGTGCGTACTAGTATGTGGTTTTGTTCGAAGTAATTACATTCATTAACATCCAAAAACCTTCAACGATTATCCCTCATATACCTGCATGCGAACAAGATGGTTACGTAAAGTTCGTGGAAGTATGCTGGTTGCTTGACTGAACATGCGGCACAATATTATATAAATTCATCAAAAGTTTGGATAGCTGAACCTACATGTTTTTTAAATTTCATTGAATGTATTGCACCGATCTTGGAAACGATTTTAGAGTACTCTCATCATATGCAATCGTTATGGAACTAAAACCAACCATTTTGCCGGTTAATTCGGTCCATCTTGAGTAGAATGGTGTGTATTTTCATGCGTAAATACACCCTGCTGGAACAGCACCGAAAAGTTATATTAAAAATATTGCATATAAAATGCTGGTGATGTTAACGCTTTCTAATACAATCCAACAGAATTTAGTCAAAGCAACCAATAATAATATATCCATCTTGTAGGTCTAACAATAAAGATCTATGTTTGTGGCTGCTGCAAATAAGTACACATAATCAGACAGCGACCCAGTCTACAAAGTAGTATTATACTGCAATAACTTTATCAAATCAGTAGATTTGTCCTAGGTAACGAGGCAAGCAGGACAACGGTAACCATAAATCATACATAATAAAACCTATAAAACATACAGATCTGTCGTATAGCCATTGCTGTTAGTAATATCAATAGCCTCGTTGACGTCACAGTGACAAACCTAGCAACAAAACTAGGTAATATTGACTTACTGCTAATCGTGTTTATTGGCGTCGATTCGTCAATATTCGCGAGACGGGCTCTCACATCTTTATATGTAAATCTCATCGGGCTCAATGCATCCCATACATTTGTATATACCGATATTCAGCATATCGGAAAATAGTGTACCTCATTATTTTCATTTTTTATATTCCATTCATGGAATTATTTAGCAAGAATGTCCATCTTGCAATTCTAACAGAAACATTGTAAAGGGCATTTGTTCTGGCAGGGTGTTAGGATGTGGCCTGAAACAGCGACACTAGAGCCTTCGGGAACACATCCCAAACAAGCAGTTCCCGGTCATTATAATTAATTGTCTCGTTTGGCATACCTCGATAAACGTATGTGGCAGTGCATTATGTGACTTGATGTATTTGTTTTTGATTTATGTAAATGTCTTAGGGTTTCTATTAGCTATACTAACCACTTGATCAGCATATTTTCAACCGAATTATGTATGGTGGCCTCATACCTTGACGAAAGCCGGTTGTTTGCAAACAATCAACAGCTGCCATAATATCAAACTGGAATAAAGTAAAATTACATAGGAAACATTGTTATCCAGCCATATTGCAAGATTTTAGCCAATCCGAGCCACCAGCTAACTGTCGGTTTCAATGGTTCAAGTGTCATTTTGCTGATTTAGTTTCGCAACGAGTATATATATTTTTGGGATTACTGGAGATAACAAAACAATATCAGAAGCAGTGGTAATTTCAAACTGTGTGTGGATCCACTAGTGTGGCGGGGATGCCTTCATGAAATATTTATCGTGTCCACTAAGACCATAATGATTTTTTTTTTGGTAATATAGAAAAAGACACATGCTTGTGTCCGCCTTTCGAGAAGCTGCGTCTGGCCGCCTCATTTAAATTAAAATGAAGTACTACACAGATGCTCTGGCTTTTTTCGGCCTGCAGTTTACCTAATACTGTGCCGTGTGTGACATTACACCTAAGCAATGCCTATATTTATGTATTGAAGTCATCTGTACGCTTTCCTGGTTTATTTAATGAATTTTTGTAATGCGCTATCGAACTTCGTCTAAACGTGTACTTGGTTCTTATTTACTAATGATCACTTTGTTCAACCATAACATGTTGTCGGATCTACTCTTTGTTACTTAAATTCAACTTATACTGATGTTGGTACTGATAAAAAACATATTCATGGACAACGTATCACGATCTCGATAGACAAGCATAGAAATGCCAGCGTAAAGAAAGTAATTTCCGATAATGAGACAAATCGTGGTTTTGTGAAAACGTTTTAATATCACATCCCAGCGTTATCAGACAGCTCAATACGACAGCGCTGGTATTGCACCAGTCGTTAGCCTGGTGAAACCGCGAGCTCAAAAAAATCACCCATGACCCAGCCATAACTTCTAGTGAAGTAGACCCTGCATTGATATAAACAATTTGTCTTGACCAAGTAACTAAGCAATAATATCAATTCCATGTCAAAACAGGAGAAATGCACCTATATGCAACTGATCAGGTGTCGTCCCTTGATGATTCTAAAAACCTATAGTTGTTCGAGCCCTTATTGACCCGTTCAATAATGTGACTATTTGGCAATCATTTGGAGGTGTTGTATACGATTGATAAAGACGTCGATAATATCAGAAAGTAATCAATGTGTACACTGTGATTTTAAATTGATCAAAACAATTACTGGTAGATCATAACCATGATCACAGATTAAAACGAAATGATTCGTGATGAAATATTGTATATTGTGTGAACTTAGTGAGTATATGGGGCAGCTTTCATGATATACCGAAAATTATTTCTTATCACATGGGTTTGATTCTTATAAACATATAAGAATTGCCTATTCCATATCCAGTCGGTTGCCCGGCTGGCGTCTAATCTATGTTCCCGTAGAATGTTAGTTCTCATAACGTGGTGGTTAGCGAACCCGTTCAAATAGTGATTGAAATTCGCTTTAAATAACAATTGCCTGTGTGTCTATTAAAGAAATATTGTGACGTGTGGATCGTACAGACCAAATAATCTGCCGCTAGACAAATAGAACCTGGCCATATGGCGTTCATTATATCACAAGCTGTCATCAGCTTGCTATCCCAGGTAAAATCAAATATCAGAAATAACGTTATCACTGTGCATGCAAAATGACATATCGATCTGACCATCTACTACCATTAAACTTCTACCAAAAACATACAATACTCGTTGTTCTTATTCAGCAACCTGTATGGTAACGTGGTTATATGCCCTATCACACCGCATACGCTCATAAAGCTGAAGCAATCGTCCTCGTTATACTGCTTTACTTCCTGTCTGCTATGATAAGCCAATTTGTTCCGGTAACAAGCGTTTGAGAAACGCATGCACCAGGAAGCAAAATCGACTTGCAACTAACCATTTATTTCATAGCTAGAGCATCAGAGATATGCTCAAAGCCATTGGTAATTTCGTTCAGCGCAACAACAACTTCCTCTCCGGCTGACATAAATGGATTTACAGCCATGTATCTAAGCTGCAATTGCATTTAGTTAATAGGTAGTTGTTGTACATAGATTGAATGTGTCTCTGAAGATCACCATCACTGCCTTAAAACGTAGGTAGGCAGACTAATAAACAAATTAGGAAAGATCAACACATTATTTAAGTACCCGGTTGACCGCATAAGGGACACAAATCATGGTAAGTCATCAATAAAACTTCAGGAATTGTTTAAATGGAATGTTCAAGATCAATAGAGGAGGCACTAATAACAAGGCCATCACATCTGTAGCCATGTTATACCCGATCATCTATGCTTACAATATTTACGTAGCGATGAAATTGCATACACCTGCTGCTGTGACGAACCCATGTTAAGGCTCTAATTCAGAACAGAAAGGAATTTGGAATAGTAAATATCGTCATCATTTAGTCACGTCATATTTGCTTGTGCTGCATGGAGTGAAATATCATACATATTCCAAACGTACGATTCGACTTAATGAAACCTATTGATCCATATGGAATGGATTCATTGTTTCCCGATGGGTGATTAGTTAATGTGTAACCAAAATTCAATGCAATAACAACCTTAAGGCCTCAGTATCCATCCTCAAGACTGGGTTGGTCAACACAGGCATATCGGTATATCATGATTCATGATGTTCCATCGACAAATCGTCTCAAATGCAGTCGGTGTGGCAACAAATGAGTTATGAATTTAAGATAAATGACTGGCAGAGATAATCCCTCATATGCAGGTCAATGAGATGGCAAGCAATTAGTTATTTCAGGGGTAGAATAAACACGAGGAATGGGACAGGCCCTAACAAAGAGCCCTGTGGTACTTCAATGGCAAGAAGCGCGTGCTCAGACACATTTCAGACGATGAAGAAGTGTATAGTAATCAAGTGTGTCAAATGCAACACTGAGATCCAGCAAGACTAGTTGCACATCGTCACCCTCATTTAGGATATAGTCCATGTCTGAGTTGAATTTAATGAGCGCTGTCTCAGTGCTGCATACGATGAGGCAGGCTGACCGAAGCTCGCCCTGAAGGTTGTATTAATATATGTGTCACACCAGTTGGTTTTCTTTATCACCTTCTCCATGATTTGTCAAAGAAATGGAATATTTAATACTAGGCGGAAGTTTATGACGTCATTTTCATCAAGCCCAGATTCATTTTAGCAGCGGTGTTACCTGGGCTGTTTGCATAAGAGAGGGCGCAACATCAGTTGCCAACGTCTGGCTGATAATGATGGTGATTATGGGAAGTGCTGCGGGGATTACAAACCATACTGATACAGTATTGCATTTATCATGAAAAGTATTTTGCAGCACATTTAACAATGTCGAAAAATGCAATCATTATTGATCCAACACAAAACAATATGCACTCTAATAGGATCCGTCATGAGAAGCATGATGTGCATCGCAGTCGCAACACTAACAAAATCAGGAATTTACAGTTGACGTCACAGGATATTGAAAATATTGCATATGAATTGTTGGTAATGTTTTTAATCGTTCGTATGCAATTCCGGCTGATTTTAACCACAGGTGCCAACAGTAATATGTTTATTCTGAAGGTATCATAATGATGCAAAAAGCTTGTGACAGCTATAACGAAGTTATTTTATGTTACTCTGACAACGACACTGCTAACAAAAAGTAGTATTATACTGCTATCACTTGATCAGGTCAGTAAATTTGCCTTCGTTAACGAGGCAAGCAGTACAACGGTAACCATCAATCATACATTACAAAACGTATAAAATTTACAGATCTGCCCAGCAGTCATTGCTTTTAGTATTATCAAAAGCATCGTGGACGTCACAGCGATAAACCTTGCAACAAAACTAGGCAATATTAAATGCTACTGGCGTCAATTAGTCAAACATTGTGAGACGGTTTCTAACATTTTTTCTATCATCTAAATAATCGGGTTAAATACAACTAATGCAACTGAATATACCGCTTTGCAGCATATCAGAAGATGGTATCATACTCTTCGTTTATTATATTCCACACGGAGAATTATACCACAAAAATATCTGCCTTTCAATTCTAACAAAAACATTGTAAAGTGAATATGTGCGATGGCGGTGTGATAGGATGTGGGCTGAAACAGTGACATAAGAGCCTTTTAGAAACATATCCAGATATGGAAATTATCTGTAGAGCTTTGCCTTGCAGACTAAATGAAAATGTACGTAGTTTCTCTTGAGGCTATGTTTAGATATTGCATATTTTTCACAAAAAATGTAATAATTAAAGAGTTATTTACATTTTACACTTTATCTCAATTGGAGAACCATGCAACAGAAGCTGCCTTCTTCTGTTAATTGCATTAGAACGGAAAAGGCAATGATTTGAAACTGGTGGGTTATGGTCAGATGTTATAGAATACTAAATGGATGCCGGAGCTCAGGTAGTTAAAGTGCCTATCGCGCGAAAAATCATGTCATTTTTCGCCGTATTACGGAAATATAACCTTTAAGTATCTATTCTGTCTATGTATCAATTGTCACAGTGCGCTCTCGGATCGAAATTCGACTTTAAAGATGAATCCGGCCTATCGAGATTACGAGCTCATGAATAATTCATCGCCTCCGCGTGACGTCAGGTCCGGAATCGCTTTTGTTGCCAGGCACGATCCGCCCTTCGATTAGCGCCAAATTGCTCCTGGTCATTTCGCTATTTCAGCACTTTAGGAGCGCGACGAAGAGACATGGTATGGCACAGATCATTCACAGACCATCGTTGCTTCGGCAGAGCAAATTTTGCCTTACAGATTCGAACCAGAAATGAGCGATTCCGACGTCTCCGATGAAGAGAAAAAAGACACTAGCGATGTCACTGCTGTGTCTGGGTCTAACGCGGGTCATCCTGCCCAGTACATAGGGCGTCTACAGAACAATGCCTGGTAAGCTATGTCTGATTCTTCTTTTTGCACCAGTTCATCGCATATGTGTTTGCATGCAATGAATTTAATCTGTAAATAACCGTAGACTATATAACTGAGCTTTGCAGCGAATAATTTTTCCATATCAGACAGCAGACATGAGATATCACAAAGTTTTAATCTAATCAAGCGGTTGCAAGGGTTCATGTTTACAAAGTTGTACCATGTAGATGTAAATGCTCCTCCACACGAATTGTTAACAAACTACAACTAATTTCGGACTAGCTGCTGTTAATAAATAGAGATGCACTTTTATTTAAAGTAGGCCTTATCAAAGGCTGATTACAATATTTTTAAAAGTTGATGTAGATTGATTCTGAGCTAGAACATATATAGGAGAGCAAGTACCTCAGCTATTTTCTTATAGGATTGTCAGTTAGCCCTTATATGAATGTATAACTGGAATTAAGGAAGTGAAGATTATGGTATTATATCATCATCTAGTCAGTGTTACATCAGAGTTTCTATGAATGTCGAGGCTAAAACATATTTGCCATGCAATATGTCATCCTTTATTTCATACATTTATATTCCCATCACTACATCATGTTACAGGTGTTTGTGTGGCTACAGTCAACCAATGGCAGAGGTGGAAGAATCGGTGTGCTGTGTGGAGATTCTTCGATTCATGACCTCAATAGAGAACAGCCCCATTCCCATTGGTTGCATAACCCAGCATCCTGGCTTCAGACCAATCTGTTTGAACCCTTGGGCCTTGCAAGTGGGATAATTCTCCTACAGACAACAACACGGGCAAATGTCAGATAATGATGTACAAAGGTGATGGTTTTTTCTATTATTTACACATAAATCTGTGCTAGCAGTCATTATTCACAATTTCATTATACTTATTGAAACTGGTATGACAAAAAATATATGAGCATGGATAAATCAACAATGTCACATGGTTATTTTACAGATATACTGCATACAGCCAGTTTGTTTGCTGGTGCTGGGGACATCTTGGACAAAAGATAAGAGTTCCGTTACCAGCCTGCGCTGTTACAACAATACCAGATAACTTCCCAGCACCAGATTATCAAGATACATGCAGAACCTCTACTCTAGTGTGCCTCAATGTCTTGTCGTGGATCTGGTCTCACCGCATCTGCACATATTGGAGGTGGTGCTTCTGTCGTGGGGAGGGTTGGCTCATAGAAAACCAGCAAGAACTCAGCCATTAGGCACTCGACACACTCTGAAATATAACAGGAATCAACTCTCAGCTTGCACACCAGACTGTCGCTTATTACCTTATATCCCCATGGTTATTGAGTTTGTTGTTGTTTACATTTTATATATCAGTTAAAATATTCACCAAATGTTGCCTTTGTTGTTACTTCAGTGACAACATGCCCCTGCTTAAACTTTGGGTATCTTAGCTTGAAGACTGGATCCCCAGCTTCTGTTGTCGCCTGTTCTCTTCCCCCATTTTTATTGTAATGGAGGGCAGCCAGTCTCAATCTGTGATACAATGAACCAATTATACGTGACCTACATATATTTGGCATATCAGCACATGTAAACAAACACCACCATGAAGGAGCACTGTAAAAAGCATCATATTATATCATAAGAATGATACTTGCCTGGCAACCATACCTTCAACTTAACAAGATAATGGACTATTTATTCAACACTAATACAACAATAAAGTCACCTAGTCTCACCCTCTGCTTCTCTCTCTTGATAAAGGCAGGTCGGCTTTTCTTGGGCTGGGGTAGGAGGGGTTCATTTGCCTCACCATCCATTCTTGCTTGCTTGACAGCAGAGGCCTTCGCAAAAAGATTAGGCACAGCATCATGCTTCAAAACCTGCTTACACCGTGGTCTCCAACCAACCTCTTCTCTAAGTTTTGGCGCCTGCTCAAAACATTCCTCGGTGAAATGTACCGAAGTACCTATAACCGTGCAATAGGCACTTTAAGGTATGACCCGAAGCAACCGCATTTACATCCACATGGGCATCTACTATGATATGTTTATCAGTGATTGCTCAGTAAATTTGTTAATCATTAAAAGTCACATTTGCAGAGCATGTTCTAAGCCATATATCAGACAATAAATAATACAATCCATTAAAAGACAGGTTAACTGAGTGCAGCTATGATAACGCATAGTTAACTTCGTCCAATCTGTCAAATTCCAATAGTTAATCGATCTGAATCTATCAACAGCTATGATTTATTATGATGATTAGCATCAAGATTATTTTGATCGCATGTGGGGTTTCAAAACGACCTTTTTGTCGTCCTGTTTAGTTGTTTATAAATGCATTGTTACTAAACAACCAACGCACCCAAATAATCAAAAGTGCAGTTGCCAACGTTTACTAAGCCATATTTGCATTTGGTCCAAGCTTTGAGATTGTTCGTCGCCCAACAAGATTTTTTCAATCCGAGCCAGCATCTAAATGCCGGTTCCCATGGTTCTAGTGTCATTTTGCGGTTTTAGTCTCACAACGAGTATATACACTTTTTGGATTGTTGCAAATAACAATAAAGCAAGGGTGGAGTAGATGCCCTAATAAAATATTTGCCATTTTTACTCGGACCATAATGATTGCAATGGTAAAAACAATAGAGAAACATGCTTGTGTCCGCCTTTCAAAGATTCGTGCAGGCTTTGGTCGGGCCGCTACATATTTATTAATATAGAGTATTACACAGATGCTCTGATTCGTTTACGACCCGCTGTTTATCGAATACTGTTTCTAATATATCATTGTAACAATACAATACACTGTAACAATACATGTGTTTATATATGGAAGTAGTCAGCTGTACACATTCCTTGCTTATTATGTGATGCTTTGTAAAGCGTTAAGTAACATCGTCTAAAATGTGATACGGCATCTTATTTACAAATGGCAACTTTGGAAAATCCTGACATGTTGTCGGATCTACTATTTGTCACTTATGTGCCACTTATACTTACGTTGGTGCAGATAACAAAAACATATTCATTGACTACGTCGCAGGATCTTGAGCGATGAGTATAGCAATATCAGCGTAATGATGCGATGGATTCCATCTAGAACGTCCATATATGTCAACCAAAACCGAGATGAAAAGCTATTATGGATGTCATGTCTCGTTTATGATACAATTTTTTCCACAGATGGCTGTTCGTGGTGACTGCATTTGATGTCTCACTGTGTCATACTGCTTAGGATGGATGGTTTAATTTATGTGTTGTTTTTGTCCATTGAAATGTGCGATAGTAAATTGGTTTCAAGAGGTTAAAGTGTGGTTTTGTGAAAAAGGTTTATACTCAATCTAATACGACATCGTAGCGTTATCAGTCCGTTCAATTTATGAGCGGATCTGGATGTGGTAGTTTCCATGCTTTATGTCATATCGGATAGTTGCCTGTTTGTCTACCTGATTGATGATGCTGATGTCTCTGACAGTGAATTGTTTTGTTGGTCGATCACTTCGGAGATTCAGGCTTCCTTTATGATGGTACAAACACGTTTCGTCATCATGAATCTGGCGTCGATTCGAAGCGATTCGATTTTATCAGCAGCATCACATTGAAATGATGATTACATAGATAATCTCCTCACGAACCAAGAATAAATACTGGGGGGGAATATTCTGTATGTAAGATAACAGCTACGTTTTGACCAAGTTACCAACCAATGATATAAATTCAAGGTCAAAACAGTCCTAAATCTAATCATGGATGTCGTCCATGATGACACTAACTATATAGGCGCTGACCCGTCATTGGCTAAAAATCATTTGCCAAAGAAGGCATTGTCTACGATCCCTTCGATGATATCACTAACAAAGTAAACAATGCTAAACTAAAACATTAAGGCGCTCTGACCCGTTATTGATTCGTGGTGGAATATCGTAGTGAGCTCAGCTTTCGCGCAAAACATAAGCATTTCTGACACAAGGGATTATTTTATGAACCAATTACCTAACATTCAGTTGGTTGTGGCGTCTAATCTAAGACCCGTCCTCAAACGTGGTGGTTAGCGTACCCGTCAAATGTCAACTGTGTCTTATAGAAATATCATGACTTGCTGATTGTACACAAATATCAATCTGCCGCCAGACAGATAGAACCTGGCTACATGGCGTCCATTATATCACAGGCTGTCAACAACGTGCTATTCCACGTCAAATCAAATATTAGAAATAACGTTGTCACTGTGCATGCCAAATGAAATATCGATCGAACCATCTACTACCATAGCACGGCCACCGAAAACACACAATACTCGTTGTTCTTATCCAGCAACCTGTCGGGTAACGTGATTATATGATCTACCGTTTGCACTCCGGCATGCGCTCATAAAGCTGAAGCAATCGGCCTGGTTATGTTGCTTTACTTCCTGTCTGCTATGATAAGCCAATTTGCTCCAGTAAGAGGCTTTTGTGAAAGGAATAATGCTTTTAATCAAACGTATGCAGTAGGAAGCTAAATCCTCTTGCAATAAACCATATATTCCATAGCAAGATCACAGGAGGTATGCCATTGGTAATTTCCTTAAAAAAACTATTAAGAACTTACTCTCCGGATAATATAAATTGATTCATAGCCTTGTATCTAAGCTGCAATTGCATTTGGTTGATGGGTTGCAGTTGTTGTTCATATATTGAATGTGTCTCCGATCATCGTCGATATTGCTTTTAAACGTATATAGGTAGACTGCGGAAAAATGGAAAGACCAACCCGGTAATAAAGTTCACAGCTGACCGCATGAGAGACACAAATCATGGTAAGTCATGAATAAAACCTCAGAGAATTGTGCAGATGAAAAATTCCGCATCAATATAGGAGGCACAGATAACATTGTCTGCACAAATGCTCGACGGCTCTTGCAATGTTGTACCCGATACAATTAACAGATATCCGTCTAGGCCGCATAATCACCCATGCTCCCCAGTTGTCATCTATGCTTAAAATATTTAAATGGTGATATAATCTGCTACTGTGACGTATCAATGTTAAGGCTCATATTAAGAAACAGCAAGGAATATAGAATCACTTCACATTCGCTTTTGCTGCCTGTAGAGAAATATCATAACTATTGTAATGTATGGCCCACAAGGTGATCTTCGCGTAACTATCAATCGATTGTTCAGTAAAACCTCGTCCGATTGCACCCTAATTATCCTACACATGTTGACCGTGGTCAGATAAAACCACTAACCGGATTTTGGGTTGGTCTTTGTTCCATTACAACAGATGTTTCACCCGCTTGTATGACAATTCGACAGGAGGCCATAAAGAACTCTAGTGGAATCTATTGATCCATATGGAAAAGTTCCATTGTTTTCCGATGGGTGGTTGTGTTACAAGTAACATAAGCGTAATACAATTACAATCTTGTGGACTATATATCCATCTCCACGACAGGGTTGGTTAACAAAGGCTGAGGCCTACTATTTGTGTTCTCATATTGAGCTTTGATCATCCTCGACACCTAACACAATGTTAATATATACGTTTAAAACGTTCCTTCTGTTAGGTCACGGGTTCTTTGGCTTCAATTTAGCATTAACCATACAGCGTTGGCGCAAAAAAAAAGCCAAGCGAAAGACTTGTGAGTCGAAAATTGTGTCAACTAGAAGCAAAAACTTACTCCCACGCAAACAGCATAAAAAAGATAATTAGCTTGGAAAGTGAGGCAACATATAGCCAATCGCAGTATACAACAATTCCGGCAAAATGTATGGTAGTTAAGAAGCATGATTAACTACACATGTGTAACTTGGTTTATATTACCCAACATAGCGCAATATGTGAAATAGCTCTTTGCATCGTATATTGGTATATCTTGATTCATGATGTTCCATCGATAAATCGTCTCTAACACAGTCGGTGTGGCACTGGGTCCACGCACCAAGATGTGGTTTTGTTCGAGGTAATTACATTCATTATCATCCAAAAACCTTGTTCCTTTCTTCAACAGATGAGTTATTGACTTTAAGATAAATGACTGGCATAGATAATGCATGCGAACATGATGGTTATTTTCGTGAAAATATCCTGATTGCTTACTGAGCTTACTGTGCAATGGTAAATATATTGATCTAAAGCTTGGATAGCTCAAGCTAAATGTTTTTCGATGTTAAAAGAAACAGCGCCCACAGATGAGTTTTTGTGCTTCATAATAATAATTATTTTCTATAGCGCAAAATTAGAGAAACACTGTTTCTATGCGCTGTTTACCAATTTTTTTTGGGCAAATATTAATATATAAAAGATTAAAATAGTCGATAGTTACTTAAAAACATCATTCATATGTGTAAGGCAGTTAAAAATCATCATGTCCACATGATAAATTATACGCTTGTATGAATAAAAATGTTTTGAGCTTCGTTTTTTACACACGATCACAGCCTGTAGAAGTCTGATATCTGCAGGCAGAGAGTTTCAGACTCTAGCACGTGTAACTCTAAAGGAGCGGCTACCATACTTGAGGCGGGATCTGGGTACAACAAGTGTCCATGGATCTGATGATAACCTCCTGGCTTGTAGATGATGAACAGTTTTTATAGGTATTGTTGGGCTGTTGTGTGCAGCGCTTTGTAAATCATGTTGATGATATTGTAAGCAATGCGCTGTTTTACAGGTAGCCAATGAAGATTAGAAAGAACCAGTGTTATATGTTCTTTCATTCTCACTCTCGCAAGTAAGCGCAATCCAGCCAATAATCCATTATTGAAATCAAGCTTAGTGGGAACGGTTGCATGGTATATCTTGGCGAATTCATCATGTGTCAGGAATTTCGAGTGAGTGCAATCCCTTTTAGATAGTAGTAGACTTAATTGATGACATTATTCACTTGAGCTTCCATGAGCAGCTCATTATCAAACACTGCACCAAGGTTTTGCACTGTGACTTTGGGATTATTGATATCATCACCAATTCTCACGTGCAATTCATCCAACTGCTTTGGATGTTTTTCCGGCTAACACTGCGCACTCTGTTTTTGCATCGTTTATTTCAAGTTTGTTATCGATCATCCACACCCTCACCCCCAACGTCAAACTTTTCTCCATACGACCAGCACATTTCGCCATGGAAGTCGTGTGTAAAGCTCTCTGTCAACAGTCTAATGCAGAACTGAGATTCAGCAAGACTTGGTGCACATTGGCACCCTCATCGAGGATATATTACATTTCTGATTTGATTTGGATGAGCGCTGTCTCAGTGCTGCATCCCATACGGTAGGCTGACTAAAGATCCTCGTGAAGGTTGTATTAAATTATGTGTCACACTAGCTGTTGTTCTACTACCTTCTCCATGATTTGTCCAAGAAATGAAATATTTGATACTGGGCGGAAGTTTTCTCGTCAAGTCCCAGAAGTTTTAAGCAGCGGTGTTACCTCTGTTTTAAGCAGATAGCACTTGTCAAGGTGCGGTTGAAAATAATGGTAAGTGTGGGAAGTGCCGTTGGGATTACAAGCCACACTGATTGAGTATTGCTTTGATCGTGGAAAGGATTTTGCAGCACTTCTAATTTGCAATTATTATTCATCAAACACCAAACAATATGCAGCATAATTGGATCCGTCTTGAGTAGAATGATGTGCATCGTCGATGCGCGGACACAGCACCAACAAAATCAGGCATTTACAGTTTACATCACAGGATATTGTAAATATTGCACATAGTTTGTTGGTGATGTTAACGCGTTCAAATCCGACTGATTTTAACCAGAGATACCAACAGTAACATGTTCATTTTGTAGGTATTTTAATGATCACCAATGCTCGTGGCGGCTACAAAGAAGTAATTTCTTGTTACTCCGACAGCGACAATGGTCCATAAGTAGTATTATACCTCAATATGCTGATCAGGTGGACAGTAGATTTGTCATAGTTAATGAGGCAAACAGTGCAGCGGTAACCTTAATTCATATATTATGAAGCCTATAAAAGTTACAGATCTGCCCTACGGCCATTGCTTTTAGTTATATCAATAGCATCGCGGACGTCACAGTGACTAACGTAGCTACAAAACTAAACAATATAATGAATTAAATGCTATTCGCGTTTGCTGGCGTCGATTTCGTCAAAATTTGTCAAGTGGGGTTTTACATTTTAATATCTATCTCATCGGGTTAAATGCGACCAATACATTTTAATTTACCGCTTTAGAAAATACCGCATCTCATACATTTCGTTTATTATATTATATACAGAGAATTATGCTACAAATATATACATCTTGTAATTCTAACAAACCATTATAAAGGATATTTGTGCGGATTATCTGGCTGTGTGTAAGAATGTGGGCTGAAACAGTGACATGAGAGCCTTTAGAAACATATCTAAAAACAAAAAGTTCCTGGTCTTTATAATTACGTATCGCGCTTGACATCGGTATATGGCTGTGGATTATGTAATGTGATGAAATTGTTGTTAATTTATATAATTGTCTTACGGTTTCCATATTTCATGTGTTAACATAACTTAATATATGAAGACGGTCAACAATGTGCGAAAACTCGTTAAACTGGATATTGACTGATAGATTACATTACAATTTTAATGGTGACCAAAACAATGTGGCATTGTGTGCTATGCTGGCATCGAGAATAGGGTTGATAAGTAATATACAATGAGTGAACGTACTACTGCTGCGTTCAGTAATCACAATGATCTCGGCACAAAGACTTGTCCATACCCCGCACGACCAAATCAAACACGATTTGCAAATATTCATTAAACGTCATAAGCTAAGGAAGTTTTAATGTTCAAGCGCTGCTTAACAAATGGTTGGTTTAAGTTGTGCTCTGCACCGCATTGACAATTGTATATGTCAGGTATTCTGTACACTGACAGACACAATACGCTGATACCGCCATCAAATGTGCCATGTGTCGACTTAGCAATCCTTAGTGGATCCTTGAATTGTACACAAAGAGGATCGAGATTGTATTCACTGATATCACTCTCAGCTATGAGTTAATGCCATAATTGTGCCATATATCATCAGGTGTATTGTCACAAACAATTATGCTTGATCGAACAAGAAGAAAGTGCTATGCTTACTGAGCAGTCGATAAGCATCACATTTACTATGCGAAGATAAACTATGATGGTGTGTTGGCAATGTTTATTCTCGGTGGTTGGTATGTTCATTACGTTTTATCACCACTAAACAGTTTATAGCACAATCTGGCATTATCGTTGTTGATGATCTTGCCTCTTAAGGTTGCCATTTAAATAGCTTATAAAGAATATGTCACATATCAAATGTTTTAAAACATCATTTATTCTCTTGGTAAAACCGATTGGTTATTTTTAACATTAGATCAATAGGAAAATGATCCATGACAAACATTACTCCGAGGCATATGGTTTCAGTAAATATACAATTTGTGGTGACATTTACAAAGTAATCATTGATGGCTAAAACTGCTTGATTGCACGATTTGTTACCATATGTCCACGGGGTCAGGAATAACGGAACCAATTTCCTGTTTAAAGATTTTATTATACTCGATACAATTATTCGATCGCGCTACTCCGAACCCTGTTTTGGTATTATTATCTAAATTGGATCCATACATCGACATACCCATGGATGTCACAATATGATATCACATACATGACCAAAAGTCGTCGTATGCTGTGATGTATCAGAAGTACCTCGGGTCGTTTGAATCTTATTGTAATGTGGTATTTGCTGAGGTACAGTAGAATGCAATACAGAAATATAATCGATACTCAGTCTAAAGCAAATGTATCGATGGACTTATTTTTAGCATCTATAGCTTATTTCACATGGATCAGATGATTAATTGTGCCCACGCGACAATGCTGACAGATAACACAGCCAACTTATAACTAATATAGGTTTCAAAGTGCGCCAATTTGTAATGCCATTTCAGAAGTAATCATTTGTGGCTAAAACGGTTTTTTGTTACCATATGTCCACGGGATCAGGAATAATTAAACCAATTTCCTGTTTAAAGATCTCATTATTCTCGATACAATCATTCGATCTCGCTACTCTGATCCCTGTTTTGGTATTATTATCTAAATTGGATCCATACATCGACATACCCACGGATGCCACGATATGATATCACATACAAGGCCAAAAGGCGTCGTATGCTGTGATGTATCAGAAGTACCTCGGGTCGTTTGAATCTTGTCGTAATGTGGTATTTGCTGAGGTACAGTAAGAACGCAATACAGAAATATAATCGATATAGCTTATTTCACAGGTAGCAGATGATTACTTGTGCAAACGCGACAATGCTGACAGATAACACAGCCAACTAACATATATAACTAATATAGGTGCGCTAGTATATTGTGTGATTCTGTTCTGTACACTCTTCGTCTGAATTATTTTTCCCTATTGTTTTATGCAAGCAAGACAACGTGAACTGGAATACGTACACTTGACAAACATGTTAGTCAATTAAGATAATCATCGCTAATTATCGCCTCTTAACTTAAATTGCTTCCCTTTAATTGCATGTACGTCAAACTTTGCAAATTGTTTTACGTATATTGACCTTGATTCGGTAGAGCTACTTAAGGTAAATTGACTTTCCAGGCTGACAATTACAGATCTACAAGGATCGACGGTGAAATGATCTTTTTCGAAGACAAATTCAATGCAACATATAATAAGATTATATTGCGTTCTTAATTGTAGGCGGTGATATCATCTGAGGTGATGTCTGCTTTCAGTTTTGTCATGTACCAGACATTAACATGACGCATTGGATCGCAACATCATAGATCAATATGAACAACACAGTACAATAGACGATATTGTGTTTCGTGAAACCTTACCATGGCCAGAGCCAGAGTCGGTGGTTTTGCTGGTAGAGGGCTTTTCCATGTACGCCTTAGGGCTTCCATCATTTGCGGAAATGTAAAAAACGTTGCCCCTCAAGGAAACAAGGAAAAGTACTGTGATATGCATCGCGTCCTTGTTGTGGTGTGCACAAATCGAGTACAAAATAATTTGATTCAGTGGATACTTTTAAATCTATTAAAGGTCTACCAAAAAATGCGATGATCAATAAATGGGATTGACGAAAGCACCGACGACAAAATATACGCCATTTTTTTGCATAGCAACATTCGTGGCAGCCTGTCACATAGAAAAATCTACGGCTCACAGTGATACGATATGCCCATAGATTAAGCTAAACATATTGCTTCTGAGTTGAGACTAAGATGCTCATCAATACATGACCATGATTACAGAGTGATAAATGGAACGCGGTGGACGGTTTCCCTCACACATACATCAACTCAGCTGCATTATCTAAAATATTCATTGACTGACAGTGATATATGGTAACAGAGCTTGGAGCCTACAAAATGTCACCTGTTCGACAAGGAGAGTAGGTTACCACTGTCAAGATAGAAATTCGAAGATAGACCATGAGTGAATCATCAAGATGAAATAACTTGATTAATTTGTTATCAATTCAAAATGAGATATATTATGTTGCTTTTCTATTTGTCTATAGACGCATTGGGGCGGGCATTTGATACACATATTCTTTTGATGAAGCCCTATTCTTTATTTTTGATGCGTGGTAAATGATGATTACCCGTTACATGACGTCAACTCAATTTATGCTGAAATAAAGCATATTTCAGCATTAATGCCGCACCGGAGGACACTATCATACACATATAAATCGCCAGGTTCATCTTTTGACAGGTCAACAACCAATCATTAAATAATTAATGAAGCGCTATATCATGCTTCTATGTAAATGCATAAGCAGTGGTAACAATGTATTGTCGTTTGTGAGCAGACTCTGCGCATTTAGTAATTCCATTAAGGCTTGCAATCTGAGAATTGTAATGTTCGCCATTGGTATCAGTACTAACGCTATTTTCTCAGCAGAAATCACGCCGAATGAGTACCTAGTTAGGTTGAGTGAAAATGAATGTATTAAACACTATTTCATTATTAAGAGAGCCCATTATCCAACGCGATGTCCACAATTTATAAGTTACGATGTTAATCTACACGTTTTATATGTACGAAATGAAAACTATGTATAATAATATATATAGACACACACATATGTACATATATATATATATATTTATATATATATATACATATATATATAATGACGCTGTAATATTTTTCGGTTAAGACATGTTTTGGTGCTCATATATTTCATGTAAAGAATTTATAGCATTACAATTATTTGAATAATTAACCTATTTAATGGTTATTTTGCAACCATATTTCAGAGAGAGAACCGCCCAAAAACAGATTCTGCTTCCACTCTTTTCGGATTTCCGGCTATTAAATTCAGTATATCAATAGAAAAATGTACTTGGCATCGTCAATAATAAAACGAGGGAACCTATGATTTAGCTGCGTTACCGTTATATTAAGACACGATAACACTTTGAAATAAATAGTTTTGTATGTTCGCGGTAATTAAATACATTCTATTATATACCAACACATCGTCAAACTTCAATCCCGCTCTACCTTAATTGTTTCGGTTGCCATCAAAATTAATAAATCCTACAAATGTAAAACCGTCTGTATGATACAAAACGCTTCAGAAACCTTCCAGAATTCTTGTGAACGAGTTTCAACAACGTTTTCGTCCATACTTCGTATGTATGCATATGGGATCTCGCCACCCATATGATACGACCCCTGTACCCATGACCACCTCTTTTTTGTTGCCTTACGATGGGGGGGAGCGTTGCGCGATCAATAATTGACCGCGAGTCCGCTATCATCTTACGATGCCCATTAGCGCAAAGTGGCATATTTTGCCATTTGCATTATATCATTTCAATAATTCAGCCAATCATCTCCGGAGAAACACAAATTGATCGAGATATTTGCTATGCACTTGAAATGAGAGTACGTTAGGTTGCCTTAAATACGTTTCGGTAAAATATTTTTGGTATGTTTACCGTGAATACCAGATAAACGAGCATCTAAGGCTGCGTGAGACATAACTGGTACTGCATAGGTATTTTGAATACGCTTGAAACAAATAGATAAATTTGTCAAGCTTAGTGCCAGCCAGTATTATTTTCTTATTTTAAAGAATAAAATAGCGACGATAATTGTGATTGAAATGTTCTTAGTTGAATAGATTCCCATGCCTAGTACAACGGCTTTTTCATATCCCTCACATCTGCTATAAGTAAGAATCAATTCAATCCTATAGTAAAGAAACTTGGATGCAACCACACTACTTATCCAGCGCTGCAACAGCAGTGTGTATATCGTCGCGTTGTCTTGTTTAATGGTCAAA
>CM067350.1:37701867-37742530 GCA_034190875.2 Urechis unicinctus | reverse complement strand
ACATACACATATATGAATATAATCATGGATGTCGTCCCTTGATGACACTAACACTAATATAGGCGCTCTGACCCGTCATTGGCTGGTCTAAAAATATGACTATTTGCCAAAGAAGGCATTGTCTACGATCAAAATAGCCTTCGATGATATCACTAAGTAATCAAAGTAAACAATGTCATTGTAAACTGTTCAAAACATTAAGTGGTTTTGAATAAACACATGAAGTAGATCATAACCATTACCACAGATTAACGCTAATTGATTCGTGGTGGAATATTGCAGTGAGCTGATGAGGCAGCTTTCGCGCAAGACCGAAAAGCATTTTTGATCATAAGGGATTGATTCTTATGAACATATTAGACTTACCTTTTTCACATTCAGTCGGTTGCCCGACTGGCGTCTAATCTAAGTACCCGTAGAATATAAGTCCTCATAACGTGGTGGTTAGCGTACCCGTCCAAATTCGCCTTAAATATCAATTGTCTCTTATAGAAATATCATGACTTGCTGATTGTACACAGATATTAGTCTGCCGACAGACAAAAAGAACCTTGCCACATGGCGTCAACAGCGTGCTATGCCACGTAAAATCAAATATTAGAAATAACGTTATCACTGTGCATGCCAAATGAAATATCGATCTAACCATCTACTACCATAGCGCTGCCACCGAAATCACACAATACTCGTTGATCTTATCCAGCAACCTGTCGGGTAACGTGATTATATGATCTACCGTTTGCACTCCGGCATGCGCTCATAAAGCTGAAGCAATCGGCCTGGTTTTATTGCTTTACTTCCTGTCTGCTATGATAAGCCAATTTGCTCCAGTAAGAGGCTTTTGTGAAAGGAATAATGCTTTTAATCAAACGTATGCAGTAGGAAGCTAAATCCTCTGGCAATAAACCATATATTCCATAGCAAGATCACAGGAGAAGCAAGACTTACTCCCACGCAAACAGCATAAAAAAGATAATTAGCTTGAAAGGGGAGGCAACATATAGCCAATTGCAGTATACAACAATTCCGGCAAAATGTATGGTAGTTAAGAAGCATGATTAACTACACATGTGTAACTTGGTTTATATTACCCAACATAGCGCAATATGTGAAATAGCTCTTTGCATCGTATATTGGTATATCATGATTCATGATGTTCCATCGATAAATCGTCTCTAACACAGTCGGTGTGGCACTGGATCCACGCACCAGGATGTGGTTTTGTTCGAGGTAATTACATTCATTATCATCCAAAAACCTTGTTCCTTTCTTCAACTGCTTTGGATGTTGTTTTTCCGGCTAACACTGCGCACTCTGTTGTTGCATCGTTTATTTCAAGTTTGTTATCGATCATCCACACCCTCACCTCCAACGTCAAACTTTTCTCCATACGACCAGCACATTTCGCCCTGGAAGTCGTGTGTAAAGCTCTCTGTCAACAGTCTAATGCAGAAATGAGATTCAGCAAGACTTGGTGCACATTGGCACCCTCGTCTAGGATATATTACATTTCTGATTTGATTTGGATGAGCGCTGTCTCAGTGCTGCACCCGATACGGTAGGCTGACTAAAGATCCTCGTGAATGTTGTATTAAATTATGTGTCACACTAGCTGTTGTTCTACTACCTTCTCCAAGAACTGGAATATTTGATACTGGGCGGAAGTTTTCTCGTCAGGCCCAGAAGTTTTAAGCAGCGGTGTTACCTCTGTTGTCAGCAGAGAGCACGTAACACCACTTGCCAAGGTGCGGTTGAAAATAATGTTAAGTGTGGGAAGTGCCGTTGGGATTACAAGCCACACTGATTAAGTATTGCATTGATCGTGGAAAGGATTTTGAAGCACTTCTATTATGCCATTATTTGCAATTTTTATTCATCAAACACCAAACAATATGCATCATAATTGGATCCGTCTTGAGTAGAATGATGTGCATGGTCGATGCGCGGACACAGCACCAACAAAATCAGGCATTTACAGTTTACATCATAGTATATTGTAAATACTGCAAATATTCTGTTGGTGATGTTAACGCGTTCAAATCCGACTGATTTTAACCAGAGTTACCACCAGTAACATGTTCATTTTGTAGGTATTATAATGATCACCAATGCTCGTGGCGGCTACAAAAATGTAATGTTCTGTTACTCAGACAGCGACAATATCCCATAAGTAGTATTATACTGCAATATTTTGATCAGCTGGTAAGTAGATTTGTCATAGTAAACGAGGCAAACAGTGCACCGATTACCTTAAATCATAAATTATGAAACCTATAAAAGTTACAGATTGCCCTACGGTCATTGCTTCTAGTTATACCAATAGCATAGCGGACGTCACAGTGACAAACCTAGCTAAAAAACTAAGCAATATTGAATTAAATGCTATTCGCGTTTGCTTGCGTCGATTGGTAAAGTGGGGTTGATATCTATCTCATCGGCTTAAATGCGACCAATACATTTTGATATACCGCTTTGCAACATATCAGAAAATACCGTATCTCATACACTTTGTTTATTATACTACATATAGAGAATTATACTACAAAAATATACATCTTGTTATTCTAACAAACTATTGTAAAGGGTAGTTGTGCGTATTCTCTGGTTGTTGGTAAGAAAGTGGGCTGAAACAGTGACATGAGAGCCTTTAGAAACATATCCAAAACCCAAAAGTTCCTGGTCTTTATAATTACGTGTCGCGCTTGACATAATTCAACAATAGTATGTTGGTTTAAGTTGTGTCGAAGATCAACAATATTTGCCATATAGCGCATAAGGCTCACAGACAAGTGTGAAATAAGTCATTCGTCACACTCTTACATCGCATTACGGCTGTAGTCATAATCATAGTGCTTACGCATTTACGATGTCTACGTCGTGGATTAGATGAGTTCTGTCAATTGGGAATAGTTTTAAAAATTATTTCTGATGCAGACAAGCAGCTTATTGTTCGGACATCCTCGTACTTATTATGAAAGGGTATGCATACCGGTAATAGCAGGCAGTCAAAACAACTATCCAGTAAACGAAAAGTACATCATATCAATGTGTATGTTTCAAAGTTTTGACAGCCTCGAAAGATTCTCCCTTGGAGATCGACCACATATAATTTGCGAATATGAAACAAAAAACCTACCATCATTTCCCCTTCTCGTTTTGAGCAATAACCACAGCACGCTTTGATAATCAGCCAAAGCAGCTGGGCCTAGTTTGCTTATATCACAAGTTGCCTGATTGACGTATGTAGGGGTACAACTGCATCTGATGCAAATCGTGATTTTGCAGGGACACGAAAAGTATTCATTTGCTGCGTGATCAACCACATATTGTATGACCTTCTCCGTATATCTACATAACATCAGCTGGCTACCCGTTATTGAGTTTAACTATGGCAAATGTGCGGCAGCAAATACCAATCTCCTGTTGGGAAGTCCATTAGCTCTGCATCGCATTGATAATTGTATATGTCAGATATTCTGTACACTGACACACACAATGCGCTGATACCGCCATCAAATGTCCCATGTGTCGACTTAGCAATCCCTAGTGGATCCTTGAATTGTACACAAAGAGGATCGAGATTGTATTCACTGATATCACTCTCAGTGTGTAATCCCATTACCAGCTTGCTATGAGTAAATGCCATGATTGTGCCACCTATCATCAGGCGTTTTGTCACAAACAATTATGCTTGATCGAACAAGAAGAAAGTGCTATGCTTACTGCGCGTAGTCGACCAGCATTACATTTACCATGCAAAGACAAACTATGATGGTGCGTTGGCAATGTTTATTCTCGGTGGTTGGTATGTTCATTACGTTTTATCACCACTAAACCGTTTATTGAACAATCTGTCATTATCATTGGCATGGTTTTTGCATGTTGATGATCTTGCCTCTTAAGGTTGCCATTTAAATATCTTATATAGAGTATGTCACATATCAAATGTTATAAAGCATCATTTATTCTCTGGGTAAAACCGATTGGTTATTTTTAACATTAGATCAGAAGTAAAATGATCCATGACAAACATTACTTCGAGATATATGGTTTCAGTAAATATACAATTTGTGGTGCCATTTAACAAGTAATCATTGGTGGCTTAATAGCACGATTTGTTATCATATGTCTAAGGGGTCAGGAATAACGGAACCAATTTCCTGTTTAAAGATCTTGTTATGCTCGATACAATCATTCGATCGCGCTACTCCGAACCCGGTTTTGGTATTCTTATCTAAATTGGATCCATACATTGACATACCCATGGATCCATACATCGACATAAGGCCAAAAGGCGTCGTATGCTGTGATGTATCAGAAGTACCTGGGGTCGTTTGAATCTTGTCGTAATGTGGTATTTGCTGAGGTACAGTAGAACGCAATACAGAAATATAATCGATACTCAGTCCGAAGCAAATGTATCGATGAACTTCTTTTTAGCATCTATAGCTTATTTCACAGGTTGCAGATGATTACTTGTGCAAACGCGACAATGCTGACAGATAACACAGCCAACTAATATATATAACTAATATAGGTTTCAAACTGTGCTAGTATATTGTGTGATTCTGTCCTGAACACTCTTCGTCTGAAATTATTTTTCCCTATTGTTTCATGCAAGCAACACAACGTTGACTGGAATACGTGCACTTGACCAACATGTAAGTCAACTAGGATAATCATCGCTAATTATCGCCTCTAAACTTAAATTGCTTCCCTTTAATCGCATGTACGTCAAACCTTGCAAATTGTTTCATGGATATTGACCATGATTCGGTAGAGCTACCATATTGCGTTCTTAATTGTAGGCGGTGATATCATCTGAGGTGATGTCTGCTTTCAGTTTTGTCATGTACCAGACATTAACATGACGCCTTGGATCGCATCATCATTGATCAATATGAACAACACAGTACCATATACGATCTTGTGTTTCGTGAAACCTTACCATGGCCAGAGCCAGAGTCGGTGGTTTTGCTGGTAGAGCGCTTTTCCATGTACGCCTTAGGGCTTCCATCATTTGCGAAAATGTGAAAACGTTGTCCCTCAAGGAAGCAAGGAAAGTTACTTTGATACGCATCGCGTCCTTGTCGTGGTGTGCACAAAACAAGTACAAAATAATTTGATTCGGTGGATACTTTTAAATCTATTAAAGGTCTAGCAAACAAAATGCGATGATAAATAAATGGGACCTGACGAAAGAACCGACGACAAAATCTACGCCATTTTTTGCATAGCATCAATCGTGGCAGCCTGTCACATAGAAAAATCTACGGCTCACAGTGGTGCGATGTGCCCATCAAAGCGGAATGTCACAGTTTATATTGTTAATTGTAGCATATTGATTGGTTAAGGTGTTGATATGATGGTACCTGGTTAATAGCATATGATACATGCAAACATTAAGTCGATTGATCTAACTGAGATCTGACTATAACTGTCGGTACCGTGACCAACAATGTTATAAAGACTTAGAAATCCAGCAATACGCTGCAAACACCTTGGCAAGTTTGACGGATAGAAATGCGATAAATCATGATGTCTTTGACAAGTGGTGCATAATACTACTTAAATTACAGATTTGGATGCCCTTTATGTTAACATAAGGACCTAGATATGTAAGTAGAAAAGCAGCAATTGACACCTTTGTCTCTGCGTCCTACTATTTCTGCGTCGCGATCTTGTGAACGAGGGATCGTGCAGTGGATTATGCCTATGAGCGAAAATGTCTGCTATAGATGTACTGGAAACATCTCATAGATTTAGCTAAACATATTGCTTCTGAATTGAGACAAAGATGATCATCTATACATGACCATGATTAAGGAGTGATTAATGGAACGCAGCGGATGGTTTCCCTCACACATACATCAATTCAGATGCATTATCTAAAATATTCATTGACTGACAGTGATATTTGGTAACAGAGCTCGGAGCCTACAAAATGTCATCTGTTCGACAAGGAGAGTAGGTTACCTCTGTCATGATAGAAATTCGAAGATAGGCCATGAGTGAATCATCAAGAAGAAATAAATTAAAGAATTTGTTAACAATGCAAAATGAGATATATTATGTTGCTTTTCTATTTATCTATAGACGCATTGGGGCGGGCACTTGATACACTTTTTCTTTTGATGAAGCCCTATTCAAATAAGTTCGATATATGTGCTACCATAGATGCCCAAATATAAACATCGATTACAAAGATATCACCTACTCACCGAGCATATACATGACCTTTTCTCTTGCGACGACCATTATCACTAATCAAGATCAATAACCGGTTACACGTTCTTTATTTTTGATGCGTGGTAAATGATGATTACCCGTTACATGACGTCAATCAATTTATGCTGAAATAAATCATATTTAAGCATTAATGTCGCACCGGCGGACACTATCATACACGTGGAAATCGCCAGGTTCATCGTAACCTGACCGCCAACGACTTATCTACTGGTATTTAAGTTTTGTGTCCACGGTTTCATAAAATGAAACTATTGAAATATTCATACGTGCACTTTGAGATGACATTTTGCATTTGAACACCTTTTTCAAGGTAAGTATGGATTTCATACAGTTGTAAATATGTAGAATAATGCTGTAACACGATTTATTTTGATGAGTTTCTGATCCTCGTAGAATGCCGATTTATCAAGTTTGCATAGCAAATGAACGCATGTGTTGTCAAACAATGGATCATACTATATAGTCGTCGGGCAACCATATGTGCTGTGCATTCGATTATAACTCAAAATGATGGCCATCATCACAGGCATCGTTGCCCCACCTAGAGCATTGAAATATATAATTTGATTTTATGGAAATGTGTTTATAGCAGACACAACCGAATCCTCATCTATTTGATCAAGTAGCCAATCCATCATATTTATCATATAAGCCTTAGTCAAGCGTGCGCTTTGAATAAGATAAATGGATGTAAATAACGGCATACAGGGAAGTGACCTCATTATTCACCGTGTATATAGCAACATGACTTTCCTTCGAGACCGGGGCAAGAATTATCTTCATAGATATGATATTATTACTAGGGATATCGCACCACGACATCAAGTATACATGGCATTAATAAACCCTCAGATAAGTCCGTTTCACTGTCATAGTGATAAATAATGATGCATCATTCAGCTGATTTTAAACTGCATGCCCCTATGCAGGTTAACTTCCGAAATGCGTGCTCCTCTAAGATAACTCCTGATTGAATATCGCCATTTCGACTGGGTTATCATTCACAATGTGCAAATAAATGAGATTTAGCACGATGTTCTGTACACTCATAAGTACACAATCAGAGCCATGCCAATGAGAAAATACATCAAAAGATCGACAAAATATAATTTCATGTACGTTTGGCCATAAATTTGTCCGGATAATTTCCAACTGTAGATATTCATAGTCAACAATGTCTTAGGCATTTGTATCACTAAGAGCCCATTCTCTTTGTCATTAGCGCTTTGTGCAGAACATTGTTACTTGGTAGAATGGCGCCAGCGCAAGCGGCATCTTCACCGGTCATTATTGCTCGTTTTATTGTATTAGTTGTTGTGTTGTGATGACCTTTCTATTCACCACATAACGTATGTCACACACCTAGCAGCAACGTATACTTCAAGCTGCATGCTATGTTGTAACGTATCATTTTGCGCAACACTTTGGCTATAAAAATGAACAACATTGTTCAAAATGTTTATTGTTCATAGTAAATTTGTTTTAAATTACGCTATGTACAGATACTTATGATGGATTTTCGTAGTATTCAATTACGACCGATTACAGAACACCAATAGTTTGCTTTTCTCGGTGCACGAGCTAACGAATATCTTGTTCTGTAAGTTTTTCTCCGAATGTATTCCACACTACAGACAATAATTTGGTCAATACCTCTTTTAAGTAACACTTACCTTGTTATACATTATGCAAGATGCAAATGATACAAACCAAGCTGGTGAACAATTAATGAGTAGCGACAACGCTAGTAATGCTATGAAGAGGCATGCACCATTTACCCTCACCTTTGTAACTTCCCTATGATCAGGACAAGCTATGTACTCAGGCATACTCAACTGACACGGTAACTATTGGCTGGGGATCCATGTTTATTAATGTAGCTGTTTTCACTAGTTCACTGTTTGTGGTATTCAGCAAGAAAATGCATTTAGTCTTGGTTAATAATTTCATATTTGACGTTGAATACTACATTTCTGTGGAGATTCATTACTCGTGTGCTATCGAGATGCAGGAACAGAAATTAGAACATGAACATTTATGCTTATCACTTCTGCTCAAACGGTAACAGGTATAAAATATTCCTGAGTAACATAGATTATTTTTCTAGTTGTATCAACTGCTATAAAACGATGTAGACATGATAGTTCTCCAGCCATTTGCGCCGTACCATGAAAGCTCGTTTTTAATTTTCTTGTCTGAAATGCAGCACAAAATTAGTTTTTAGGCAAAATTGCACCACTGTATCAAACTCTGAACACAAAATACCAACAGGTATTCGAAAGTATTACCCCATATTCTTATTTTTATTGTTATTATGTGTATTATTTATAAACAAATTGCAAAATCAGATCCAAAGAGGTACTAATTTATAATTGATGTTTGGCTCATAAGTTGTAACAGGCAACATAGTTATTGTGCCATTAAAATATATCCCACAAAAGATTAACAGTCTATCTGTTAATAATAGCGAAATAACACTTTCACACAATTATTCAGCATGGCAAAAACTACACTTGTCGATAAGTTGTAAATTATGTGTAAAAATTATACTGTAACTTGTCTTTCTAACTTGATGTGGATTGTGAAGGTAATAAAACGTCCGGTAATGGAACATTCTATATAATCAGCGCCACTTTATACTGGTGATAGGCCAGATAGATAGCCGGATATGGCTCATAATCGGTTCTATATCGTTCCTGCTTAATATTTAGATACCAACTGATATTTTAACGGCATATTCCTCTTCCCAATATGACGGTCACCATGTTTTGCATGTTTGAAAACGAGACTCTATAATCCATAATTTCAGCAGTATAACCTCTATCGCATTATTTGAGGGATTTGTCGTTAATGTAACAAACATGATTCACCTCCATCCTTAAATCCTAATTATACAAATGGTATTGCTTTACTGCGAATTTAAGCTCATTGGAATACATTAATGGGGCGCTTCACAGCTTTAGCGAGGGCTCTATTGGATTATGATTCTGTGTATACAAAATTATCAGATAAGCCGCAAAATAAGATTTCAGGATACCCAAAAGGATGGCCGTCTCAATTATCCTGTTACCAGAATCTCTTTTCTAGTCGTCGGCATATTCCACGCACCATCACGACGGTCATCATCTGCTGTCCAATAGAACCCATTAGCAACACGACCCATAATATCAGCCAGAAAAACCGATACCCGCATACACTAAGAGATGGAAATGCTTCATAGCTTATTAAAGGTATTTGCAATTATTAGAGTGTTTATAAGCGTGTTTATCGAGTGCCCAATTGGATTATCGGCTTGCTAGCATGTTTTCAGGGAATTGGGCTTTTGATTCCTCCAGCCTTGAACAGTCATTTAATAGAAAGGCTGAAAATGAAGCGCACCACATATAATCAAAACAAACAAAATTACACCTATGGATGGAGATAATTCCGCAGTAGATTCTCAGTGGTTGATTTCAGCTACGACCCATTGGCGCGTATCCGATTCGAAATAATCGAAATCGTAAGATATTGTTGGATAAATCCGACACATTTGTTCCACAGGTGCTATACGTCGAGCGTTTTCTCGATGCATTGCTGGGCAGCGGCGTCCCACAGACAGCAGAAGTGGCGCTATCAGTGTTGTACAGCCTCAGAACGCTGTCAAATAACGCTGGCGAATTGTCATTTACAGAGAATAATAAACGATTTTATGTACAAAGGTGACAGCAAACTATCTTTTTAAGTGGGTATGGTGACCAGTTAAAATTCTCTCCGCAATGGCGAGTGAGCAAATCGTGTCAGTGGACAATCGACACTAGTCCCTGTGCTCGTTTATGTCGCCTTAAGTTGAGACTCGTCGGCTCATGACTTTATCTAGTAAGTGTGGAGATATTTTTACTCCCTTGAAGAGCTACGAGAGGCCAAGGAAATTCTTTGGAAATTAAGTGACAAGGAAGTTCTTCCTTTGTTGGTTCGACGTCGCGACTCAGCAGCGAGGTCGAAAGTTGATGCCATACTTGATTACAAATTGACAGCACTTACAAAGCTTGTAGCTGCTGAGAAAATGTCCATTTTGGCAATTAATTCGCAGGGCCATCCCTGCGGAAACGTGGGCCATAAACATATGTGAACGAGTCAACGGCCTAGAGGGCAGGCTCAAGATGCTCGACGACGCGATGGTCAGCATCCAGCGTATAGGGAGTCGTCTATCTGCTCAAACGCCATATAACAGGCCGTCTTATGCTGCCGTCACAGCCACTGCGAAATCCGTTAGCAGTAAAACAATTACCAAGTCTGAAACCGCCACCTCAAATTTGGCACTCGCCTCTCAAAACGATGTGTTTATACACGAAGTCAATGCGCTTACCGATCTAAGTAACACTGTAGAAAGACACAAGAGAACATATAGCTTCTCACGCGGAGACCATATGGAGCCAGTGCATTTCTGCATAAGCGTTATTCAAAGTTTTCAATCCGTCTTGTGCAATGTAATTGTGTCAGGTGCATTGCTTGTGTGGTAACTGTAAATTTTTACGGTTGATGTGTTTCTAAAAGCAATTTCAATGAATGCATTCTGTGAACAGCAAGATTTGGGACCTTGCGAGTCGATTGGGTCCAGTGTCATTGTTTTCACCTATGAGAGCGACTATATTGCCGTTAGTCTTTAGATATACATGTACTCAGGATGAGGATAACTTATCTGACCATAGCCATTTAAACTGAAACGTAGCATATCCAGTGAGATTATGCATTCTATAGCCGATTAAAAAGAGTTTCAGCGGTTATAAAACCTATATGAGCGGTTTTTTGTCAAATGCCAAACTACCAACATCTGTCACGACATGTACCATAGCTGGCTGTAAAACGCATAATGGTTGACAAATACTTCACTGACATAATGCATGTGTACAAGCTGGAATCCACAACTCTTTTGCAAAGGGTGGCCGAAAGAGATTCGCGGGTGGGGGAGAACACGTCGCGCTAGCTAGAGAAAGATCGATATTCTGGAAACGTTTACGGGTGGAAAATGGTAGCCCTTGTGTTGGTTTCCCTATGACATTAAATTCAAAGCTAAAAGGGATGACAAGCGAGTTTCACGCAGCGTATTTTGCAAACAAGAATAAGGTGGCAGGAGGTGAACAATAAAACTGCATGTGTGCCGTCTCCTGTTGATAACGTTCAAGGGGACGAAGGTATCTGCTCTTTGTTTAAGGACAAATATGAAGAATTGTATAATAGCGTATCTTACGCTTCAAAATCTGAATTGTCAGAAGTTCAGGAGAGCTACTCTTAATGAATATTCATTGCCAGTGCAACGTGGGCAATTGTATCGCTTGTCACTTAGCAAATGTAGATTAAGTAAAAAGGGCAATGGATAGGCTTAATAAAGGAAAATATGGTGCAATTGACTCATTTTCATCTGATAATATGTATATCCATTTGGCATTGTTATTAAGCGTTAATATGTCACATATGTATTCCCCGTGGGCATGATGCTATCCACACTTGTCCCTATCCCCAAGAATAGGAAGAAATCGTTAGCGAAAACTACCGATCCATAGCCATCAGTCGCGTAGTAGGGAGATTACTTGACAATATTTTGATTGAATCTTACGCTGATATTCTTTCTTCATACAAGTAACTTGCAATTCGGATTCAAACTCATTCGACTGCGCTATGTACATTTGTTCTCAAAGAGGTAATTCAATACTATGTTGGTCATGGCTCTCCATGTTATGGGATGTTATTATATGCCTCTAAGGCTTTTGATCGCGTTGACTATATTAAACTGCTAATGCTGTTACGCAAGCGAGGCATGTGTCGCGACAAAGATAACACGATGTTAAACATGTATACGCAGCAACGATTGCGCGTGCAATGGGGTAATGAAATTGCGTACAGCTTTAGCTGTAAAGACGGCGTGAAGCATAGCGCAGTGCTGTCTCCGATTCTATTCCGTGTTTGTATGGATGAACTACTCGCCCGACTGTCACACACTAATGTTGGATATCATATTGGTCATACATGTGTTGGGGAACCTGATATTGCTGATGGTCTGTCATTAATTGCACTCTCATCGACCGCCGCCAAGATAATGCTTGAAACATGTGAGCAATTTGCGGCTGAATAGAGTGTCGTTTTCAACTCAAATAAGAGCAATTTATTATTTTTCAATGATAATCTGTGCGCTGTAGATTTAAGACTGAATGGTTGCTCTATTCCTATTAGGAAAAATGATTTGCATCTTGGTAGCTATGTCGGTAATGACTGTAATACTAATAATATGAATGTAGCATGTTCTATTTTAGTGTCACTGACACATTTGTTGATGTCAAGGTTTGAGGCATGCAATGTAGATTTTAAAAACAAGTTGTTCTATAGTTCCTGAACAAGTTTTTATTGCTCTTATTTATGGTGTTTAGACCACTGAGTTTTTTTGCCGAACTTGGCGACAATGTATTAGGCGTGTCTGGAAGCTCCACCCACAAGCGTGTTCATTATACTTACATCTTTTTACAGGTCAACAACCAATCATTAAACAATTAATGAAGCGCTTTATCATGTTTCTATGTAAATACATAAGTAGTGGTAACAATGTGTTGTCGTTTGTGAGCAGACTCTGCGCATTTATTAATTCCATTTTGGCTTGCAATCTGAGAATTGTAATGTCCGCCATTGGTATCAGTACTAACGCTATTTTCTCAGCAGATATCACGCCGAATGAGTACCTACTTAGGTTGAGTGACAATGAATGTTTAAACACTATTTCATTATTAAGAGAGCTCATTATACAACGCTACGTCCACAATTTATAAGTAACGATATTAATCTATGCGTTTGTATGTACCAAATGAAAACTATATAAAAGAATATATATAGACACACACACACACACACACACACACACACACACATATATATATATATATATATATATATATATATATATAGAGAGAGAGATATAGATATATAGAGATATATATAGAGAGAGAGAGATATCTAGATATCTATATAGAGAGATATATATATAGATAAATAAATATAGATAAGAGAGACTATAGAGATATATAGATATAGATCTATATAGATATATATATAGAGATATCAGATATATCTATAGATATACATAGATAGATATATATAGATATATATATAGACATATATATATATAGAGATATATATCCTCTCTACATAGATATATATATATATATCTCTATATATATATATATATATATATCTATATATCTATCTCCTATATCTATATATATATATATATCTCTCTATATATATATATATATATCTATATATATATATATATATATATATATATATATATATGTATATATAGCGATGCTGTAATATTTTTCTGTTATGACATGTTTCGGTGCTCATATATTTCATATAAAGAATTTATAGCTTACAATTATTTGAATAATTAACCTATTTGATTGTTATTTTGCAACCATGTGTCAGAGAGATAACCACCCAACACAGATTCTGCTTCCACGTTTCTCATATTCCCGGCGATTAAATTCAGTATATTAACAGAAAAATCTACTTGGAATCGTCAATAATGAAACGAGGGGACCTTAGATTTAGCCTCGTTACCGTTCTATTAAGACAAGATAACACTTTGAAATAAATGGTTTTGTATGTTTGCGGTAATTTGATACATTCTATTATGTACCAACAGATCGTCAAACTTTAATCCCGCTCTACCTTAATTGTTTCGGTAGCCATCAAAATAGAGCTATTGATAAATCCTACATATGTAAAGCCGTCTGTATAATACAACACGCTTCAGAAACCTTCCAGAGTTCTTGTGAACGAGCGGCAACAACTTTAGGTCCATACATCGTAATTAATGAGACAATAAGATCGACAACCCATTGTTTAGTAATGTTAATGTTTGATTCGGTTAACTGCTGATATTCACGCGTCATTCTCTGACAAACGTGATGCATGTATGATTTCTTTGGGGCAGTCTGATACCAGTGATACCGGGCGTTCTCAGTGAGATTGTGGGACCTGTAACGAATTCATTCAATACCGCTATGTCATGCATAACAACAATAATATTACATTGCAAAACATCAGACAACACTAGTATCGTTGACACCTCAGCCATGATCCGACTAGCTAGTGCAAATGTTCCTTGATACATCAATCTTGATGATGACGATGGAAATTATTCCAGAACTACATGAGACTTCCTAGCCATATTTCCCAATTGTCTCTGCTGCTTGGAAAGACAACAGTTCACGACTTATCAAAAAGTTGGTTATATAGAGTTGACAACCCCGGAGATGCCGCAGATTTCAGTTTGTAACTGCTATTTGTGTTTTTCTATCTGCGAATTGGGGTTAGATGTCTAATTGTCAATGCAGCATCAATAATTCTTTGCTTTGGCATATCAAATGACCACACTTATGGCGACAATTCGTATATCTAAACACTATTTACAACTGATTCATCACATACTTATAAACCTGTTGCTTATTTGATATAACTACTACCGAACACACATTAGCGGTATATGCAGCCGGTATTTTTAGATAAATCAACATCAGATTCAATCCCAGCCATTTTTTCACGACAAACTAACCTGTTGGTGAAGTGCTGGTTATATGACATGCATGAGTACAGCATTGGCTTAATGTTAACTTCCCATGCTCTAGCCAATTCCACCAAATCGGTCCAAATATGGCGATTTGCTGAGTCAGATATAGATGCCTTATGGCATTGTGATTTACTCATATAAGCCTCATTTGCATGACACAATAATTGCTCAAAACGCAATGCCCTTAGTGTTTTTTAAACGGTACATGTGTCTCTTAATAGATGTCGGCGACGCCAAGAAATCGTCATAAATGAATGAATCAAATAAGTTTCAAATATAAAAACCTGCTAGCATATACTGTTTAATTGTTATTGCCCTACGACAAAATCCGGTTACATGAAAGCAACAATGACGGTCTGATTTCTTATTTCTGATGCTTAAGGTCATTTATGTGCGCCTTTGCTCCACTAAGAAACCACTCATAAAAACTCGCGAAGTGAAGTGCTTGATAAGCTATACCAGCAAGTGGCACAACAAGGCAACTAGGAACTGTTCAGTAGTGACTCCCACAATTTGCTGTCATTCAAACCAAGTAGATTTCTTTCAACTTACACATTCTTTTATTGGCTTCCAGAGGAACTCTCACAAGAAGATATCAAGCCCCGAATGGTGGAATCAACACTAAACCAAAGAAATAATTGCATTGCTAACAGTTTGGTGCTTGTAATCTTTACGTTTTGTGTACACAATCAGCCTAAACTTTTCGCCGCTCCTCGTGTGATTGATTCTTATGAAACAAATCATTAACTTTATTTGGCCTGCAAATGCTTTGCTCGCAGTTATAATCGACCAATAAGGTCTATATGGAGCCATCCAATGGGTTGTATTTAATATACGGTGTCTCGCCTCTCGTACATGGCTTCCATTGCACATCAATAGAATGGTAAATACACCAAACTCCGATTTACCATATCATAATGATAACTCATGCGCTCGAACGTATGTGACCTCTAGTTGCCGTTCTACACTGGTGCCAATGAACCCTACGATAATGACTAGAACATAAATGATCTTCATAGTAAATTTTATATTATTACTATTGAAAAATATTATTGAAAGTAATTGCTTTTGATCGTAAGGAAAAATTATCTACACGCACTGTGCCATTTGATTCCCAAGCAGACACTGAATATATGATCTTTTATTACCATCTGTGCGATTGTCCTTCATTAACTGTGCAACTATGTCATTATTTTGTAACTGCATACCAATCTCATAGTCAGGCATGTAATGTCAACATACGTCATCACACGGGTTTCTTTTTGGCACACAGGCAATTTCAACGGAATATTGAAGTACGCTATCTGAGTCAACGATATGAATAATAATTATTTGCTTTTTCGTCGTTTGGGATTTATTGCTCAATAGCCAAAATTGCCCATTTCACAAATGGCATTTCATGGGCTCTTGAATAGACTGCAGTGCAATATATATATATATTCCATAGTATACTGCACACTTTTGATGAGGATGGTATGTAAAGGGTAATTCGGTAATATATGTATATATAGTGTTGCCTAGTTGACGAGAAAATTATCAAAAATGTGTTTTCTTGACCATAAAAAAATGAACACTATTTTTGGCCTCCCTTCTACGGACAAGCTATGTGATATCCTGGTCAAAGATAAGAAGAATTACTAGATTGAATAGTTACTGTAACGCAGCTATCAATCATTGATTACTGATAGTTCTATTGCATTTTATCGGAATCGGGTGTGGAACTGGAATGATAATGCAAGCGATCATATTAGACATCTTGTCCCGCGCCTATCACGAGTGAACTGTCACAGTGGTGAGTCCAATTAATCGATGTCTTACGGGCACAGATTTACTATGGTACGTGCTGGGATGTGTAACTCTTATAGAAAAACACAATTCATCTATATTCAACGTACAACAGTATTGCTGTAGGCTGTAATCTCGTGTACTTCAGGAGTTACTTAAATGAATGAGCAATTGCTAGTCCTCTATTTGACTATTTTCGATATCACTAAGTTGGCGCGCGTTCAAGCGGCAAAATTGGGTGTCTTGTCGCTTGGGACATAATATGTCAAGTAGTCGAATCCATGCTTAAAGCTGTGGAGATTATCATTGGAATCCAAGAAGTCATGGGTTACCTTCTCCTCTTGTACATGATTTGGTTAGAATTTTTCCGTATGTTCTTAAGGTAATGCATGATATGTTTCAACAAACTGCGCTCAAAGGAAAACAAATCGGGGCTTGCGTAATAAACCTCGTGATTTAAGACGACAAGTGCATGCAGCATTTGTGTTTTAACTATTTGCTTGAAATATTTAACTTTGCTTGACTATTTCCTATTCTATTCGTGGTAAAAGATTAGTGTACTATATTCCGCACCAGATTTCCCTGGTTCGTTACAGGAATAGGAAGTGAAGACGGCGCGGCTTTGCTTTGTGTCATATATGAAGACCCGTGTTCGATGCACCGATTCCAAGATAACATTTATCCGCTATTGCAACAATAATTGGTCCTGTGATGAGATATTGGCTCCCAATGTCCGACCTTCTCTGATATGTCGGTCGCTTGTTGTGACCACTTTATTGTACCTCCTGATGTTGACGTCATGTAACCTTAAAAAACAGTATACCTTTAAGCACCTAGCTGCAATCTATAACAGCATGCGGTGGCAAAATAGACTGGATCAACTGCATAACTTCATCGATAGAAATCGGGCATCACTTTAAACACGCCTCGGGCGATGCCACTAGATGTAATCTGAAATCTGAGGTCATCGTGTGGTCCAAATATGAGTAGACTCGGGGTCGTAAATGGTGGTAGTATCTTTAGGGACATGCAGCACTAGATTTGCACACACTTCACTATCTTCCGTTTGTGTGAATCCAGCCCATGAATAAAGATGGGAATATGCATATCGTAATCAGTGAGATAACAATGAGTTGGCAAGGTTTACTTAAGGAGCATATTATAGAAATATATCGAAGTATTTTTACTTACCAATAAATATGTGCTTTTGGATTATTTGGCCATTCTTTCGGCTAAAATTTCTATCAATCTTAAACATATTGAATAATACAATGCTGCATTACTATTCACGACCTTTGGTTGATTTACATGACCATTTCTAGTTGTTGATATGTACAGCTGCCGCTGACAGAGACCCTAATAATTGATCTTGCACGTTTTGGCGGTCGCACGTGGTACTGTGGTAGTAATACACCATTGTCTGTATTGACGGTATAAAATGATGCAATGCCAACCGCCCTGCTGATATTTCCCCCTGCGACCATTTATTATTGGATTGTTTTGCTAAATTGTTGAGTACATTTTCATTGTTTAAACAATCTTCTTGATATTTGTTTTTGGCAGCAGTACCATGCATTTGTGAAAATTCACAATAGCAAAGCATATTCTTTTCAACATATGTAAATGTCGGTTATGTACATGCGATAAATAGGTTGATTAATTATGTACATATGTTATTCATGCATCGCTGGCTTTGATAGCGTGTAAATTCCCTGGTGTCAGTTAATATCTAATTGGAAATATTTTGTTACAATAGTCCATGCGAAATCCATCCTAAACCACTTTGACTAACCTCATCGTGAGATATATCACATTATATGAAGTACATACGTCATACACACATGCGATTAAATTTGCTCAAAGAATCGCAAGCTCTCGGTTTCCGAAGCAAAGCTTCCAACCACCGTGCCACTTGATGGATCGATAAGATCAGCAAGAATCGTGTTAACAGACATACCAACAGTTATGTGTTATATGTTACTACAAAATACTATAAAAATAGATAAATAAACAAAAAGGTAAATCAACATGGTTGAGAATGACCAAAAAGGGGATGGGATATAAAACTGCGAACAATAATCATATGACATATCACCGCCAGCAGATTTACTGAATCAGAGCTATCCAGCCGCTCACCCATGAGAAATACATATAAACGAGTCGTAACCCACAGCAAAAGTTATCTCCTTTTTAGTCGTCTTTAAAAGCTCTGTAACGTGGGTTGGTGCACATGACCCGGCCGTTTGTATGCATATGGGATCTCGCCACCCATATGATACGAACTCCTGTACCCCTGACCACCTCTTATTTGTTGCCTTACGATGGGGTGAGCGTTGCACTTGGAAAAACAAACAATCACGCGTAAGCTGTCGACTTCGTCCAACACGGGTAGGCCTCAGACCGCGGTGCCACTAGTCAGCGCGCGTACCATCCACCCATTAATACTCAATGATCGTACGCGCGATCAATAATTGACCACGAGTCCGCTATCATCTTACAATGCCCATTAGCGCAAAGTGGCATATTTTGCCATTTGCAATATATCATTTCAATAATTCAGCCAATCATCTCCGGAGAAACACAAATTGATCGAGATATTTGCTCTGCACTTGAAATGAGAGTACGTTAGGTTGCCTTAAATACGTTTAGATAAATATTTTGGTATGTTTATCGTGAATACCAGATAAATGAGCATCTAAGGCTGCGTGAGACATAACTGGTACTGCATAGGTTTTTTTGAATACGCTTGAAAACAAATAGATAATTCTTCCGTCGGTGCAATATTAAATTACGTCAAGCTTAGTGCCAGCCTGTATTATTGTCTTATTTTTAAACAATAAAATAGCGACGATAATTGTGATTGAAATGTTCTTAGTTGAATAGATTCCCATGACTAGTACAACGGCTGTCCATACGCCTCACATCTGCAATAAATAAGAATCAATTCAATCCTATAGTAAAGAAACTTGGATGCAACCACACTACTTATCCAGCGCTGCAACAGTAGTGTGTATTTCGTCGCGTTGTCTTGTTTAATGGTCAAAACCATCTTAGAAATTCCGATGACCGCATTTGTGGATAAATGAACGGATTAGTACAAAACCGTCAATATATCAGCATGCATATAAACCATAATGAAGCTGAAATATTATGTAAGCAAATTAAAGAGACATTATTAATGTCTAATTATCCACACACAACAATTTAAAAGGCGCAGATTTTCAGAAGATAGGCATCTTCAAAGCGTTATGTCTTATTTACATCGGTTCTCCACAACACAATAACACAAATCATCTTGATTCATTGTACATTTCGATCATTTATGCGTTAAACATTGAGGATGCAGGGAAGACGAACATACGTAATGAGAAAGTCGATAAAATATTATCATGCGCACAAATACCTGCAACTTGTCTAGTTCATGGAAAGCACATGTTATTTGAAAGCACATACCATACGATGTCGGATGTTAACTGCAGTTTGAACCGCAATGACATGTATTATCTTTGAAGATAAACTTGGACACATCGACAATATAAGCTTAGTAATGCTGTAATTTGCATCAAAGTAAACACTAACTTTGGATAAAAAATAAATACTATCTTTCGCCTCTATTGATTGGCGAGATGATGCATTATAGGAGGACATTTAACATTTTGAAAGCATATCAATAAAGCTGAAAAAAGTGCATGATTAATGTTATAAGATCATAAAATTCTGGTTCAAGGGATGCAAATTATATTTGAAACTGCATTCAATAAGAAATTGTCAGGGGTCGGTTGTCAACTGCAGTTTGGACCGCAATGACATGTTTTATCTTTAAAAATAAACTTGGACACAAAATATAAGCTTAGTAACTTGTATCGAAGTAAACATTAAACAAATACTATTTCTCGCCTCTACTGATTGACGAGGTGATGCATTACAGGAGGACATATGACATTTTGATAGCGTACCAATAAAGATACAAATTTGTGCATGATTAATATTATCAGATCAAAATATAGATGAGGAATGCTATCGAATCATAACTTCCTTAATCATTTATGATATTAATCTTTATTATCGCTCTCAGTCTTTGGCCTTTCTAGATTGGCGCCTGGTGCATTATAAGAGGACCTTTGACAGCGAATCAATTAAGCTGAAGAACTGTGTATGAGTAATTGTAGTGAGAGGTATTTCAATCAATAAAGAGAATTATCAATATTATCAGATCAACAAATGGGTAAGGCACATCAACGAATCGTGATTTACTAAGCATTTGTGATATTAATTCCAAAACTGCATTAGTCACGACGTCAAACACGGTAACCTGAGCGGAAAATCTTGAACTAGAACATACGACTAGAGGGCAAAATTACCATGCAGTAACATGGACGTAATTTTCCCTGTTCATGTCAAATTGTTAGGAGACAAATACATCCCAATCCAACATGCACCCCATTCATAATGATAATAACGGACCTGTACTAGAATGATAGTCACGCTGCAAAACACACGGCATATGATGAGTGCCCAAATTCAGGACCCAATCTTCACAGTTGCCCAGTAGGGAGTTGATTCATTGAATCCATTTAGCTTCAAAGCTACCTATAGAACCTATCAATAAATCAACATTTTTCAATAATGGCCGAGAAGCAACTGCTTGTGGGTCTTTGTAAAATATAAATCGGGTTCCAGAAATGATCAAACGACAAACCAATATCAGCGGGTCACGAATGTCCGTGTCACGTTAAGCATACAGTTATGTTTCAGGGGTTTGACGAACCTCGTATACCCCCACAAACCTTTATATCATTCCAAATGTATTCGTTGCCATTGCTATAATGTTCCTTTCTAGTGATTTTGCATTCAATGCAATACGCTAAGCATAAGCTTAGCTGATGGCTTGTGTGTGTTATTAATCCAATGGTAATCCGTTGGGACCCTTGATGAACACACTGACAATCGCATCAACAGCGGATTACAAATAGTTGCATTGCTTACGGGGACTACTGTACGCGTAAATATAAATCCATGGACCTGAAACAAATAAAATTATGTAAATGGAGCTGGCGTTGTGGCTGGTAGGGCATGTCGAGTTCATTATTGACACTTGTCAATGGCGTTTGTGATGCCCTGGGAAATACCATTTTTAATAGCTGGATAAAAGATGTCCGTGTTGAAAGAAAATTCCGATTCAGTTTAAATGATGCGATATGAATTGAAAATAAATGAGTAGTTACTACGTTATCGATCCATTAGAAAAACAAATATTCGGCAATAACATTAACTAAAATATATTGCCCATTGAAAACACATTTATAAGACAAACAACACGAATCCATCAGTTTGGCGATCGGGTTGCAACGTCATGTTCAAATGCATATTGTATATCCTAAGTTAAATGTAAATATACGCTCTCCATGGTCCGAAAACGCAGTCAATCTAAATTTAAATGATGCTTAAGGTATCGATACGATTTTAACAGACATGGGCAAGTGTGTCATTGGGAAACATCACCGGCCCGCACTTGCTAGGGGCGCTTGTAATATTACCATGATAATGAAAAGGGTACAGGCAAAAGCAAGTATAAACATAGCTGTAAATATTTCATTTGGTAATGCAAAACATGGCCGTTTGTTGGATATATTGACTTCCCGCACGTTGATGAAATAGCAAAACAATCTGACAGGTTTTATGATACACAATGTCAGTAACATATTGTTTCCCCGCTCACTGTATTGAACCAGTTAATATACTAATGTCGATCAATCTCTGTTACGGTTTCTAGATTCAGTCTCGGAAAATTATTCATTTCCCCAAATCAGGAGAGATCGTCAAAGGTGATTCAATAAATCTGTTTACTATAGCAACTGGTTAAAGTCATAAAAATATTATTCAACAACTGTCTTCAATTTAAGGCACTCTAACACAGCATCAACTTACCATAAACCTTTGTGCAATAGATTACTGTAATTTCAGTTGCATCTGCATTGGCAAAGGGAATATAAAGCAAAACACTAGTCATCCACAAAAGCCGACAAAGAAGCTGACTTGCTCGACAATCTAATACACCCATTTATATTAAGTAATACATCCATTAATAGAGATTGTGCGACGCAACAGCTCACTAAAACCTTGAGCCAGGTATCAAAAGTCTATCTGAGATAAAGCTGACCAGCTGTGTTCCTATTTGTTAATATATGTCAGTTGAATATCAAATATCGAAATATAGGTATAAGTATGCTATTCCAGCATCAAGATAATTAATTGAAGACAACTGTTTTATGTTAAAACAAATGCATTCACTTTGAAAGTGGCGCGGAATAATTAACTATATGCATCACATTTACGATGAATATATTTTGCGACTGAAATGCCCAATATGTCTTCTGACACTTTCCTGAGCGAAAGTGTACCCATATAGTAAAGCGTGCTCTTCGATAATCCTTCACATTAATGAGCCTGTCTGGCACAATGAGACCTGCTGTATACGCTGCACACGACCAATGCGTGTACTCTTTGAAGATATTTAGTTTTACGCTGTTGAGCAACACAGTTTGCAAAATGAATGTCACCCCGAAGAAATAATTGGTTATAGCGGTGTTAAAGTTAAGCAATATTCGCCATTTAGCGCCATAGACTTCCAGTCAAGTGTGAAATAGTTCATTTGTCACTTGGAGGGATACACAGCGATTCCATAACATACCTGTCGTCGTAATCACTAGTTCAGAATATAGTCACAAGGTTCACTCATTATCCAACGCATTATCCAATTATGATTCCTCTTCTTCAAGGTGATACTCATAATGTTTATTGAATAGATGAAGAGAGGAAAATCGACGCATCTTGTATTTGAAGGGATAACGATGATTATCACATGTATATATTACGACGCATTATATATATATAGCAAACAGAAAGGCCATATTTTACAAAGAAGTACATACGTAGCTGACTATAACATCTTTCTGGATGCTGCTTATGGAGCCCGCTAAATGCATCGCTGGTCGAGGCACAGTTTCATTTGTATCGATGTCTGAGCAAAAACAATTTCGAACGAGCTGATTGTTACGCGAGAAACATACGTATTTATATATATGTTTATATATATATGTATATATATATATTTACATCTATATATAAATATACATATATATATCAATATATAAATATATATACATATATAGATATATATATATATATATACTTATATATATATATATATTTATTTATATATATATTAATATATATATATACAGCAATAGTCACGTATAAAAGGCGACCGATATTAACTTACTAACTCTCGCTCATGCTGCATGCCAAATTGCTTTATTGTAACGAGGATATTTTAGAACATTTGAGGAGAAATACAAAAACGCTCATCACTGATGATACCTCCAAAAGTCATAGCATCTTCCGAAATTGCACTATCATATACAGGTGATATATTCATTTTTCTTCTACATTAACCTGATTCATTAAATGTAGTTGCTAGACGTTTACAGAAATAATCAACTGTCGCTTCATCTTACATTTATATAGTATAATAAAGTATGGAAGCTTGAGTAAACGTTGTTTCTTGAAATCAATGCTACCATAAATACTCCTCCATAACAATAGACCGCGAAATGAAGCCTCTTCTCGAATTAATAACAGCCGCTTGTACTCTTCTTGCAATATGATATGCATAAGTAGGTCGGTATATTAATGTTTACTTGTTCATGCTATTGCAAATCCACCCAGCTTAATCACACTTAAGTGAACTGCTAAATTAGTGAGACCATCTGTCTTTGTGATTTATTCATGCGAAACTCATTGCCTAGTATGTACTCAAAATACAATGCCATGTATATCTATTGGGTTACGTTATAGTAGACGCAGATATTGCGTCTCGTAAATTGTTTGCCATTGTTAACTTCTATCGTATCGTTTTATTTCGGAAAACCATCATACCGAGTACCTCACATGGACTTGCTGGCTTCTACTGAATTGGATTATGCTATATGCTCATGTTATTTGGCGTCCAACAGCATAAATTTAGTGATCATAATGACCCAAATTGAGCATAAACGAGGTGTTTTAATGTATTACCCATCCTTTGATAAACTACCATTGCACGATACTGAATATATGTTACCAAGTAAAAACAAACACTACCGTGTCAGTTTCCCCGTGAGTATTTGCTGCGCCTTTTTATCTTTGCCTTTGCCATTTTTCTCCTGGAATCAGCTTAGAGACAAATATTGCATTTTCACTGTTCAAACACACAGACGCAAAGTGTTCATCACGCACAATTAAATGTATATGCCAATCAGAAATATTGTCTGTAGGTAAAGTATTTTGTGTTCATGCTCCGATAAGCCCATTAACAGTCCAAGTGTCTTCATGAACATCCTCGCGTTTCAAAGATGCTTTCGTGCCATTCTTACTGCTTATACATATACTTTCTTGATTAGCAATAACACATGACAATGAAAGGGCCATAACCGGCATAACCGATCGGCTGAGCTTTTTATCTCATCTACGAGAACTGCAAAGATTCTCAAAATAGAAGCAATCATTATTGCGTTTTTTCGTTATTTGGGTTTACAGCTTTCCAAATGACTGACCAAATTGCCTGCCCCATAAACGATGCACCCGCCTATTGTTTTCAAAAGAAACTTCCAAAAGCTAACAGCTGTCGAGAAGTTAGATAATACATGAGGCCAGGAAGATCAACATTAAAGTAAAGTAATATTTGTATTGCAAACAGTGTCGTGGCTGTAATCATGAAACAGAGTATACATAGTTAACATTGCGATTTCCAGTTAATTAATTAGATCCACATACTGTGGTTCATTCAATGCTTCACGTTATTTGAATTGCGAATTCTTTCCACACTGTTAGACTCACTTACCATGTTATTGTGAGGGGTATACAATGGTTCAGCACGTTCCTTAACATAATATACTGATTACAATTTCGATGATGCTTGGCATGAGAGTTTCAACGTTTAAGGCTTAATACAAAATCTCCAATTGTAATCAAAAGTGCAAATAACAGTGTATTTGAGCATGTCTGTGAATATATGAGTACCACAGCGGATCCCAACCTGCAGGTGTAAATCGATACAAGGCATTGTGATTTTTTTCATGTAACCAACTATGTAGGTTACAATTTTGTGGATGAGGCAAAGCAATTATTAGCTTGATATAATAGCTCGTTATCCAACATAATAGTCAAAAACATATGTTCTTAAGGATAGTCAGGCAAATGATGTACAATTTAGTCTCTGCCAAAAGTTATATGTCAAAGCCCTAAGGTCTCGACAAGGAAGTAAAGCTTGCAAGTCATATTGTTTCGATTAGTAATGGATATCACATCATGCATGGGGACCGTAGGAAGAAACATATCACTAAGACCCCACAATTGAAGCGCCAATTTCCAGAGAAGTATTTCGATAACTACACCATATTCAGATAATTAATCGAATCATCCAACGACACATTCATTCACTTATTAAAATACATCACGGCACACATATAACAGATTGTCATCCAAATTAAATTTACTCGATGTTTTAGGGTATCTTTAACATGCGCTTGTGGTATTATCATACCTAGACCAAACAATTAATGATTATACAATATAACACTGTTGATCAATGGAAAGGCAAACAGACTGCATGACGATGTTATACTAAGTAATCTACACTGGTGCCATATATATATATATATATATATATATATATATATATATATATATATATATATATATAGATAGATATATATATATATATATATATATATAGATAGATATAGAGATATAGATAGAGATATATATATATATTTATCTATATATATATTTATATATATATATATATATATATATGTATATATATATATATATATTCTATATATCTATATCCTCTATATATATATCTATCTATATATCTCATATAATATATATATATATATATATATATATATATATCTATATATATATATATATATATATATATATATATATATATATATATATATATTATATTAACATGTGTATGTGGGTGTGTGGGTGTTGTTGAGTGTGAGGGCATGTGTGTGTATGTGCGTGCATGTGCGTGTGTTTGTCTGGTATATTGATGTCTACATTTGTGTTTCGAACATTAGTTATCGATCAAGCTTTTAACCTACCCTCGTTCCCGTCGTGGAACCGGTGCATATTTACATCCTGAAATGATATTTACATATAACCGGTGGTATTGCATTACATGATTCGTGCGAAGTTGTTCCCAAAAAATGCAGCAACATGTCGCAAATGAATAAAATGTTTTTTAGTCATAGTCCTCGCAACATATATGTTGATCACATAGAGGCTCATTATTTGTCTGATAGCATTCTCTGAGTTGTAGGCTGCAAAATCTCGATATCCCATTTGATTTGTGGAACATATGCTGTTATCACTTATAAGTCGGTGTTTAAAGTAAATGTTTATTGCTTCCAATCCCAACCCTATGTTGTCGTTAATTTGACGTCCACATTAGGATGTACAATTTACCAATGCCTACAAACGACATAATTATAGAAGTCGAGACATTTGGAGCTAAGAACAATCATCGTGATAATGATGTGACGTGGGATCTTATAATTGGTACACCAAATACGTGTCCGTTTACCCTTGTTGGTCCAATTAGAGGATATCCCCTGGAGTGGCATTTAGCAATTCTCACTAATGACTCTCGGTTGGAAACTTTACTCCGTTTGCTGCATTGATGATTCGGAGATATTTTCTTCAGTCACATAATCATACGAAGAATCTGCTTCAAAATAATCATAGCGATTGTAGCCGATATGTCAACCACTTTTGTCCGCTATTTTTACTTGTCAGTACTTTTCGAACCAGGCGGTTGAAATCACTTTGTTGATTCCTTATCGTTTGTTTAGCTGGAAATACCCCGTTGCGGTCATTGGCACTACCATTGTTTGCTTTTGTGGATGCATTAATAGAAATGCTTTTGAAACATATCAAACATAGCGGCAGCTATTATCGCTACAGTACACGAACGGAATCATGTGGGACGAAAGTCACCAAGTGACGAATTATCTGCAGATGTTTTTTCAGGACAACATTTATATTGACAATGTTAACATTACCATTAGCGCGTGTGTAAATTTGAGCAGCATATTTAAACATGAAGCCCCGTTAGAGGTATATGTTTGAAGAGATGAGATCACTGCATCCCATAGTAGTTATTAAACACGGGATATCTTGAGTGTTACATCGACAACGCGTAACACCTTAAGCCAAGCAACAACTCATTTGGCCTACATTAGGCCTAACGATTGGTACAGTGATATCATCCGTTCACAATCCATGAACCAAACATTCTATGAGGCAGCAAAATAACGACTATAAACAAAACGGCTATGTGATAATGCTGAAAGATGTATCTCTCCTACGCGATCATTATAATGGGAATTCGAGAGATCATATTGTCATGAACATAATCTGATTGACCTCTTCCGAAATAATTCGACCATTTGTCAAGCAATGTAATCTGGAAGCTTTATTACACTTTTTATATCAGTTTGCAGAGCCATTTGTCCGCAACATTTGAATTATCAACATATAAACCGCGCTTAGGTCCTTCCATCCGCAAAGAGAATAAATCCAGAGAAATAGCATAAGAGGTCGCTTATCCATAAACCCTATTGCCCAGGGGACTCAATATGCATTCGAAGTTTCAATGCCAGTAGAAACGTATTATAAATATTCCCAAACCAGTTGTCACACAATGGGTAAAATCATGTTATCCGGGTCCGATCACCTGTTAGTGCTGACACGTAAAGGATAAGAAAAATAACTGAACTTTGAACGCTGCACTTTTCGAATAATAAATGGCCGGTACAATACATCATCGGCTTTTCTAATAACAAAGTAATGTTTGTAATGACCGGTCAATATTATCATATCCCTCTTTGTGAGGGCTCTCTGTAAAACCGCCCACGCATATTATCAGCAATATACAGCACAATCAGGAGTTTATTCAACTTTAGCCAAGTGTATTAACTTCCCTTTGATTTTAAACTGAAATATTTTTAAAAATGGGGAGCAACAATTTAGTTTCTGGTTAACGTTTCATGCATGGCTTTTGAAACAATATTCGCATGTCGTTACGCCGCAGAAAATCAACGTATTACTTCCAAATCAACAGGTTTTTAGGCTGGTGAAACGGCAATTATAAAAGGGTTCAAGTTTAAGGCGGATAACATAATATTCACTTTAACTCCTATTGTGCCTGAAGATATTCTTTTTATCCAATAAGAAGGCTTAATGTTTACAAATGTAAATAATTAACAGGACCAAGATCACACGATCGCTCCCGTATACCGCGCACACCGGTTGGTTAAAACTTCGTCGCCTCAAGCAACTGCTTTGATATTGCACCTGCAATATTCGAATAATGACATAGAGCTTTGTTTGCGGAACTTTATTTGTTATTGCAATGAGAAACTATGATATGCTACGCTATGTCGAACGACTGTACACACACATATATATGTACACGCACGCACATATTCATATTCATATATGTATATATGTGCATACATATGTATATACATATATATATATATATATATATATATATATATATATATATATATATATAGATATATATATATATATTTATTTATATATATCTATATAAATATATATATATATATTTATATATAATATATATATACATATATTTATATATATATATATATATACATATATATATATATATATATATATATATATATCTATATATATATTATATAAATACATACATGCATACATACATATTATATATATATTTATATATACATACATATATATATATATATATATATATATATCTATATATATACATATATATATATATTTATATATATATATATATATATTTATATACATACATAAATGTATATATCTGCGTATATATGGTGATATATCTATATGTACATATCTAAAAATATATATATATATATATATATTTATAAATATATACATATATGTGTATATATGTTTATATAAGTGCATACATAAATATATATACGTATATATATATATATATATATATATATCATATACATATATATATGTATATATATATTTTTATATATAAATATTATATATCTAATAATATATGTATATATGTATATATATATGTGCATACATATATATATATTTATTTATAAATATATATATATATATACATATATATATATATATTTTATATATATATATATATATATTATATATATATATATATTAATGGGATATATACATATTCCACCAAACAGTTAATTGGTGCCAGTACAATATATTATATGTAAAAACGGCTCATGCCAGTACGTATATGTAAACGGCTCATGACGTCGGTTAACTTTCATATTATGTTTCTCCAAGACAGTAACTACGTTATTTCTTAAGTCAAGAAACCTGCAGATGTGATATTTTACCTTTCAGAAGTCATCATTGGGGCTAAAATAACCCATATTTCATCCATATAGATATATATTATTGTGTAAAATGCCTTGATACGGTCGCGTTTAGTCAAATAACTTTCTGATATAAAGATTTCAGTTATAACGAAGAACAATAAGATCACCAGATTGAGCTAGTTTTAGCGAGTATATTAGGTGATGAATTAGTTCTTTATCAAACTCGCAGTTCAGCCATCGATTTGGTCTTTTAAATGCTAGAAAATATTTTTTTCCGAACGGCAGTCAGCTTATGTAGTTAAACAACGTATGTGAAACGAGGAAATTGGGTAGGTTTTACCAAAATTATCCGTAATTATCAATCAGTCTCTGACAACAAGAAACACACAGTTGCATTGCATAATATGCCGATGGCATTGATTATTGATGGTGATATTTTCAAAACATGGCTTCGACAGGAAATAATACGCTGTGGTACATCCCATGAGGAATTCCTTCTTATTGTTATGTGTATTAGAAAGGTTAGTACTTTATCTACAGATTTATTTGATCGCATGCACCCTTAAATTATCTTCTGATGAGCATGAATGACATATAGTGCAAAAAGCGTGTGTAAATAGCGATCAACAATAAGGGTGAATGAATTTGGTAGAAATAACGAGGACGCTACCAATGCATGCCACTAGAGGCACCACGGTTGCCATCCTTACTATAAACATGGGTGGTTAATTGTATGATTGATATGACAAATAACGTTTTCGATGAAAGTAACTCCTGCCCTATAATGAGAAAAACAGTTTGATTGATTCCGCCGTGAATGGATGTTCACCTTATAGTCCATCGCATCAGTGATATATGCCAGAATGTTTGCATGCATTTACTGGAGTTAAACACATATGTAAGTTTCAAATGGATAAGTGTTGTTGTAGCAAAACACATACCGCTCAATCGTCGTTGTTGAACTGGTCATATGTATGTTATATATGTAACGCGGAATATTACTTTGATTCCCCTCCCAGTATGCTCGAAATGTCCATCATGACACTAGCGTGAAAACGCACTATCTATCACATCTGTCGGATCGCCATTTATTGGGCCAGAGGGCACCCAAAAACCAATTTATATTTGCATTCATTTGCATCATAGCTCGCGGGCAATTTATATTTCGATCCAATAAATCCCGTTGAATAATGCCATAGCGCGTAAAAAATGATACGAAATTTAAGCTCGTTAAAGTTCCTGGATAACTTTCTGTTGCAGTCGATTTATAGATAAATATAGATTAAGCAGTGTAATATTTATAGGCCAAACCTCAGACTTTTATCTGACAAAAATGGTTTCGCTGTCATTTCATTGCCGTAATAGCGTTCCTAAAAGTGGCGGTAGTCAATTCAAGCGTCCTTACATTTGTTTTGCACATTACGATCGAATATTTGATATACCAAAATCGAACATGATGAAACTGTCGGCACTAAGCGACAGAGAGAACAGCTAAGTGGCTGGCTATTATGGATGAACCAGGTCATTTTGGGTTATATTACCGCTCGATATGTGCAAAAATGACTTACAATGGGCTCCAGTGCACCGTTTAGTATATCTAACCAATGAGCGTGATTAATGAGAGTTTATCGGCTAGTGTGTCCCAGTGAAACATTGTTTCCTGATAATAGGTTTTGTAAGGCTAAATTGTGGCTAAGATATTGTTTCCGATCGCCGGGCAAGAATACAATAGAAATGTCCCCGTAGATAATAGTTTATTATCATGCTGCTTCCTTTTTCCGGAAACATGCGACCGGATTCTCGGTGCAATACCACTATTTTGCGCTTGCAGAATTAGTTTATGACATATCACGACTTTACTCTCCTGTTCTTATCTGATTACGGCGGAACATAATATATTTCACGACTAAATTTGACAAATATATCTCGGATCATTAACTTGAGCCAATGTTTATCCATGATCGTAAATACTCTACCAGGTGACCAGCTGTATGCGCTCCGTGCGACAACGGCCTTTTGACACGATTCATTTGTATGATAATGAGCAGATCAGTATGTAATATCCAAATGATCTCGAAGAAATGATTATTAAAGTGATCACTGAATTTCATCTACGATCACTACGTTCACTGAGGTAAAAGTCATATTCTTAGCACATCCTTTGGCGTAGATCTGACAGTCTGTTTGTTGTACGATAAGTTGCCTCAAGCAAAGAAAACCGACTCGTCATTGCATATTGCGTTCTCAATCCACAACATAAATTGAATTGATGGGAAGCCTTATTAGCCTTATTTTTATCATATTGATAAAACGACTACAGTCTGTTGCAAAATATGACATGCTCTAATGAGACGCACATATTGGTTAGACAATGCGTGGTCTATGCGCCAATTATTGGATATCATTCATGCGTTTTTGCGGCAGTGGTTGTCCTTGGGACGTGGTCGTAGCACCGAATATTTTTGTTATGCCTTTTTTTGCGTTTGTAATTATCGTTTTTGTCCTGATATGGGCAAAGCAACGCTAAATGTTGCGGTGGGGTCGCAATTTAATTGACCATGCTTGTTAAAAACACCGCGAAACCTAATTGGTTCCTAAATAAAAAGCATTCAGTCGTTGGAATAGTCGAAATACACGAGCACCGTGTCTAAAAGTGCAAATTATAATCCCATACCCCATTTTAAAGCCTAATGTTCTAATGAACAACGGACTTTGTTCTGGTTCCTCCGGTTTTGACATAAAGCAACGCAATCTTCCACTACAATCCAATACCTACATATAGTATTGAGGGGAGTGATATGGAGTATTAACTGATAGAATGTATTTCTTCATGGAAGTTAATCAACGTTTTACTTGAATAACCTAATTGAGCTTCGTGTGGATGTAAGATGTGTATGTGTACTGCCATATATTGTACACGCTGACTTGCTATTCTGCGTCAATCGCAATATCGGCTTTGTATTAGTCATCACTTGCAAGCATTAAACGGTAGCCACCATTAATAGATTAGTATGTGCTAAGGGGAGTATGTGAGTGCAATGTTGTGCCTAATTGTCAATAACATTTCCAATTTACATTGACAAATACCCTGTGTATGGGATCCCATAATACACCATTACATTATATTACCCGTTATTGCTATGTTTGTCGCACCATTTGGCCCGATATGGTGTGCTTGAAACAGATCTCATTTTAAGATGATGCTTGAGTACAATGATAAAGCAATGAGTCCATACCGTATATTCATAACGTATGAAATTGTTCTTTGCTATAAGAATGCTAAGCAATCTTAGACACCATAAAGACGAGACCTAGTATAGACAATAGACACATTACTCCTCAGGCGCAAGCAATGAAACCAATATAGCAGCAAATGCAGGAAACAGAAAGCACAACTAGCTCACCCATGTCATTATTACGAAGCATAATTGAATATGTTTGTTTGCCAATAATAATAATAATAAGCAGAGCTTTTGTGGACTTAGTTTAATAAAACAGCAGTTTTGGCCTGTAATACATGGTGCTGATTTTACATTCAGCACTTGCTATGGTAGATAAAGTGCAAACAATGATGGATCACAAACAGCCAATTTCTTGCTCAATCCGATAGATCGACTGGGTGCCGAAGAAATGCGCCGCCCTGAATTTTGTAGATTTGTGCTGAGAAACCGGCTTAGTGATCATTAAATTGATTGATTGGTGTTTGGAAACCGGCATAAAAATCCATGACCATTCCATAAAGAATATTCCTTGCATATCGCTATAGGGTTGTTGAATCGTGCAGTACTTATCAAATCGTTGGCATGATAGCCTGATGCTAGTTTTCATGATTATCTCGCTTTTGAAAATCCAGTTTTTAGGCAGTAGAGCAAATGTGTCATCCAGTATGTATTGACGCGACATGAATATATCGTGATTAGCAATGAATGTTATCTATAAGCAAATTATTTTCTATGTCATCAAAATAAAGACCGCTGACGATTAATTTTTCAATACAATTTCGAATTACTGGATAGCCACATGGTTATAGAGGAAGGAATAAAAATTGATTTGTAACATATTGGGTAGAACAGCATTTACAGAATGTCTACTGCAGCAAACAGGGTTTTACCGATGATAGTAACTAAAGCATATTTTACAAAGAACTAGCTTAGTTTGTTATCATTGTGCCCCTAATGTTGATATATTTGTTCCAGAAATCATCTCAATACAAGAAAAAACAACATACCATTTCTTATAGCGTTGCTCGCCCTAGAGATATACATTGATCGGTTATATACAACGGTGGAAAGCTCCAATACTGCTGGTCACGGGAAAAGCAAGAGGTAAGTTCCTTAATAACCTTTAGTTGTTCTTGCGGTGTGAAAACCTATTTTATTCACATTGCAACGCAGTAGAACGAATAAAGAACATCAAACTACAGAATACATACCCTACCATTTAGTGATTAAGGAGGTGACAAAGTCCCAACCGCGACGGCTGCGTGGTAACTAAATGCGTTTCATTAGTAGAGTGCAATAAGCCCCTACACTCTCACAAGTCAGTACAGCCCATTGATAACATGACCTAAATGTACGTTTTATCAAGTCATGTGCCTGAAGCTGGTCATAAAACAACCGTGCTGCAAAAATGTAGTTGGAAGTTTCCAAGACTTCATCAATTATACTGTTAAAGATCTCGCTACACTTTCCGAGAACGCCATGTCAGCCACACAAACATATATCTGCATATGAGAGATCGACAATACCATTAAAAACCAATGTCACAGAGCGAAGGCGATGTGTACTAATGAAGCAAATGTTATTGAATGCATATTTCTAACGTAGGGTAAGCTTGGTTTGCAACGATTGCGAAATGTTTACATTGGTACTGAATTATCGTCAATCCGTGAATATGTTACTTGTATCTGACCGCGTCTGATTTTTATCCTCCTTGCAGTTTTGATATTGATTGGTAATTAAACTTTAATGTCTTCAAACTACCCTCGCGCCACTTACAGCTAACAATTAGCGCTATGTAAAAACCGTTCTTCTATCAAAAGATTACCCCTTTGCCTTTTACTAAAGAATCGATTTCAAGCAGATTAATATATCATGCTGCTTTAACACGTTCGGTGTCAATTATGATGATGACGTGAAGTATTTATGTTATGCGAGCAATCTATTAATGTAAGGCTTCAATTAAATCCTTGCTGTGATAAAACTAAGGAAGAATGACTAATATTATTCCCTAAGTTACAGAAGTAAGGATGGGGCTTGGGTGGACTATTGTATAACAGCTAGTGACGTATGCTGGATTCAATATTTGCAGAGGTATCTCACGGATCACAATAAGAATACTCTCTTTCGGCTAATAAATAACTAATAGATATCTCATGAACGTACAAGCTGGTGCCGCAGTTTAGTGCAGCCCAGAGACATGTTATGTAAAAAAAAACACGGAAAATATTTAATAATAGAAAGCTAAATAATGTTGATCAGCACCCTTAATACAATGGATAAGTTGATTACCGTGTCTCTATACAGCTGCGTTACTGGCATTAGACGCGGTAGTGGGATCCCTGCTAGATGTGCGCTCCTACGAGGTTTTAACACCTGACACCTGAGGCTTCCAAATTGCTGCGGTGTGCAAAGCAGATTGAATTACGCATATATATATGTATATATATATATATATATATATATATATATATATATATATATATATATATATATATATATATATAGATATATATATATATATAGAGAGAAATATATATATATATATATATATCTATATATATATATCTATATATATACATATATATCTCTATATATATATCTCTATCTCTATATATATAGAGAGATATATATATATATCTCTCTATCTATATCTATATCTATATATATATATATCTCTATATCTATATATATATATATCAGCGCTAAAGCGTTGGCATTATGCATCACGATGTGCATTTATTCCACGAAACAAGGCCAGTCGCTACCATATACCATATAACATGAAGTATGTTGCCATCTGAATACTCAGTGTATGTAGTCCTATGCAATAACACCGGTAACACTGCCTGATGCAGCTTCACTATACACCTTTGACGTTCCAATTTTGTAGTACAATATTGCCGTCAATATCAATAGGTTACTTCCCGTTATAGCTTGATCAAAGGTAATAAACTAAAAACGATTAAAGTTGCAGCAGCCCGTTGATATTGGCAATGTAGTAAAGACGTGTTAGTTAAAAAAACAGTAACATCAGGCATATCCGAGCGTCTGTTTAACATATATGTTCCATCCATATGATCCCGATGTCCATTAAATTAATCGGATAGGTTATAATGGCGTGATAAACAGCAATATTAACAAAACAAATACTACATACACCAATGTGATAGCTCGAGGAGGGGATCCAAAAGAATGTTTATCGTGCTGTATAGTTCAGGTTTTATACAATACACAGGTGAACTTATTTAAGCAGCGACAGGTCTATCTCGGTCCGCATGTGAAGTTGGGTAATGAACCATTAACATGCCTTCAATTCGAAATAATATAGACACTCAACACAATGCAACAACAATGTTGTTTACTCAATATCCATCTGCAAACTGGATCGCTCCACAAAGGCTAAAGCTTACTATTCGTGATCGTAACTCATATTGAGTTGTGATCATGTTCGACCCCTTAGGCAACTTTGATGTATGCGTTTTAAGCGTTCCTTCTGTTTGGTCCTTGGGTGTTCGGTTTCAATTTGGCACTAACCATACGGAGAGAAATCATTACAAAAGCGAAACAGGAGCCAAGCGAAAGATTCGTGAGACGAATATTGCGGCAACTGGTGTTGGAAGCAGGACTATGTTCCATGCAAACAGTGACAAAATATAATTGGCGTGGAAAGTGGGGCCACATGGCCAATTACAGAATCCAACCATTGGGGCACGATGCATGCTAGACTAGATGCATCATCATATACTGATTTCTTATTTAGCTTCTTTTACACAAGAGAGCACATTTTGCTAAATAACATTGTGCATCTGATAGCGGTATATCATGATTCATGATGCTCCCCCGATAAATCGCATCAAATGCAGTCAGTGTGGCACCAGGTTTGCGCAACAGGATGTGGTTTTGTTCCAAGTAATTACATTCATTAACATCCAAAAACTTTCAACGAATGATTTATTGATTTTAAAATAAATGACTGGCAGAGATTATCCCTCATATAACTGCATGCGAACAAGATGGTCACGTACGGTTCGTGGAAGTATGCTGATTGCTTGACTGAACCTACGGTATAATACATTATATATATTCATCCAAAAAGTTTGGATAGCTGAAGCTACAAGTTTTTCAATATCATTGAATGTATTGCATTGTTCGTAAAAACGATTTTACAGCACTCATATAATCTCATCATATACAATCGTTACTGAACTAAAACCAACAATTTTGCAGGTTAACTCGGTCCGTCTTGAGTGGCATGGTATGTATTTTCATGCTTATTTTCACCCTGCTGGAACAGCACCAAAATGTTATATTTTAAATATTTCATATAAATTGCTGGTGATGTGTCCGCTTTCTAATACAATCCAACAGATTTTAGTCAAAGGAGCCAATAATAATATATACACTTTGTAGGTCTTACAGTGAGGATCTATGTTTGTGGCTGCTGCAAATAAGAGCAAATAATCACACAGCGACACTTACTCAGGTCAGTAGATTTGTCCTAGGTAACGAGGCAAGCAGGACCACGGTATCCATAAATCATACATAATAAAACCTATAAAACTTATAGATCTTGCCTACAGTCAATGCTGTTAGTAATATCAATAGCCTCGTGGACGTCAAAGTGACAAACCTAGCAAAACTAAGTAATATTGACTTACTGACAATCGTGTTGTCGTCGATTCGTCAGTATTCGCGAGACGGGGTCTCACATCTTTATATGCAAATCTCATCGGGTTGAATGCAACCAATACATTTGTATTTACCGATTGTCAGCAGATCGGAAAGTAGCGTACCTCATTATTTACATTTTGTAATATTCCAACCATAGAATTATTTAACAAGAATATCCATCTTTCAATTCTTACATAAACATTGTAAAGAACATTTGTTCTGGCAGGGTGTAAGGATGCGGGCTGAAAAAGCGACACTAGAGCCTACGGGAACACATCCCAAACAAGCAGTAGTTCCCGGGCTTCATAATTACGTGTCGCGTTGACATACCTCAATAAACTATGAGGCAGTGCATTATGTACCTTGATGCATTTGTTGTTGGTCTATATAATTATCTTAGGGTTCATATTCGCTATACCAACCACTTGATCCGCATATTGGTCACCGAATTATGAACGTTTGCCTCATGCCATAACTTAAGCCGGTTGCTTGCAAACCATCTACAGCTGAAATAATATTAAACTGGAACAAAGTAAAATAACATTGGAAGCATTGTTATCCAGCCATATTGTCTAACACATGTATGTCGATTATTTCAATGCATCACATGGAATTGATTCAAGAATGCAATGTTTAATTTCCGAACAATCGTTATTATGGGATATGTTTATTCAGGTCTAAGGCAACGACAAAATACTAACACAATCACAATTTTCTATATATAAAGAAATACATTGTTATAAGCCACCTTAATATCCAATTTAATCAAGCATTTGCCTGTACATCATGAAGGGCATGGTACGGTAGATCCCGTTGCAACAAATAATAGGTGTCTTTTGTCAACTTGGCCCATGGAAAGACCCTAGTGGTAATGACATATTTTTTTAACCAAACATTCGTGAGTTTAAAGTAATTGCACATGACTTACGCTGTGATACGATCAATAATTGTCCTTTGTGAAGACTGATGTGAATGACGATTTGCTTTACTTACCACGTAAATTCTCGCGTTGAAACGGATCACAAGCCTTTACTGCTTGCTGATTGTACCCCGACAGTAGAGCAATCATATGAGAATGACTGAACATGTCTGACGTGATCAATGACGACTGACAACCTATCAACAAGATGAATGAATTTTTACCTCTATCAAAGGGTCAAACCAGAGGTCGTGAATATATCAGTGGACAATGGTTATTTAAGATGACGTCAATTCCGTATCTAGTCCTTTGGTTGCGACTAACAGAGAAAAGCATCAATTCAAGGTACTGAGTCCCTATAACCTCGCTTATCAATCATAATGAAAAAAGCTTTTTCGCTAGGCGTGCAAATGGTTAACTTCCATTCGCATCCAACTGCCGAGCTCTGCCGTGCAAATCAAATCAAAATATGTATAGAATTGCCCCAATAAGAAGTCATTTACATTTTATGCTAAACCGCAATCGGAGATCCACACCACTGCAGCTGCCCATCTTGCGCCTTCTTTTGTCGTCGACAACAGAAAGGAAAAAGCCCAGATTGCATAAGTGGTATTTTATGGTCAGATAATGCAGGATACTAAATAGATGCCGAAGCTCAGGTAATTACGGTATCAGCCAAATCGACCGCATTTACATTCACATGTCATTATCCTACATGCTACCTCGACCACTACTATGATATCAGGGAAGTCATTGAATCAGCAACCCGTTAAAAGTCACTTTTAACGGGTTTAGCGTCGGGTTCGATGGGTTTGGGGTTAATTTCCCTTTCCACATGGTGTTTCAGAAGGTACTATGATATGCCTATCAGTGATTGCTCTGTAAATTGGTAACTCATTAAATGTCACATTTGCAGAGAATATTTTAATCAATATATCAGACAATAATTGATACAGTCGATTTAACAACAGGTTGAATATGTTATATGGCAAAAGGGTTAATTTTCATCTCCACTTTGTGTTCCACAAGCGGCTGACCAAATGAAGCCATGAAAACGCTTAGTAAACATCGTGCTAGCTATAAACTTCTCATGGTTTATTGATCTGAACGCATCATCTGATATGAGTCATCATAGATCACTAGCATCAACATCATGCTGATCTCATGTGTGGTTTCGAACGTCCTGGTTGTCTTACTGTGCGTTTGACCATAAATGTATTGTAACTGAAGCACCACCACTACCACATATTCAAGAGTACAGTTGCCAACGTGTACTTAACCATATCCACATGTGGCCCGACTTGACGCATTGAGACTGCTCGTCGTCCAACAAGATTTTTGTCAATCCGAGCCACCAGCTAACTGTCGGTTTCAATGGTTCAAGTGTCATTTTGCAGATTTAGTCTCGCAACGAGTAAATAAATTTTTTGATTGCTGGAGATAACAAAACAATATCAGAAGCAGTGGTAATTTTGAACTGTGTGTGGAACCAATAGTGTGGCGGGGATGCCATCATGAAATATTTGCCGTGTCAACTACGACCATAATGATTGTTTTGTTAATGTCCGCCTTTCGAGGAATTGTGTCTGGCCGCCACATTTGAATCAATATAAAGTATTATGCAGATGCTCTGGGGTTTTTACGGCCTGCAGTTTACCTTTTATTGTGCCGTATGTGACATTACACCGAAACAATGCCTATATTTATGTACTGAAGTCCTCTGTACGTTTTCCTGGTTTATTAAATCTGTTTTTGTAAAGCGTAA
>CM067350.1:37597801-37697367 GCA_034190875.2 Urechis unicinctus | reverse complement strand
TCTGGTATATTGATGTCTACATTTGTGTTTCGAACATTAGTTATCGATCAAGCTTTAAACCTACCCTCGTTCCTGTCGTGGAACCGGTGCATATTTCCATCCTGAAATGATATTTACATATAACCGGTGGTATTGCATTACATGATTCGTGCGAAGTTGTTCCCAAAAAAATACAGCAACATGTCGCAAATGAATAAAATGATGTTTTTATTAGTCAGAGTCCTCGCAACATATATGTAGATCACATAGAGGCTCATTATTTGTCTGATAGCAAAATCTTGATATCCCATTTGATTTGTGGAACATATGCTGTTATCACTTATAAGTCGGTGTTTGAAGTAAATGTTTATTGCTTCCAATCCCATCCCTATGTTGTCGTTAATTTGACGTCCACATTAGGATGTACAATTTACCAATGCCTACAAACGACATAATTATAGAAGTCGAGACATTTGGAGCTAAGAACAATCATCGTGATAATGATGTGACGTGGGATCTTATAATTGGTACACCAAATACGTGTCCGTTTACCCTTGTTGGTCCAATTAGAGGATATCCCCTGGAGTGGCATTTAGCAATTCTCGCTAATGACTCTCGGTTGAAAAATTTTGCTGCATTGATGATTCGGAGATATTTTTTTCAGTCACATAATCATACGAAGAATCTGCTTCAAAATAATCATAGCGATTGGAGCCGATATGTCAACCACTTTTGTCCGCTATTTTTATTTGTCAGTTCTTTTCGAACCAGGCGGTTGAAATCACTTTGTTGATTCCTTATCGTTTGTTTAGCTGGAAATACCCCGTTGCGGTCATTGGCACTACCATTGTTTGCTTTAGTGGATGCATTTTATTGAAACATATCAAACATAGCGGCAGCTATTATCGCTACAGTACACGGAATCATGTGGGACGAAAGTCACCAAGTGACGAATTATCTGCAGATGTTTTTTCAGGACAACATTTATATTGACAATGTTAACATTACCATTAGCGCGTGAGTAAATTTGAGCAGCATATTTAAACATGAAGCCCCGTTAGAGGTATATGTTTATAGAGATGAGATCACTGCATCCCATAGTAGTTATTAAACACGGGATATCTTGAGTGTTACATCGACAACGCGTAACACCTTAAGCCAAGCAACAACTCATTTGGCCTACATTAGGCCTAACGATTGGTACAGTGATATCATCCGTTCACAATCCATGAACCAAACATTCTATGAGGCAGCAAAATAACGACTATAAACAAACGGCTATGTGATAATGCTGAAAAATGTATCTCTCCTACGCGATCATTATAATGGGAATTCGAGAGGTCATATGGTCATGAACATAATCTGATTGACCTCTTCCGAAATAATCCCGACCATTTGTCAAGCAATGTAATTTGGAAGCTTGTCATATCAGTTTGCAGAGCCATTTGTCCGCAACATTTGAATTATCAACATGCAAACCGCGCTTAGGTCCTTCCATCCGCAAAGAGAATAAATCCAGAGAAATAGCATAAGAAGTCGCTTATCCATAAACCCTATTGCCCAGGGGACTCAATATGCATTCGAAGTTTCAATGCCAGTAGAAACGTATTATAAATATTCCCAAATCAGTTGTCACACAATGGGTAAAATCATGTTATCCGGGTCCGATCACCTGTTAGTGCTGACATGTAAAGGATAAGAAAAATAACTGAACTTTGAACGCTGCACTTTTCGAATAATAAATGGCCGGTACAATACATCATCGGCTTTTCTAATAACAAAGTAATGTTTGTAATGACCGGTCAATATTATCATATTCCTCTTTGTGAGGGCTCTCTGTAAAACCGCCCACGCATATTATCAGCAATATACAGCACAATCAGGAGTTTATTCAACTTTAGCCAAGTGTATTAACTTCCCTTTGATTTTATACTGAAATATGTTTACAAATGGGGAGCAACAATTTAGTTTCTGGTTAACGTTTCATGCATGGCTTTTGAAACAATATTCGCATGTCGTTACGCCGCAGAAAATCAACGTATTACTTCCAAATCAACAGGTTTTTAGGCTGGTGAAACGGCAATTACAAAAGGGTTCAAGTTTAAGGCGTATAACATAATATTCACTTTAACTCCTATTGTGCCTGAAGATATTCTTTTTATCCAATAAAAAGGCTTAATGTTTACAAATATAAATAATTAACAGGACCAAGATCACACGATCGCTTCCGTATACCGCGCATACCGGTTGGTTAAAACTTCGTCGCCTCAAGCAACGGCTTTGATATTGCACCTGCAATATTCGAATAATGACATAGAGCTTTGTTTGCGGAACTTTATTTGCTATTGCAATGAAAAACTATGATATGCTACGCTATGTCGAACGACTGTACACACACATATATATGTACACGCACGCACGCACATATTCATATTCATATATGTATATATGTGCATACATATGTATATTCATATATATATATATATATATATATATATATATATATATCTATAGATATACATATATATATATATATATATACATAAATAATTATATATATATATATTTATATATAAATATATATATACATATATTTATGTATATATATGTGCATACATATATATATATATATAGCTATGTATATATACATACATATATATATATCTATTTATTTATATATATCTATATAAATACATATATATATATATATACATACATAATATATATATATATTTATATATAAATACATATATACATATATTTATATATATATGTGCATACATATATATATATATCTATATATATACACATACATATATATATCTATTCTTTTACATATATATACACATTTTTATATATATATATTTATATATACATGCATAAATGTATATATCTGCGTATATATGGTGATATATCTATATGTATATCTAAAAATATATATATATTTATATGTTTATAAATATATACATATATGTGTATATATGTTTATATAAGTGCATACATAAATATATATAGGTATATATATACATATATTTATATATATATTATATATATATATATATATATATATATTTATATATAAATATATATATATATACATTTATATATATATTAATATAAATGGGAACATTCCACAAAACAGTTAATTGGTGCCAGTACAATTATTATATGTAAACGGCTCATGACGTCCACATTCGGTTAACTTTCATATTATGTTTCTCCAAGACAGTAACTACGTTATTTCTTAAGTCAAGAAACCTGCAGATGTGATATATTACCTTTCAGAAGTCCTTATTGGGGTTAAAATAACCAATATTTCATCCATATAGATATATATTATTGTGTAAAATGCCTTGATACTGTCGCGTTTAGTCAAATAACTTTCTGATATAAAGATTTCAGTTATAACGAAGAACAATAAGATCACCAGATAGAGCTAGCTTTAGCGAGTATATTAGGTGATGAATTAGTTCTTTATCAAACTCGCAGTTCAGCCATCGATTTGGTCATTTAAATGCTAGAAAATAAATTTTTCCGAACGGCAGTCAGCTTATGTAGTTAAACAACATATGTGAAACGAGGAAATTGGGTAGGTTTTACCCAAATTATCCATAATTATCTATCAGTCTCTGACAACAAGAAACACACAGTTGCATTGCATAATATGCCGATGGCATTGATTATTGATGGTGATATTTTCAAAACATGGCTTCGACAGGAAATAATACGCTGTGGTACATCCAAAGAAGAATTCCTTCTTATTGTTATGTGTATTAGAAAGGTTAGTACTTTATCTACAGATTTATTTGGTCGCATGCACCCTTAAATTATCTTCTGATGAGCATGAATGACATATAGTGAAAGAAGCGTGTGTAAATAGCGATCAACAATAAGGGTGAATAAATTTGGTAGAAATAACGAGGACGCTACCAATGCATGTCACTAGAGGCACCACGGTTGCCATCCTTACTACATAAACATGGATGGTTAATTGTATGATTGATATGACAAATAACGTTTTCGATGAAAGTAACTCCTGTCCTATAATGAGAAAAGCAGTTTGATTGATTCCGACGTGAATGGATGTTCACCTTATAGTCCATCGCATCTGTGATATATGCCAGAATGTTTGCATGCATATTAAATACATATGTAAGTTTCAAATGAATAAGTGTTGTTGTAGCAAAACACATACCGCTCAATCGTCGTTGTTGAACTGGTCATATGTATGTTATATATGTAACGCGGAATATTACTTTGATTCCCCTCCCAGTATGCTCGAAATGTCCATCATGACACTAGCGTGAAAACGCACTATCTATCACATCTGTCGGATCGCCATTTATTGGGCCAGAGGGCACCCAAAAACCAATTTATATTTGCATTCATTTGCATCATAGCTCGCGGGCAATTTATATTTCGATCCAATAAATCCCGTTGAATAATGCCATAGGGCGTAAAAAATGATACGAAATTTAAGCTCGTTAAAGTTCCTGGATAACTTTCTGTTGCAGTCGATTTATAGATAAATATAGATTAAGCAGTGCAATATTTATAGGCCAAACCTCAGACTTTTATCTGACAAAAATGGTTTTGCTGTCATTTCATTGCCGTAATAGCGTTCCTAAAAGTGGCGGTAGTCAATTCAAGCGACCTTACATTTGTTTTGCACATTACGATCGAATATTTGATTTACCAAAATCGAACATGATGAAACAGTCGGCACTAAGCGACATAGAGAACAGCTAAGTGGCTGGCTATTATGGATGAACCAGGTCATTTTGGGTTATATTACCGCTCGATATGTGCAAAAATGACTTACAATGGGCACCAGTGCACCGTTTAGTATATCTAACCAATGAGCGTGATTAATGAGAGTTTATGAAGCCCTTTGAATGCTATGCGTCTCAATATGATATCGGCTAGTGTGTCCCAGTGAAACATTGCTTCCTGATAATAGGTTTTGTAAGGCTAAATTGTGGCTAAGATATTGTTTCCGATCGCCGGGCAAGAATACAATAGAAATGTCCCCGTAGATAATAGTTTATTATCATGCTGCTTCCTTTTCCGGAAACATGCGACCGGATTCTCGGTGCAATACCACTATTTTGCGCTTGCAGAATTAGTTTATGACATATCACGACTTTACTCTCCTGTTCTTATCTGATGACGGCGGAAAATAATATATTTCACGACTAAATTTGACAAATATATCTCGGATCATTAATTTGAGCCAATGTTTATCCATGCTCGACACGATTCATTTGTATGAAAATGAGCAGAGCAGTTTGTAATATCGAAATGATCTCGAAGAAATGATTAATTATAGTAATCGCTGAATTTCATCAATCGACTACGATCACTACGTTCACTGAGGTAAAAGTCATATTCTTAGCACATCCTTTGGCGTAGATCTGACAGTCTGTTTATTGTACGATAAGTTGCCTCAAGCAAAGAAAACCGACTCGTCATTGCATATTGCGTTCTCAATCCACAACATAAATTGAATTGATGGGAAGCCTTATTAGCCTTATTTTTATCATATTGATAAAACGACTACAGTCTGTTGCAAAATATGACATGCTCTAATGAGACGCACATATTGGTTAGACAACGCGTGGTCTATGCGCCAATTATTGGATATCATTCATGCGTTATTGCGGCAGTGGTTGTCCTTGGGACGTGGTCGTAGCACCGAATATTTTTGTTATGCCTTTTTTTGCGTTTGTAATTATCGTTTTTGTCCTGATATGGCCAAAGCAACGCTAAATGTTGTAGTGGGGTCGCAATTTAATTGACCATGCTTGTTAAAAACACCGCGAAACCTAATTAGTTCCTTAATAAAAAGCATTCAGTCGTTGGAATAGTCGAATTGCACCGTGTCTAAAAGTACAAAATATAACCCCAGTTTAAAGCCTAATGATCTAATGAACAACGGACTTTGTTCTGGTTCCTCCGGTTTTGACATAAAGCAACGCAATCTTCCACTACAATCCAAGAACCTACATATAGTATTGAGGGGGGTGATATGGAGTATTAACTGATAGAATGTGGATGTAAGATGTGTATGTGTACTGCCATATATTGTATACGCTGACTTGCTATTCAGCGTCAATCGCAATATCGGCTTTGTATTAGTCATCACTTGCAAGCATTAAACGGTAGCCACCATTAATAGATTAGTATGTGCTAAGGGGAGTATGTGAGTGCAATGTTGTGCCTAATTGTCAATAACATTTCCAATTTACATTGACAAATACCCTGTGTATGGGATCCCATAATACACCATTACATTATATTACCCGTTATTGCTATGTTTGTCGCACCATTTGGCCCGATATGGTGTGCTTGAAACAGATCTCATTTTAAGATAATGCTTGAGTACAATGATAAAGCAATGAGTCCATACCATATATTCATAACGTATGAAATTGTTCTTTGCTATAAGAATGCTAAGCAATCTTGGACACCATAAAGACGAGACCTAGTATAGACAATAGACACATTACTCCTCAGGCGCAAGCAATGAAACCAATATAGCAGCAAATGCAGGAAATAGAAAGCACAACTAGCTCACCCATTGTTTGCCAATAATAATAATAATAAGCAGAGCTTTTGTGGACTTAGTTTAATAAAACAGCAGTTTTGGCCTGTAATACATGGTGCTGATTTTACTTTCAGCACTTGCTATGGTAGATAAGGTGCAAACAATGATGATCACAAACAGCCAATTTCTTGCTTAATCCGATAGATCGAGTGGGTGCCGAAGAAATGCGCCGCCCTGAATTTTGTAGATTTGTGCTGAGAAACCGGCTTAGTGATCATTAAATTGATTGATTGGTGTTTGGAAACCGGCATAAAAATCAATGACCATTCCATAAAGAATATTCCTTGCATATCGCTATAGGGTTGTTGAATCGTGCAGTACTTGTCAAATCGTTGGCATGATAGCCTGATGCTAGTTTTCATGATTATCTCGCTTTTGATCATCCAGTTTTTAGGCAGTAGAGTAAATGTGACATCAAGTATGTATTGACGCGACATGAATATATCGTGATTTGCAATGAATGTTATCTATAAGCAAATTATTTTCTATGTCATCAAAATAAACGATTCAAATTTCAATACAATTTCGAATTACTGGATAGCCACATGGTTATAGAGGAAGGAATAAAAATTGATTTGTAACATATTGGGTAGAACAGCATTTACAGAATGTCTACTGCAGCAAACAGGGTTATACCGATGATAGTAACTAAAGCATATTTTACAAAGAACTAGCTTAGTTTGTTATCATTGTGCCCCTAAGGTTGATATATTTGTTCCAGATATCATCTCAATACAAGAAAACAACATACCATTTCTTATAGCGTTGCTCGCCCTAGAGATATACATTGATCGGTTATATTCAACGGTGGAAAGCTCCAATACTGTTGGTCACGGGAAAAGCAAGAGGTAAGTTCCTTAATAACCTTCAGTTGTTCTTCTATCAAAAGATTACCCCTTCGCCTTTTACTAAAGAATCGATTTCAAGCAGATTAATATATCATGCTGATCTCATGTGTGGTTTCGAACGTCCTGGTTGTCTTACTGTGCGTTTGACCATAAATGTATTGTAACTGAAGCACCACCACCTCCAAATATTCAAGAGTACAGTTGCCAACGTGTACTTAACCCTATCCACATGTGGCCCGACTTGACGCATTGAGACTGCTCGTCGTCCAACAAGATTTTTGTCAATCCGAGCCACCAGCTAACTGTCGGTTTCAATGGTTCAAGTGTCATTTTGCAGATTTAGTCTCGCAACGAGTAAATAAATTTTTTGATTGCTGGAGATAACAAAACAATATCAGAAGCAGTGGTAATTTCGAACTGTGTGTGGAACCAATAGTGTGGCGGGGATGCCATCATGAAATATTTGCCGTGTCAACTACGACCATAATGATTGTTTTGTTAATTAATGTCCGCCTTTCGAGGAATTGTGTCTGGCCGCCACATTTGAATCAATATAAAGTATTATGCAGATGCTCTGGGGTTTTTACGGCCTGCAGTTTACCTTTTATTGTGCCGTATGTGACATTACACCGAAACAATGCCTATATTTATGTACTGAAGTCCTCTGTACGTTTTCCTGGTTTATTAAATCTGTTTTTGTAAAGCGTAAACGAACTTCGTCTAAACGTGTACACGGCTTCGTATATTCCAACCATAACATGTTGTCGGATCTACTGTTTGTCACTTAAATGCCACTTATACTCACGTTGGTGCAGATTAAAAAACATATTCATGGACAACGTAGCACGATCTCGATCGACAAGCTAAGAAATGTCAGCGTTTCATAAGATAAATCGTTGTTTTGTGATAACGTTTTAATATCACATCCCAGCGTTATCAGACAGCTCATTTCGTGAGCGGAGCTCGCTGGGTGTTGAAGTCTCTATGCCATATGTCATATCGGATAATTGACTGCTAGTCTACTTAATTGATGATGCTGATATTTCTAACAGTAAAAATTGTTCTGTTGGTCGATAACTTCGGCGAATCAAACTTCTTTATGATGTTACAAACACGTACCATCATCATGAATCTGGCGTCGATTTTAAGCAATTCGAATTTACCAGCAACATCATATTGAAATGATGATAAACAAAGGTATGCGTTAATTTAATTTTATGAAGGTTAATATGGGGCTGCTAAACGATTATTGTTTTAGAATGAGAAGTGCGACGTTGACGAGTTTCTATAATTCATTAAATACAGGTTTGATTTAATATTTAGACGAATCCATATTGCTATTCCATGGTGGTGGCAATAGTCCATGCTATCCACATTGAGCCCTAAACACTAGTATGACGTTTTTGCATCGTATGACTTAATAAACACAAGTACGATTTGGTAGCACTAACAAATAAACAATGTTGATTGCTGTCAAGCCGTGCGTATTGCTCCGACGATGTAGCACAAATTCCGTCTGTCTCCTTTAAACCCGCCTCATACAATAGTCCATATATCTTAATAAATAACAAGCTATTCAATAAGCTATTTGCCGTAGTAACTACTCGTATTGCACTAGTCGTTAGCCTGATGCTCAATAAAACCCCTCATGACCCAGCTATAACTGCTAGTGAAGAAGACCTTGCATTGATGTAAACCGTTTGTTTTGGCCAAGTAACTAAGCAATAATATCAATTCCATGTCAACACCGGAGAAATGCACCTATATGCAACTGATCATAGGTGTCGTCCCTTGATGATACTACAAACCTATAGTTGTTCGAGCCCTTATTGACCCGTTTATTATATGATAATTCGCAAATAATTTGGAGGTGTTGTATATGAACCATCGATAATATCACAAAGTAATCAATGTGTGCACAGTGATTGTAAATTCGTCAAAACAACTACTGGTAGATCATAACCATGACCACAGATAAAATCGAATTATTCGTTGTGTGAACTAGTGAGTATATGGGGCAGCTTTCATGATATACCGAAAATCATTTCTAATCACATGGGTTTGATTCTCATAAACATATATTAATTACCTATTCCACATTCAGTCGGTTGCCCTGCTGGCGTCTTATCTATGTTCCCGTCGACAGTTAGTTCTCATAACGTGGTGGTTGACAATCCCGTCCATATAGCGATTGAAATTCGCTCTAAATATCAACTGCCCGTCTGTCGATTAAAGAAATATTGTGACGTGTGGATCGTACGCACAAAATAATCTGCTGCCAGACAAATAGAACCTGGCCTGATCACAAGCTGTCATCAGCTTGCTATCCCACGTAAAATCAAATATCAGAAATAACGTTATCACTGTGCATGCCAAATGACATATTGGTCTACTAACATAAAACTTCTACCAAAAACACGCAATACTCGTTGTTCTTATTCAGCAGCCTGTATGGTTACGTGGTTATATGCCCTATCACACCGGCTTGCGCTCATAAAGCTGAATCAATCGTCCTCGTTATATTGCGTCACTTCCTGCCTGCTATGATAAGCCAGTTTGTTCCAGTAATAAGTATTTTTGAGAAAGGAAAAATGCATATAATTAAAAGCATACACCAGGAAGCAAAATCGACTTGCAACAAACCATTTATTCCATAGCTAGAGCATTGCAGATATGCTCAAAGCCATTGTTTATTTCCTTCAGCGCAACAACAACGTCCACACCGGCTACCATAAATTGATTAACAGCCATGTATCTAAGCTGCAATTGCATTTAGTTGATAGGTTGTAGTTGTTGTACATAGATTGAATTTCCTTCCGAAGATCACCATCGAAACTGCTTAAAACGTAGGTAGGCAGGCTAATAAACAAATTAGGTAAGATCAACACATTATTTAAGTACCCGGTTGACCGCATGAGGGAAATAAATCATGGTAAGTCATCAATAAAACTTCAGGAATAGTTTAAATGGAATGTTCCAGATCAATATAGGAGGCACAAATAACAAGGCCATCACAACTCTAGCCATGTTATACCTGATCATCTATGCTTAAAATATTTACATGATGAAGAAATTGCATAACCATGCTACTGTGACGAATCCATGTTAAGGCTCAAATTCAGAACAGAAGGGAATTTGAAATAGTAAATATCGTCATCATTTAGTCACGTCACATTTGCTTGTGCTGCATTGAGTGAAATATCATAAATATTCCAAATGTGCGATGCGACATAATGAATTCTAGTGGAACCTATTGATCTGTATGGCATGGATTAATTGTTTTCCGAATGGTGATTAGTTAATGAGTAACAAAAAAGCAATACAATGACAACCTTGTATTTATCCTCAAGACTGGGTTGGTCAACACAGACTCAAGCTCACTATTTGTATACTCATACCTAGCTCTGATGAACTTCGACACCAAACGCAATGTTAATATATGCGTTATATACATACTTTTGTTGGGTCATGGGTTCTTGGGTTTCATTTCAGCAATAAGCATAAAGCGTAGGCGCACAAAAGCAAAGCGAAAGACTTGTGAGTTGAATATTGTGGCAACTAGAAGCAAGATTGTCTCCCACGTAAACAGCACAATTGATAATTAGCTTGTATGGTGAGGCCGGGGGGATTGGATAATACCGTGACCTCCCGATGAGCGATACGCAACCAGATTAGCGGTTGGCAAGCAAATGACTCTTGTTGAAAACCTTCGTTAGAAGACTTGCAAGGTGGGCGTGATATTAAGAACCTCCGTAGTGTTGCCATGTTAGAGCAGCGGTGTTCTGTGTGGGACCTTCTCAAATGATGTTTTTCTTGGTGATATATCGACGTGGTCGCAGTCATCGCACGGCAAACTGTGCGTTTGAGGAGATATGATAAAAAGACCGAGCATTTTCTCGAGCTCTGATTAGCTGAGGAAAGGGTGCCATGCGATAATCATGTTTGCCGGCGTCAATTCGTCATACTATGTGAGATGGGTTTTACATTTTAATATCTATCTCATCGGGTTAAATGCGACCAATACATATGAATATACCGCTTTGCAACATATCAGAACATACCGTATCTCATACGCTTCATTTATTATATTGCATACAGAGAATTATACTATAAAAATATACATCTTGCAATTCTAACAAAAACATTGAAAAGGGTATTTGTGTGTGTTAGGCTGTGGGCTGCAACAGGGACATGAGAGCCTTTAGAAACATATCTAGAATCAAAAGATTCCTGATTATTATAATTACGTGTCGAGCTTGACATAACTCAATAATGGTAAGTGGATTTGGATTATGTAATGTGATGGATTTGTTATCAATTTATATAATTGTCTTACGGTCTCAACGTTTCATGCGTTAACGAAACACAATGTATGTAGACGGTCAACAATGTGCAAAAAATAGTTGAACGATCCCAATGCGTGATTAAGAATGATCAGCGACACAAACGGTGCTGTGTGAAATTCATCTATGTTTGCGAGATATGGCGAAACTAAATATCGAATGATGGCTAGCATCATAATTTGAATGCTGACCAACCAATGTGGCATTGTGTTCTATGCTGGTATCGAGAAGTGGGTTATTATGTAATATATTTTTCACGTTTTCTAGTGGCCAAAGAGTGAATGTATTACTGCTGCGTTCAGTAATCCCAATGATTACCCTGTCTCGGCACAAAGACTTGATGTGTCTGATCATGCCCCGCACGACGAAATCACTGCTATACCGCATTACGGCTGTAGTCATAATCATATTACTCACGCATGTACGTGGTCTACTTCGTCGATTAGACGTGCAGCTTATTGTTCGAATATTACCGTTCTCATTACAAAAGAGCATGCATAACGGTAACAGCAGACAGTCAAGATAACCAATGTTTGTGTTTCAACGTTTTGACCGCCCCAAAAGAACGATGGAATAAGATTCACGGCATATTCCTAAGAGATCGACTACATATAATTTGCGACAAACTCTGTTGTATGAAACAAAATACCCCAACATCGTTTCCCCTTCTTGTTTTGAACAATAATCACAACATGCTTTGATAATCAGCCAAAGCAAAAGGGCTTAGCTCGGTAAGATCACAAATTGCCTGCTTGACTTATATTGAGAATTAATATTTTGCAGGGACACGAAAAGTATTCATTTGATGCGTGATCAACTACAAAGTGTATGACCTTCTCCGTATATCTGCATTTCATCAGCTGTTTGTACTTATCTACTCGTTAAGGAGTTCAAATATGGCTAATGGGCGGCAGTAAATACCCATCTGCTGTTGGGAAGTCCATTATCTCTGCACCGCATTGCATTTGTACATGTCAGATATTCTGTACACTGACAGACACAATGCGCTGATGCCGCTATCAAATATCTCATGTGTCTACATGGAACGACCTAGCAATCCGTTGTGAATCCTTCAATTGTACACAAAGAGGATCGAGCTTGCCTCAGGTCCATGAGATTGTATTCACTGATATCACTCCCAGTGTGTAATCCCATTACCCGTTTTCTATGATTAAATGACATAATTGTGCCACCTACCATCAGGCGTTTTGTCACAAACAATTATGCTGGATATCACAAGAAGAAAGGGCTATACTTACTGAGCAGTCGACAATCATCACATCTACCATGGAAAGACACACTATGATGATGTGTTGGCAATGTTTATTCTCGGTGGTTGGTATGTTCATTACGTCTTATCACCAATAAACCGTTTATTGAACAATCTGTCATTAACATTGACATGGTTTTTGCGTGTTTATGATCTTGCATCTTAAGGTTGCCATTTATATATCTTATACAGAGTATGTCAACTATCTTAAAGGTTTATTCCTTGGTATTTATGATTATCTTAAAATTAGATCAGGGAGAAATGATCTATGACTAACATTACTCCGAGATATCAAATGTTTCAGTAAATATACAATTTGTAATGCCATTTCAGAAGTAATCATTTGTGGCTAAAACGTTTTTTTACCATATGTTCACGGGGTCAGGAATAATGAAACCAATTTCCTGTTTAAAGATCTCATTATACTCGATACAATCATTCGATCTCGCTACTCTGATCCCTGTTTTGGTATTATTATCTAAATTGGATCCATACATCGACATACCCATGGATGTCACAATATGATATCACATACAAGGCCAAAAGGCGTCGTATGCTGTGATGTATCAGAAGTACCTCGGGTCGTTTGAATCTTGTCGTAATGTGGTATTTGCTGAGGTACAGTAGAATGCAATACAGAAATATAATCGATACTTAGTCCAAAGCAAATGTATCGATGAACTTCTTTTTAGCATCTATAGCTTATTTCACAGGTAGCAGATGATTACTTGTGCAAACGCGACAATGCTGACAGATAACACAGCCAACTAACATATATAACTAATATAGGTGCGCTAGTATATTGTGTGATTCTGTTCTGTACACTCTTCGTCTGAATTATTTTTCCCCATTGTTTTATGCAAGCAAGACAACGTGAACTGGAATACGTACACTTGACAAACCTGCTAGTCAATTAAGATAATCATCGCTAATTATCGCCTCTAAACGTACGTCAAACCTTGCAAATTGTTTCATGGATATTGACCTTGATTCAGTAGAGCTACCTAAGGTAAACTGACTTTCGGAGACTGTCAGATGTTAATCTAAAAGGATCGACGGTCAAATGATCATTTTCGAAGACAAAGTCAATGCAACATATAATAAAATTATATTGCATTCGTAATTGTAGGCGGAGATATTATCTGAGGTGTATCTGCTTTTCACTTTTGTCATGTATCAGACATTAACATGACGCCTTGGATCGCATCATCATTGATCAATATGAACAACACAGTACAATAGACGATCTTGTGTGTCGTGATACCTTACCATGGCCAGAGCAAGAGCCGGTGGTTTGCTGGTAGAGCGCTATTCCATGTACGCGTTAGAGCTTCCATCATTTGCAAAAATGTGAAAACGCTGCCCCTCAGGAAAACAAGGAAAGGTTCTATGATATGCATCGCGTCCTTGTCGTGGTGTGCGCAAAACAATTACAAACAATTGATGTACTCAGGACGGTATTCACTTTCATGTGTTATGGTCATTACTATCAGATTATAAAATAAGACATGCTACTGCGCTGTTGTTAGTACATCCAATATGCAATTTGCTACGACTTAGACATTTCGCTGCAGGACATTTATTCCAAAAACAAATTGAGGGACACTGGCGTAATGGATGAATCGTAAACTTGCGCAGCGAATTACTACCGACCAGGTATTGAATTACTCGTGCTGTCAGTTGCATGTTAATACAGATCAAGAAAAGCTTTTGGCGTTTGTGTACCCATGATTTAAAAAATTGCAATTAAATGAGATTAAGCACGATGTTCTGTACACTCATATGCACAACATAATAGCCATGCCAATGAGAAAATACATTAAGGATCGACAAAATATAATTTCATGTACGTGTTGGTCATTAATTTGTCTGGTTAATTTCCAACTGTAGATATTCATAGTTAACGATGTCTTGAGCATTTGCATCGCTAAGAGCCGATTCTCTTTGTCATTAGCGCTTTGTGTAGAGCATTGTTACTCGGTAGAATGGCGCCAGCGCAAGCGGCATCTTCACCGGTCATTATTGCTCGTTTAATTCTATTAGTTGTTGTGTTGTGATGACCTTTCTATTCACCACATTAACAATAACGTATATCACACACCTAGCAGCAACACATACTTCCAGCTGCATTCCATGTTGTTACGTCTGCGCGACACTTGGGCAATGAAAATGAACAACATTGTTCAAAATGTTTATTGTTCATAGTAAATTTGTTTTAAATTACGCCATGGACAGATACTTATGATGGATTGTCGTAGTATTCAATTACGACCGATTACAGAACACCAATTGTTTGCTTTTCTCGGTGCAAGAGTTTACGAATATCATGCTCTGAAAGTTTTTCTCCGAATGTATTCCACACTACAGACAATAATTTGGTCAATACCTCTTTTAAGTAACCCTTACCTTGATATACTCTATACAAGATGCAAATGATACAAACCAAGCTAGTGCGCAATTAATGAGTAACGACAACGCTAGTAATGCTATGAGGAGGCATGAACCATTTACCCTAAATTTTTTAACTTCCCTATGATCAGGACAAGCTATGTACTCAAGCATACTCAACTGACATAGTAACTTTTTGCTGGGGATCCATGTTTTTAAATGTAGCTGCTATGACTATCTGTTTGTGGTATTCAGCAAGAAAATGCATTTAGTCTTGGTTAATAATTTCATATTTGACGTTGAATACTACAATTCTGTGGAGATTCATTACTCGTGTACTATCGAGATGCAGGAACAGAAATTAGAACATGAACATTTATGACAGATTTTCTGCTTATCACTTCTGCTCAAACGGTAACAGGTATAAAATATTCCTGAGTAACATGGATGTTTTTTTCTAGTAGTATGAACTGCTATAAAACGAGAACGATAGTTCTCCAGCCATTTGCGCCGTACCATGAACACTCTGTTTGTAATTTGCTGGTCTGAAATACAGCACAACATTGCACCACTGTATCAAACTCTGAACACAAAATACCAACAGCTATTCGAAGGTATTATCCCATATTCTTATTGTTATTGTTATTATGTGATATTATTGATATACGGATTGCAAATTCAAATGTCAGAAGGACCTAATAACCTATTACGTGTTTGTAATGATTTATAGTGGATGTTTGGCTCATAGGTCGTAATAGGTAAAATAGTTATTGTGCCATTGAAATATTTCCCACCGAAGATCAACAGTCTATCGGTTAATAATAGCACAATAACACTTCCACACAATTATTCAGCATGGCAAAAACTACACTTGTCGATAAGTAAAATATTTGTAAAAATTATACTGTCAACGTGTTCACTTTGCACTAATTGTTCTTTCTAGCTTGTTGATGTATTCGCCTGCAACGACTTGATGCATTGCATCAATAAAAGCGTCCGGTGATGGAATATTCTATATAAGTAGCGCTATCAGATGGTGATAGGCAAGATAAATAGTCCTAATATGGCTCATAATAATTGTCATTTACTGGAGGATTTAAACAATGAAGTGTTAGTTCATGGCCTTTTCTCTCATGACGGTCACCATGTTGGTATAATATAAAACGAGGCACGTTAATCCATATACACACAACCTCACACATAATTTGATGGATTTGTCGTACATGTTACAAACATGATTCACAAACGCATAAAACCCCTAATTGCACAAAATGTGTTTGTGTGTGATTAGGGGCATCATTGGAATAATTAATTGGGCGCTTCACAGCTTATGATCATATATATATATGGATATATATATATATGTATATATATATATATATATATATATAGATATATATAGATATTCAGGATACCAAATAGGATATATAGTATATATATATATATGTTACCAGTATATATATTTATATATCTATTTGGCGAGTGAGCAGATCATGTCAGTGGACAATATGACAATAATTCCTGTGGTCGTTTGTGCTCGTTTTCAGTTGAGACTCGTCGGCTCGCGAATTTATCTGTAAAGTGTGCAGATATCTTTTCTCGCTTGAAGAGTTACAAAAGGCCAAGCACGCTCTCTGGAAAGTAAGTGACAAGGAAGGTCTTCCTTCGTTCGTTTGACGTCGCGACTCAGCAGCGAGGTCAGAAGTTGATGCCATACTTGATTATATATTGACAGCACTTCCACAGCTTGTAGCTGCCGAGAAAATGCCCATTTTTGTAATTAATTCGCAGAGCTTACATCGCATCCCTAGGGCCACCCATACGGAAACGTGCGCCAATAGCATATGTGAACGAGTCAACGACATAGAGGGCAGGCTCAAGAAGCTCGAAGACGCGATGGTCAGCATCCGGCGTATAGAAAGTCGTCTATCTGCTCAAACGCCATATAACAGCCCGTCACATGTTGCCGTCACAGCCACAGCTACTGCGAAATCCGTTAGCAATAAAACAACTACAAAGTCTGAAATTGCTACCCCCAACTGAGCAGTCACCTCTCAAAAAGATGATTTTGAAAACGAAGTCAATGCGCCTGCCGATCGAAGCAATGACGGTTTCAAACTGTAGAAAGACGCAAGAGAACACACGGGTTCTCAAGGGGAGACCATATGGAGGCTGTGCATTTCTGCATAAGCGTGATTCGAAGTTTTCAATCCGTCTTGTGCAATGTAATATTGTCAGGTGCATTGCTTGTGTGGATAATGTAAATTGTGACGGTCGATCTGTTTCAATGTTTGTTATAAATTTGTTCATGCCGTGCGATGTGTCATCTTCAAATCCATGTAACAATATCTATAATGAAATTCTTAATGATGTCCATTCTATCATCAACGCCCACTCTGATGTAAATTTCGAGGTTCTAGGGGGTGACCCTAAAACTCATTCTAGACAAAATAGCTCACGAAATACAATTTCAATGAATGCATTTTATGAGCAGCATGGTTTGAGACCTTGCGAACCGATTGGGTTCAGTGTCATTGATTTCACCTATGCAATATCCGTTCGGATCATTTCATATTAAATATATTGCCGTTCGTCTCAAGATATACATATACTCACGATGAGGACAACTTATCTGACTATAGCCCTGTTTTTATGAGTTTGAATGTCAATGTTTTAAAGACGTAAACTAAAACTTAGCATATCCAGTCAGATTAAGAGTTCTATTGCCGATGAAAACTGAATCACTAGTTTTAAAAGCAGCATTTTTTTGTCAGAGGTCAAACTACCAACATCTGTTGCGACATGTACCATATCTGTTTGTAAGATGCATAATGAAATGATTGACAAATAATTCAATGATAAAATCAATGCGTGTGTATTTGCTGGAATTCACAGTTCTTTGGCCGACAGATCGATTATCTGGTTACGTTTATGGGTGGAAAATGGGGCCCTTGTATCCTTAAAGACATTAAATGCGAAGCTAAAAGGGATAACACGCAGCGAAATCCGCAAACAAGAACAAGGTGGCAGGAGGTGAACAAGAAAACTTCAAAATCGGCATCTGTCCCGTCTCTCGTTAATAACGTTCAAGGAGACGAAGGTATCAGCTCGTTGTATAAGGACAAATATGAAGAATTATATAAAAGCGTATCTTACGTCATATATATCTTTAAATGGATATATATATTCAATTATATATACCTATATATACATAAACATATATGTATCTAAATATATAAATATATATATGAATATGATTATATATAAATATATATATATTTACATACATGTATGATTATACCGTAATATGTGTATAAACATATTCATTTAAGTAAATCGATATCTAAATATATGTATGTATATATACATACATATATGCATATGTGTGCATATAATTATACTTATACATACTTTCATATATATATAAATATATATATATATATATATATTATATATATATACATATATCCATATGCAAATATAGACATATACAAATACATATATATATATATATATATATATATATATATATATATATATATATATATATATGCAAAAATATATACATTTTATTTACATGTATATATATATGTATAATTATTTTTACACAGGCTTGACAGCAAACTTTGATGCTGCTGCTACGTAGTCCAACTGAAGTTGATTAATTTGTCATTATATCACTTGTGTCATTCCTTTTTGCGATATAATTCTTTTTAGATGGCATCACCATCGGCTACATTGCCAAATAACTGTCATTATCGCATGATATTTGCGTCACTTGATCAGTAGTATCATTGGTTGGTAATCTTACTTGTTAGTGGTTGAATTGGTACTTATACATGCTCTGATTTAATCCTTATGCGTAATTATCATCTCGCAATTGCATTATGATGTCTATCATTAATTTTATTTAGATCACACTCCTACTATACACATATTAAGATTAAAATGAATCAAAATATATGGTTACAAAATAGCTGACGCTAAAAGCGACTGACAATATAACCCAACTAACATAAGCGAAAAGCGTTAGGTTTTTTCCCTGCTCAAAGTTAATTGGCCTATCAGCTGATCAATCGATTAACCTTGATACATGATTGATTTAGGGAGCAAATGGCTCAATATGCTGTCTTTCTCTGATTAATCCTAATGTAACAAACCTCTATTATCCCGAGTATGAAAAGGGAGTGATTAAGATGGTAAAGGGTCCCTTTTATCATATAAAAGAGCTGTATATACTCTTTATGCGCTTAATTCATAATATTGGTCGAGACCTTCAGCGACGCTGTTCGGTTAAGACATGTTTCGGTGCTCATATATTTCAAATTAAGAATATAAAGCATTTCAATTATTTGAATGATTAACCTAGTTAATGGTTATTTTGCAACCATATGTCAGAGAGCGAACCATCCAAAAATAATCTGCTCCCGACGATTAAATTTAATATATTACCAGAAAAATCTATTTGGCATCGTCAATAATGAAAGGAGAAGACCTATGATTTAGCTGCGTTACCGTCTTATTAAGACAAGATAACCCTTTGAAATGGATAGTTTTGTATGTTCGCGGTATTTTAATTCATTCTCTTATATACTACCACAATCTCTTACTTAATTGTTTCGGTTGCCATCCAAAAAGGGTCATTAATGAATCCTACAAATGTAAAGCCGTCTTTATAATCCAAAACGCTTCAGAAACCTTCAAGACTTCTTGTGAACGAGTGTCAACAACGTTTGGTTCATACATCGTAATTAATGAGACAATAATATCGACAACCCATTGTTTAGTAATGTTAATGTTATGAATCGGTGCATTGGTGGTCTCCATGCAGTCTGATACTAGTGATACAGGTCGTTCTCAGTGAGATGGTGGGACCTGTAACGAATTCATTCAATACCGCTATGTAATGCATAACAATATTAATATTACATTGCAAAACATCAGACATCACTATCATCGTTGAACCTCGGTCATGATCCGACTAGCTAGCGCGAATGTTCCGTGATACTTCAATCATGATGATGAAGGTACAGGGAGCAAATACCCTTTCGACGATTATAAGTATTCCAGAATTACATGAGACTCCCGAGCCATATTACCCGATTGTCGCTGCTGCGTGAAGCGGCAACAGTTCACGACTAATATAAATGTTTGTTATATAGAGTTTGCAACCCCATATATGCCACAGATTCTCGTGTGAAACTTCTACTTTTGAGTTTGTCGATATACGAGTTAGGGTTAAATGTCTAAATGTCAATGCAGCATCAATAATTCTTTGTTTTGGCATATTCCCCCTTACATTTAAATAGCTACATAACATACTTTTAAACCTGTTGCTCATTTGACATAACTAAACTACCAAACACACATTTGTGGTATATGCAGTCGGTAGTTCTAGATAAATCAGCATCAGCTGGTTTGAATCCCAGCCATTAGTTCACCACAAACTGACAACTGTTGGTGATATGCTAGTGATGTGACATGCATGAGTACATCAATGGCTTTATGTTTAACTCCCATGCTCTAGCCAATTCCACCAAACTGGTCCTAATATGGCGATTTGCTGAGTCAGATAGAGATGCCTTATGGCATTGTGATTTATCTATATGAGCCTCATTTGCATGGTACAATAATTGCTCAAAACGCCATGTCCCTTGTGTTTTTTAAACGGTTCTACCTGTGTCTCTCAATAGATGTCGACGACGCTAAAAAATCGTCATAAATGAATGAATCAAAAAAGTTTTAAATATAGAAACCTGCTTGCTTGTATTGTTTAATAGTGATTGCCTTACGACAAAATCCAGTTACAATCATAAAAAATCGCTAAGTGAAGTGCTTGATAAGCAATACAAGCAAGTGGCACAACAAGGCAATTAGGAAGTGTTCAGTAGTGATTCCAAACTTTGCTGTCATTCAAACCAAGTAGACTTCTTTCAACTCATACATTCGTTTAATGGCTTCCAGAGGAACTTCCAGAAATCGTAAGGATGTCGAGCCCAGAATGATGGAATCAACACAAAACTAAGTAATAATTGCATTGCTAACAGTGTTTCGACGCTCCTCGTGTGATTGATTCTTATGAAACAACTCATTAACTTTTATTGGCCTGCAAATGCTTAGCTCGCAGTTATAATCGACTAACAAGGTCTACAGGGAGTCATCCAATGGGTTGTATTTAATATACTGTGTCTCGCCTCTCGTACATGGCTTCCATTGCTTATCAATAGAATGGTAAATTCATCAAATTCTGATTCACAATGCATAATGATAATGCGCTCGAATGTATGTCACCTCTAGTTGCCGTTCTACACTGGTGCCAATGACCCCTGCCAATTCAGCACAAGAATAAAAATGTGAATATGCATATCGCAATCAGTGAGATAACAATGAGTTGGCAAGGTTTACTTAAGGAGCATATTATAGAAATATATCGAGGTATTTTTTTCATTTCAATAAATATTTGCATTTGGATTATTAGGCAATTCTTTCGGCTAAAATTTCTATCAAGCTTAAAAACATTGAATAATACAATGCTGCATTACTATTCACGACCTTTGGATGATTTACATGACCATTTCTATTTGTTGATATTTACAGCTGCCGCTGACAGAGACCCTAATAATTGATGATGCACGTTTTGGCGGTCGCACGTGGTACTGTGGTAGTAATACACCATTGTCTGTATTAGCGGTAAAAAATTATGCAATGCCAACCGCCCTGCTGATAATTTCCCCTGCGACCATTTATTATTGGATTGTATGGATTCCTAAATTGTGTAGTACGTTATAATTGTTTAAACAATCTTCTTGAAATGTGTTGTAGGCAGCAGTACCATGCATTTCACAATCAGAAACTTATTAGTTCTGCAACCTGTGAAAAGTTACAATAGCAAAGCATATTCTTTTCAACATATCAAAATGTCGGTTATGTACATGCGATAAATAGGTTGATTCATTATGTGCATATGTTATTCATGCATCGCTTACTTGGATAGTGAGTAAATTCCCTGGTATCAGTTAAATCGATATATTTTGTTACAATAGTCCAACTTTCACCGCTTTGACTAACCTCATCGTAAGATATATCACATTATATAAAGTACATACGCTATACACACATGCGGTTAAATTATCTCAAAGAATTTGTATCATCACAATCTCTGCTTCCGAAGCCAAGCTTCTAAACACTGTGTCGCTTGATAGATGATAAGGTCAGCGAGAATCTGGTTAACAGACATACCAGCAGTAATGTGTTATATGGTTACTACACAATGGATATAAGGAAAACATATTGTTCTGATAAATAGGACCAAAAAAGGTTAATCCACATGTATGAGAATGACCAAAAAGAGGATGGAATATTAAAACTAAGAGCTAAAACGAGTCGCAACCCACAGCAAACAAGTTATTTCCCTTTTCGTTGCCTTTAAATGCTCTGTAGTGTGGGTTGGTGCACAGGATCCTGCCGTTGGTATGCATATAGGATCTCGCCACCCATATGATATGAACCTCTGTACCTCTGAACACCTCTTATTTGTTGCCCTACGATGGGGTGGGGGGCGTTGCGCTCGGAAAAACAAACAATCAGGCGTAAGCTGTTGACTTCGACCGACACGGGTAGACCGCTGTGCCAGTAGTCAGCGCGTGTACCATCCGCCTATTTATTACTCCTGCGATCTATAATTGTCCGCGAGTCCGTTGTCTTCTTACAATCCCAATAAGTCAAAAGTGGCAAATTGTGCCATTTGTAATATATCATTTCAATAATTCAGGCAATCATCTCTGGAGAAACACAAATTGATCGAGAAAAGCTCCGTTAGCTTGCCTTGAATACGTTTCAGTAAAATATTTTTGGAATACTAGATAAATGAGCATCTAAGGCTGCGTGAGACATATATGGTATTGCATAGGTTGTTTGAATACATTTGAAACAAAAAGATAAAACCTTTGCAATATTAAGTTAACGTCAAACTTGCTGCCAGCCAGTATTATTGTCTTATTTTAAAGAATAAAATAGCGACGATATGTGATTGAAATGTTCTTAGTTGAATAGTTTCCCATGACTAGTACAATGGCTGTTCATACGCCTCACATATGCAATAAGTAAGTATCAATTCAATCCTATAGAACAGAAATTTGGATGCAACCACACTACTTATGCAGCGCTGCAACAGCAGTGTGCATATAGTCGCGTTAGAAATTCCGATGACCGCATTAGCGAATAAATGAACGGATTGGTATAAAATCGACAATATATCAGCATGCATATAAACCATAATGAAGAGAAAATATTATGTACTCAAATTAAGGATGCATTATTAATGTCTGATTATCCACACACAACAATTTAAAAAGTCACAGATTTTCAGAAGATATGCATCTTCAAATAGTTCTGCATTATTAACATCGGTTCTGCACAACACAATAACACAAATCATCTTGCTTCATTGTACATTTCGATCATTTAAACATTGAACAATGAAGATGCAGGGAAGTCGAACATACAGAAAGGAGAAAGTCGATAAAACATTATCATACGAACAAATAATTGCAATTTTTCTAGTTATTTGAATCTGCATACCATACGAAATTGTCAGGGGTCGCATGTCAACTGCAGTTTGAATCGCAATAACATGTATTATCTTTGAAGATAAACTTGGACACAAGTACTGTATATGAGTAATTGTAGTGAGATGAATTTCAATTCATAAAGAGAATTATCAATATTATCAGATCAATAAAAGGTACACCAACGAATCATGATTTGCTAAGCATTTGTGATATTTATTCCAAAACTGCATTAGTCACGACGTCAAACACGGTAACCTGAGCGGAAAATCTTGAACTAGTACATACGACTAGAGGGCAAAATTACCATGCAATAACATGGACGTAAATTTCTCTGTTCGCGTTAAATTGTTGAGAGATAAATACATCAAAATCCAACATGCACCCCATTCATTGTGATAATAACGGACCTGGACTAGAATGATAGTCACGCTGCAAAACACACGGCAAATGATGAGTGCCCAAGGTCAGGACCCCATCTTCGCAGTTGCCCAGTAGGGATCCATTTAGCTTCAAAGCTACCCATAGAACCTACCAATAAATCAACATTTTTCAATTATGGTCAAGGAGCAACTGCTTGTGGGTCTTTGTAAAACATAAATCGGGTACCAGAAATAATCAAACGACAAACCAATATCAGCCGGTCACGATTGTCCATGTAACGTTAAGCATGCAGTGATGTTTCATGAGTTTAAAGAACCTCGTATACCCACCAACCCTTTAAATAATTTAAAGTGTATTCGTTGCAATTGCTATAATTATCTTTTATAGTGATTGCGCATTCAATGCAATACGCTAAGCATTGGCTTATCTGATGGCTTGTGTGTGTTATTAATCCCATGGTAATCTGTCGGGACCCTTAATGAACACACTGACAATCGCACAAACAACAGATTTCGAGTTGTTGAATTGCTTACGAGGGGCTATTGTAAGCGTAATAATAAATCCACGGCCCTGAAACAAATAGAATTATGTAAATTGAGCTGGCGTTGTGGGGCATGCCGCGTTCCACATTGACGCTTGTCAATGGCGTTTGTGATACCCTGGGAAATACCATTTTTAATACACTTTTAAGGACGGAGCATGATAAAAGATGTCAGTGCTTAAACAAAATTCCGATTCAATTTGAAATATGCGATAGGAACCGACAATAAATGGGTAGTTACCACGATAACGATTAATTAGAAAAACAACAATTCGGCAATAAAATATATTGCCCATTGAAAACACATTAATAAAACAAACAACACGAAGCGACGTTGCATGATGTATATCCAAAGTCAAATGTTAATATTCGCTCTCAATGGTCCGTAGATTATATGTCATAAATTGATGTTATTTCATTGACTGAGGAAATATTACGCCATTTACATATGATTATATAGCGTTTGATGAATTTTGGTTGAGACGAGTGATATAGATCATACCTGACGAGAGGATTGTGTTCATTTTTAAATCAAAATACTTGTATGCCATCATGTTGATTGTGAACCTGGCATTAAGTCAATAACTAGGCTTATTACATTTTCGTTGCATTGCGCTATATGTTAGGGTAGTGAGACCTTCGGATGCATTAACATAACATATATATTTCTCATGTTACAATCTGCTCGTTCAAAATTACCATAACTGTTTGCGCTCTACGTCGATACGAATGGACGAAATGAGGGTAAACCAGATTTATGAACCGTGATCATTAAACCACTTTTGATTTAATTACCATCATATGCAGCCAATATTTACGGCGGATATTTGACTTTGAGGTTGATCGATCATATGAGAGACACAAATTCAAACAGACATAATTATTGATATTGAATTATTGATATTGAGACCGAGCTCCAAGTTTGGGTTTTGATGTTACATGAGTAGTGTTCTACTCAGATGTGCTGCTTGTGGGTAAATGACATGATTTGAGTGACAATTTACATTTACAAAGGATTCTACAATATTGCAAGCAACTTATGTATTTCACTGAAGCTGTGCCTCGACCAGTGATGTATTTATCGGGCTCCATAAGCAGCATTTAGAGAGATGTTATGGTCAGCTACGCATGTGCTTCTTTGTAAAATATGGCTTTTCTGTTTACTGCTAAAACTTTATATATATAATGCGTCGTAATATATACATGTATCTATCATCGTTATCCTTGCAAATGCAAACTGCATCGAATTCTCTCTCTTCATCTATTCAATAAACATTATGAGGGTCACCTTGAAGAGGAATCGTCCTCGGCATCATACTCATAATTCTCATCATCAACTAATTACTACATTCCGACTATTTTCATTTGACTTCGACTGGATATTAGAGATGAGTGCCAATATTTAAAAATATGTCTTTAAAGTGTTTGACATAGCAATTACATTGCAGTGAACATTGACAAAAATATGACAGATATGATATCTAAATTGCAAAGCATTATGGCGATCAAAAATTACAAATTGATAGGCTATGATGATTTGTCTGCTTGTGGACTTGTTTTGCTCTGAACAAGTATCATGAAGAGAAAAATGCTATGAACTTCGTGTTTGTCATATGATTTATGGTCAGCTATTGACGTCTGGTCCAGTGTTTTTTTCATCCATTGAATGATAAAGCATATATAGCCTGATGAAACGCATAGAGCAATCTTTGATACTACCAATGTACCAACGTAATGATATGCTTATGCATTTATAATGTTCTTTAAATGTACTAACTCAAGAGTATTGCAATTTCAGAATACTGCATAAACTGGTATTTCTTCTTTACCCTACGCCTGCAGTGTGTATCGTTTACATCGCCGCACCACACTTCACGATACAACATATGGTGGATAATTCATTTGATTCCGGCTGCCAGAGTGTAAGTACAGTTTTTAAGATTTTCTTTGATATTGTGTTTGATGTTCAATTATAACTGCTGAATGGAAGAAATCCTGGGAAGAAACAGCACCAATTATATCGAGCTACTCAAATTGCTTAACGACGCTGAATGTCGCAATGCGAGCTTATGGGCGGCCTTGACATGTATGAGAAAGTCTGTTGGTGGGAGAGATTCTTAACGCAGAAATGTCGGCGATGCAGAGTGGAAAGCAAACAAAACCAGCTCCTGCTATGTGAGGGACGCATGAGACATTCGTGAATGTTTTGAGTATTGTGAGGAAGAGAATAGGTCGCGTGATCCATGATCCAAAGACATTAGATATATAATGTTGTTGAGAGAGGCTCATGAAGAATGAAAAGCCACAGTTGTCGCTCTAATTGCAAAGTACTACATATATTGCATCGTTTGATTCCCCGCCAACTTCAATCGTCTAATCACCAATCCCTAATCGTCGTACTCCTCTGCCAACTTAAGTCGCTCTATCCCCGACCCATCCTTGTCCCACTCTTCCGTCGACTTCAGTCGACACATCCCCAACCACTCATAGTCGTACTCTTCTGTCAACTTCAGTCGACCCATATCCAGCCCCTCTTAGTCCCAGTCCTCTGCCGACTTCAGTCGACCCATCCCCAACCCCTCTTAGTCCCTCACCTCTGCCAACTTTGATGGACCCATCATCAAACCCTCCCTTCTGTCCCACCTTCACCAATAATAGTTACTACACCGACTAACACTATCACCTTCCCCTCATGGCTGTGGCTAAAGACTGAATTCTAACCGGCCATCACCAAACCTTCATAGACCAAATGAATTATCACATTTCGACTCCACATTACCCGCCGATCCCGTGTCATTCCCGCAATCTCCCCTTCTACAAGTTGCATTTTTGCCGCCATCACCTTTCCCTGGCGCTTCCTATTATCTCCTTGCAAAACCCTCTATCCCCAAAAACTTGAAATCCAATTCACATGACCTGAGTTCCTACACCATTGCCATAGCTACATCGCCTGATATCAGAATCGGGAATAGTGACCAGATACTTCCGAGCTTGACACGTAACTCCTCCCGAACCTGCGTCACAAATGTACCACAGGCATTTCGGCAGACCCGCCGTTGCTATCTAGGTCACGCTACAAGTGGCTAACTCCGTCAATACGATGGAATAGATACAGGCATCTGCTGATGACTGACACATCCCGACCAAACAGATGATGACATCATTTGATTGATGACCCCGAATTCGCCCCATCATACTAAATAATGTTTACACTGTTTGTAGCGTTACTTGGTTTTAGTATGGATTGAGCTTCTGTATTTATTATATGTATTAGATATATGGATCGATGTTTGTGACACACGACGCACGGGTTTCTTTTCTTATTGGAACATCACCAGCAAAATGTTTTCCAACATGGAACCGGATGATGAAATAGTCTGCAATAAACGGCACAGCCAAGTGGCTGGCTTTCATAGAGGACTTGAAAAGAGCTCCACCAGCTTAACCACCGGCTCTGGCATTGACAATGATACTGCATACGAGAGTCGGCTAAATGGTGTTGATGATTTGTTCTATTCATAAACAGGCAGTCCCAACGGGATTGTTAATACCATCAATGGCGTGATGAACATGGCAGCAACATCGCAAAACTCAAATACTAAATAACAGATCATTGAATTGCATTTTTGTCGCCACACATAAACAGCACTCAACATGGACGATATCATCATTCAAACTCACTACTGTATGAACTAATTGTATTGTGGGTGGTATGTTCATGCAGTGTGTTGCCATCCACAATTAGTGTTCGACAATATGCAAGACTAGTCCAACACGATAACGATTATATAAAAGATTGCGTATTTCGTTCAAAAGAATGACATCACGGATGGTATTTTTTACAATTCACCAGCGAAAATAATTGTTTCAAAGTAAACGTTTTGCTCAGTCTAATCCCATGTATGATTTTATATTGGTAAAATCGACAATTTATCGCACCTATGACAAGTATATGATGTGTGCAATGAATATATGACCAGTTATAACTAAATAATTCAACAATACAAATAAAGACAGCACGAAGCAGTTATTTGTTTCACAGTTTATTCGTCAAGTGTAAATTACCAATGTGAGTAATGAACTAGCCATTTCACTGAAGATTTCATACATTTCTATATGGTCATTATGTACTGCTATTGCGTGATATGGAAGCAAATGCACCAGAATTGTACATTCCAAATTATATTTTGAATTGAGGTTGCAGTAAACGACATTTTATCTTCTAAATCGATGCTGTCATTGATGACTTCTTTCTGTGTTGGGGTAGCAATAATTACGCCTCTTACGGCACGACGACTTGTACCTAAATACATACATATAGATTTAGATATATGCTTATATATTTGATTATATATATATATCTGATGAATATATATATGCAATAAAACATATACATATTTACGTAATCATATATATATATATATATATATATATATATATATATATATATATATATATATACATATATATATATATACATATATATATACATATATATGCATATATATATATATATATATATATATATGTGTGTGTGTTTATATATATATATATATATATATATATATATATATATATATATATATGTATATGTTTATATATGTGTATATGTATACATATATAATGTGAGGAATTGTACCCAAGAGACTACAGATGATATATAAAACTTCACATTAACCTGATTCATTTATTGCAGGTGCTAGACGCTTACAGAAATAATCCACTGCCTCTTCATCTTGCTTTATATTATAATAAGATATGGAAACTTGAGTGAACGTTGTTTCCTGGAATCAAGTCGATTTTATGTAGAAGTCGGAAACTTAGATGATAAGTTCGTCGAGGGGATAAAGTTGTGATAAGCTGCTATGTAAGTGCCAATGCATCTTCATTTCATGTATTTTCATATTTGGTCTTTACATGAACTGATGTGTATGTTGTCTCCCGGTCAATAATTCACCACATATACTACGCTTTAGCATATTCCTTCTAAAAATTAATTGTCAGGCAATGTAGCTATAATGCTTGTAGCGTATTTACAACCAATTCAGAGCTTACTTATAAGCCTGACGTCATAGATAACGGTCCAGTTCATATGAACTAACTAGGCTACCATAAATACTCCTCCATAACAAAAGACCGCGAAATAAAGCCTGTAGTTTTCGGTAAATCGTCGTACGTTGTTTTGAAGACCAAAATCTTCTCGAGTTAATAACAATGGTGTGTGCTCTTTGCGTAATATGATACGCATACGTATGTTAACTTTTTCATCATACTGAAAATTCCAATCAGCTTAAGCACTATTAAGTGAACTGCTAAATTAATGAAACCATCTGTCATTGCGATTTATTCACATGAAACTCATTACCTAATATTTACACAAAATACAATGCCATGTATATTAGTTGACAGGATAACACTATTGCAGACGCAGATATTGCGTCTCGTGAATTGTTTGCAATTCTTAACTTCTATCAAATCTTTGTATTCCGGAAAACCAACACACAGAGTACCCCACATGGACTTGCTAGCTTCAACCAAATGGGATTATGCTAAATGCTAACGTTATTCGGGGTCGATCAGTCCAAATTTATAAATCATAATGACCCACGAATTGAACGATAATTAGGTGTTCTAATGAATTGCCCATCCTTTGATAAACTATCATTGCACGATACTGAACATATGTTACCAAGTGAAAATGGACACTGCTTTGTCAGTGCCCTTCGCGTTTCAAACATGTTTCGGTGCCATTCTTCCTGCTTATACATATACATGCTTGATTAGCAATATTACATGGCAAAAAAAGTCTATAGCCGGCATAAACGATCGGCTAAACTTTTTTTCTTATCGACGAAAACTGCAAAATTCACAATATGAAGCAAACATTTTTGCATTATTTCGTTATTTGGATAACCAGTTCTCCAAATGACTGACCGCATTTCCTGCATCATAAACAATGCAGACTACATTAAAGTAATGCATTCGCCTATTGTTTTCAAAAGAAACTTCTAAAAACTAAGTCAAGTAATATTTGTATTGCTAACATTGCCATGGTTGTAATCATGAAGCAGTGTGTACACAGTTAACATTGCGATTTCTAGTTAATTAATTAGCCCCACATGCTGTGTATTCAACGTTTTAGTTTATTTGGCTTGCGAATGCTTTGCACAATGTGAGACGCGCTTACCATGTTATTTTGAGGGGCACCCAGCACGTTCCTAAACCCAGCATACTGATCACAATTGTGATTATGCTTGGTATGGGAGTTTCAACGTTTAAGGCTTTAGTCACAACCTGCCATTTGGTTGTGGTCACATTTGAATCAGTGAATTTGTTCTCTGCTTGATATGATCATTTACAACATTGGCTTCTTACTAGTCGCTGAGGGGACCTTATTAAAAAAGATCCAATTATAATCAATGGCAAAATGCAGGTAGCAGTTTATTTGAACATGTCTGTGAATATAGGAGTACCCCAGCGGATCCCAACCTGCTGATGCAAATCCACACAAAGCATGGTATTGCTTTTTTACGAAACTAGGCACAATTTTGTTCCCTTGAAGTGTAAGCCGCTGAAATTTACAAACTTGCAACCCAAAACGGCTGAAATTTCGGTAATGAGGTAGCACTTTTATTTACTCTGTATACATACACATTTCCATCAAGTTAAATGTGTTAATGTGGTGTATCGATTGGTAACACAGAAATAGCACAAAAAACGGAAACCAGACTTGCTCTCTAGCTATTATTCATCAGATGTATCATTTACTATGATACCATACAATACAAATCAGCCCCTTAAACTAGTTTTAACATGTGCACCAAGACTCTTCATATCTTTCCAAATAATTGTAAATAATTGTACATTTATTGGCGGTATTCTAATGCTTATTCATGATGGATATAAGTAACACAATAATCAACGTTGGAGGTTGGTATATTTTAGATTATGTTAGAATTTCTTCCAATAGCGATATACAATCAGTGCTCTCCGTGCATTTTCATTCTGCACAACGAAATAATATCATTGTACTTTTAGCACTGTGATTCTGCACAAGGTTTGCTTGATAAGTTAAAACAATAAATACCCTTATGCCATCCGAGACAACCCAATAAACCGATCCCATTGCGTCAACGCAGGCAGGGATAATCAGGACCTTCTTAATTGTATCCTTCTCCTCAGGTTGATCGCCTCCTCATAAATCCTCTGGGTAAGTGCCGCAATCTTGACCTTCGAACAATTGTGCTTCAAATTTGCATATGCTTACTCACCAGTCCGCAACGAGATAGCTTCAAGAGGTGAACACAGCCGTAATCCAAGCAACATTATATCAACCGTCTGCACAATTCATATAATAAAAGAATGCTATAGTCCGGTTGTGTGTGGTTGATATAACACATTGCTTTTTTGAGCAGTGGGTCCTATGTTATATATATGTATAATAATATACATATGTATAAAATATATATCTATATATGCATATTTATGTCTCTTATGTGCTTGATATATATATATATGTGTACATATACATACAAAGATACATATATATATATATATATATATATATATATATATATATATATATATATTTATATATATATTCATATATTTATATATCCGTGTGTAAGTGGGTGTGTATGTGTGGGTGAATGGGTGAGCATGTGTGTGTATGTGCGTGTGTTTGTCTGGTGTGATGAGATCCAGAGTTGCGTTTCAAACATTAACAATTGATAAAGCTCTTGGCGGAGCGTTGTTCCTGACGTGGAACCGGTGCATATTGACAACCTGAAGTGATTTTACATTTCACCGGTGGTATTGCATTACATGAATCGTGAGCATGGTGTTTCTAACAGATGCAGCCACATGTTTAAATTATGCAATTTCCACGCAACATATTTGTTGATGACATGGAGGCAATATAATCTCGACCTTAAAGTTGCTGCAATCTCAACCCTTGATACTCAAGTATGTAGTCGTCAAACTTAAACGTGGACTGATATGTCGGTAATCAGACGTCCACATTAGGAAGTGCAATTAACCAATGCCTACACACGACAAAATTATAGAAGTCGAGACATCCGGAGCCAATTCCTCGTCATAAGACCAATCATTGTGATAATGATGTGGCGAGGAATCTTATAATTGGTACATCAAATACTTTTATCCTTGTTAGTCCAATTAGAGGTTATCCCCTGGAGTGGCATTTAGCAATTCTCGCTAATGACTCTTCGGTTGGAAACTTTACCCCGTATGCTGCATTGATGATTCGGATTTCTTTTCCTTAGTCACATAATCATACAAAGAATCTGCTTTCAAATAACATATCGATTGGAGCCGATATGTTCAGCACTCTTCAGAGTTTGTCTGCTATTTGCACTTGTCAGTACTATTCGAACCAGACTGCTTTAATTATCTTGTTGATTCCTAATCGTTTGTTTAGTTGAAAATACCCTGTTGCGGTCATTGCCACTACCATTGTCTGAGTGGCGGATATATCAATACAAATGCTATGGAAACATATCAAACATAGCGGCAGCTATTATCCCTACAGTACACTAAAGGAATCATGTGTGACGAAAGTCACAATGTGACGAATTGTCTTCAAATGTTTTTTTTTCAGGACAACATTTTAATGGACAATGTTAACAATACCATGTCAAACTTTTGGGGAAACTTGAGCAGCATATTTAAACATGAAGCCCCGTGAGCATGGTGTTTCTAACAGATGCAGCCACATGTTTAAATTATGCAATTTCCACGCAACATATTTGTTGATGACATGGAGGCAATATAATCTCGACCTTAAAGTTGCTGCAGTCCAGGGACAAATTGTCGTGAGCAGCAGCATTCGTGGTCAACTACATTGTGAGCTTACTTCTATCATATCGAAGTCGAAGGTGTTTAAGGTATATGTTTGTTACTCCCAATCTCAACCCTTGATACTCAAGTATGTAGTCGTCAAACTTAAACGTGGACTGATATGTCGGTAATCAGACGTCCACATTAGGAAGTGCAATTAACCAATGCCTACACACGACAAAATTATAGAAGTCGAGACATCCGGAGCCGATTTCTCGTCCTAAGACCAATCATTGTGATAATGATGTGGCGAGGAATCTTATATTTGGTACATCAAATACTTTTATCCTTGTTAGTCCAATTAGAGGTTATCCCCTGGAGTGGCATTTAGCAATTCTCGCTAATGACTCTTCGGTTGGAAACTTTACCCCGTATGCTGCATTGATGATTCGGATTTCTTTTCCTTAGTCACATAATCATACAAAGAATCTGCTTTCAAATAACATATCGATTGGAGCCGATATGTTCAGCACTCTTCAGAGTTTGTCTGCTATTTGCACTTGTCAGTACTATTCGAACCAGACTGCTTTAATTATCTTGTTGATTCCTAATCGTTTGTTTAGTTGAAAATACCCCGTTGCGGTCATTGCCACTACCATTGTCTGAGTGGCGGATATATCAATACAAATGCTATGGAAACATATCAAACATAGCGGCAGCTATTATCCCTACAGTACACTAAAGGAATCATGTGTGACGAAAGTCACAATGAGGCGAATTGTCTTCAAATGTTTTTTTCAGGACAACATTTTAATGGACAATGTTAAAAATACCATGTCAAACTTTTGGGGAAACTTGAGCAGCATATTTAAACATGAAGGCCCGTGAGAGGTATGTGGCTAAAGAAAATCGCGCTGCAGTTATTGAAAATGAGTGTTAGATAGACAACGCGGAATCCCTAAAGGCAAGCAACAACTTATTAGGCCTTAATTAGGCCGAACGATTGGTACAGTGATTTCATCCGTTCGCAATCCATGAACCCCCAAAACATTATGATGCAGCAAAGTACTTACCATAAACAAAACGGCTATGCGATAATGCTGAAAGAGGTACTAGAGGTGAAATTACACCGCGTATCTCTTCTTCGCGTTCATCACAATGGGAATTCGAGAGATCATATTGTCATGAACATAATCTGATTGACCTCTTCCGAAATAATCCCGACCATTTGTCAAGCAATGTAATTTGGAAGCTTGTCATATCAGTTTGCAGAGCCATTTGTCCGCAACATTTGAATTATCAATATATAAACAACGCTCAGGTCCTTCCATCCGCAACGAGAATAAATCCAGAGAAATAGCATAAGAGGTCGCTAATCCATAAACCTGATTGCCCAGAGGATCCAATATGCAGTCGAAGTATAAATGCAAGTAGCAACGTATTATAAATATTCCCAAACCAGTTGTCACACAATGGATAAAATCATGTTTTCCGCGTCCTGATCACCTGATTGGTAAGTACTGTTTACTGCGCTGACACTACACTGGGCGGTCCAATACATCTTCTACTTTTTTAATTACAAAGAAATGTTGGTAACGACAGGTCAATATTATCATATCTCTCTTTGTGAGGGCTCACTGTAAATCCGCCCACGCCTATGATCAGCAATATACAGCACAATCCGGAGTTGGCTTTATTCAACTTTAGCCCAGTTTATTAACGACCCTTTGATTTAACGTTTGATACATGGCTTTTTAAACAATATTCGTGTGTCGTTAAGCCGCAGAAAATCGATGAATTACCTCCAAATCAATTTAACTCTTATTCCTCTTTGTGCCTGAAGATATTCTGTTTATCCAATAAGAACGCTTAATGTTTACAAGTGTAGATTAATGACAAGACGAAGATCACCCGATCGCTCCCGTATACCGGGCGCACCGGTTGGTTATTACTTCGTCGCCTCGAGCAACTGTTTTTATATTGCACCAGCAATAACCGAATAATGACATTGAGCTATGTTTACGGAACTCTATGTGCTATTGCAGTGAGAAACTATGATATGCTATGCTATACGAACGACTGTACACACATATATATGTACACACACGCATATAAACATATATATATATATTCATATATACATATATATATATATATATATATTCAGATATATATATATAGAGGGATATATATATACATATATATATATATAATATATGTATATATATACATATATATATGTAAATATATATATATAGGTATAACTATATATATATATAGTTATACGTATATATATATAATTATATATATATATATAAAAATATATTTATATGCAACAAGTATTTATATATATATATATACACAACATATGTATATATATTTATATATATACATATATATATATATAATTTTTATATATATATGTATATCTATATATATATATATATGTATATATATATATATAAATACTTGTTGCATATAACAATATATATATATATGCAACAAGTGTTTTAAATCCTTTCTGATCAGCTGCATAATGCTTCTGCAACCATGCAAAATAATTTCATTCTTGTAATTACACATCCTACCTTAACTGTTAAGTCTGATAACTTATGTTGTACAGGATACTGACGCGGTACGGAGTTAAGCACTGTTTATGATTTAACATGGCTATGAAGCCCAGGTCTTCGGATAAATACGTGTGTGCTGGAGATTAATCGGTCACATGGGGATAATTAAACACATCAGATTTATCACACTGGTATCAAAAACGGGTTACAAGCTCAGACTGTGATATTGAAGTGGCATTCTTCAACACTAGAACCGGCAAACGATGATATTCGTTATTGTCATGGATATAGCTATACTCTATTATAACCACCAGTTACGTAAATATTCGTATAATATTTCAATGCAATTCGGAATTTCTTTATGTCCATGTATTTATCGAGGAAATAATAAACATTGATTTATTGGTCTTAGTAAATGGGAACATTCCACGAAGCAGTTAATTTGTACCAGTACAATTATTATTTGTAAACGGCTCATGACGTGCACATGCGGTTAACTTTCATATTCGGTTTCTCCAAGACATGGAACATAGTCTCAGTAACTATTTTATTTCTTAAGTCAAGGAACCTGCAGATGTGATATATTACCTTTCAGTACTCATCATTCGGGCCTAAAAAGAACACATGTTCCAACCATATAGATATATATTATTGTGTAACACGCCTTGATAAGGTCGCGTTTAGTCAAATAACTTTCTAGTATAAAGATTATAGTGTGTACGAAGACCAATAAGATTTACCAGATTGAGCTAGTTTTAGCGAGTATATAAGGTGATGAATTATATCGTTATTAAACCCGTAGTTTATCGCATACATTTGGCCATTCAAATGCTTGAAATTAGATTTCCCCGGAAGGCAGTCAGCTTATGTAGTTAAACAACGTATGTAAACCGAGGCAATTTGGTAGGTTTTACCAGAATTAACCGTAATTATCTATCAGTCTCTGACAACAACAAACACACAGATGACATTGATTATTGATGGTGATATTTTCAAAACATGGCTTCGACAGGAAATAATACGCTGTGGTACATCCCATGGGGAATTCCTTCTTATTGTTATGTGTATTAGAAAGGTAAGTACTTTATCTACAGATTTATTTGATCGCATGCACCCTTAAATTATCCTCTGATGAGCATGAATGACATATAGTGAAAGAAGCGTGTGTTAATAGCGATCAACAATAAGGCTGAATGAATTTGGTAGAAATAACGAGAACGCTACCAATGCATGTCACTAGAGGCACCACGGTTGCACGTGCTTACTACATAAACATGGGTGGCTAATTGTATGATTGATATGACAAGTAACGTCTTTGATTAAAGTAGCTCGTGCCCTAAAATGAGAAAAAAAGTTTGATTGATTCCGACGTGAATGGATGTTAACCTTATAGTTCATCGCATCAGTGATATATGCCAAGATGTTCGCATGCATTTACTGGAGTTTCAGATGGATAAGTGTTGTTGTAACGAAACACATACCGCTCAATCGTCATTGTTGAAGAGGTCAAATGTATGTTATTTAACAGTAACCATTCATTATATATGTAATGCAGAATATTACTTTAATTCCCATCCCATTATGCTCAAAATGTCCATCATGACATTAGCGTGAAAACGCGCTATCTATCATGTCTGTCGGATCGCCATTTATGAGGCCAGACGGCACCCAAAAACCAATTTATATTTGCATTCATTTGCATCATAGCTCGAGCGCAATTTATATTTCGATCCAAAAATCCCGTTGAATAATGCCATTGCGCTTAAAAAAAGATACTAAATATCAGCTCTTTAAACTTCCTGAATAGCTTTCTGTTGCAGGCGATTTCAAGATAAATATAGATTAAGTAGTGCAATATTTATAGGCCAAACCTATGGCTTTTATCTGACAAAAATGATTCCGTGGCGGTAGTCAATTCAGCGTCCTTACATTCGTTTTTTGTGTCACAGTGAAACTTTGCTTCTTGATAATAGGTTAATGCTGAATTATGGCTAAGATATTGTTTCCGATCGCCAGACAACCATACCATAGAAATGTCATCATAGTTAATAGTTTATTAACATGCTGCTTCCTTTCCCGGAAACAAGCGACCTGATTCATGGCGCAAAATACCACATGATACAACTTTACTCCCCTGTTCTTATCTGGCGGCGGAAAATAATATATTTCACAACTAAATGTGCCAAATATATTTTGGATCATTAATTTGAGCCAATGTTTATTCATGCTCGTAAATACTCTACCGGTGATCAGCTGTATGAGCTCCGCAAGACTGCGGCCTATTGACGCGAACATTTGCTTGCGAATGAGCAGAGCAGTTCGTAATATCCAAATGATCTCGAAGAAATGATTTATTAAAGTGATCACTGAATTTTATCCACGATCACTACGTTCACTGAGGTTTTTTTAGCACATCCTTTGGCGTGGATCTGACAGTCTGTTTGTTGTACGATAAGTTGCCTCAAGCAGAGAAACCCGACTCGTCATTGCATATTGCGTTCTCAATCCACAACATAAATTGAATTGACGGGAAGCCTTATTAGCCTAATTATTATCATATTGCACACTATGACATGTTCTAATAAGACACACATAACGGTTAGACGATGCGTAATCTATGCGCCAATGACTGGATATCATTCATGCGTTATTGCGGAAGTGGTTGTCTTGGCACGTGGTCGTGGCACCGAATATATTTGCTGGGCCTGTTTTTTCGTTTTTAATCATCGTTTCATTGCGCATCATGACCACAGCAACGCTCAATTTTGCGGTAGGTAGCACTTGAATTGACCATGCTTGTTTAAAGAACAGCGAAACCTAAATGGTTCCTTCATAAAAAGCATTCAGTCGTTGGAATAGTCGGATTACACGAGCCTACAAGTACAAATTATAATCCCATTCCCCATTTTAAAGCCTAATGTTCTAATGAAGTACGGACTTTGTTCTGGTTCCTCCAGTTTTGACTTAAAGCAACGCAATCAACACCTACAATCCAAGTACCTACATATAGTATTGTGGGGAGTGATATGGAGTATTAACTGATGGAATGTATTTCTTCATGCAGGTTAATCGAACAGTTTCAATCGAATCATCTAGTTCAGCTTCGTGTGGATGTAAGATGTGGATGTGTAGATTTTATACGCTGACTTGTTATTCTGCGTCAGTCGCAATATCGGCTTTGTATTAGTCATCACTTACAAGCATTAAACGGAAGCCGCCATTAATAGATTAGTATGTGCCTAGGGGTGTGTCGTGATGTGCCTAAATGTCAATTACGTTTCCAATTGACATTGAAAAATACCGTTACATTATAATACACCGTTATTGCTTTGTTTGTCGCACCATTTGGCCTGATATGGTGTGCTTGACACTGATCTCATTCAATGATAATGCATGAGTACGATGATAAAGCAAAGAGACCATACCGTGTATTCTTAACGTATGAAATTGTTTTCCCCTATAGGAATGCCAACCAATCTTGGACTCAATAAAGACGAGACATAGTGTTAGCAATAGACACATTACTCATCGGGCGAAAGCAATGAAACCAATAAAGCAGCAAACGCAGGAAATAGAAAGCACAACTAGCTTAACCATGTTATTATTACCAAACATAATTGAATACGTTTGTTTGCCAGTAACAATAATAAGCAGAGCTTTTGTAGACTAACTTTCATAAAACAGCGTTTGGTGCTGGTTTTACATTCAGCACTTGCTCTGGTAGATAAAGTGCAAACAATGATGGATCACAAACAGCCAATTTCTTGCTTAATCCGATAGATCGACTGGGTCCCTAAGAAATGCGCCGCCCTGAATAAAAGATTTTGTTGATTTGTGTTGCGAAACCGGCCGGGTGATCATTAAGTTGATTTAAAATTTCTTGCCTATCGCTAGACGGTTTTTGAACCGTGCAGTACTTATTAAATCGTTGGCAAGATCGCTTTTGGATGATCCAGTTAATAGGCAGTAGGGTAAATGTGTCATCCAGTATGTATTGCCGTGACATAAACATATCGTGATTTGCAATAAATGTTATCTGTATGAAAATTATTTTACATGCCATAAAAGTAAATCAATTAAATGATTCCAATTTCAATACAATTTCGAATTACTGGACATGCACAAGGTTATAGAGGAAGGAATAAGAATTGGTTTATTGCTCTGTAACATATTGGGTAGAACAGCATTTACAGCATGTCTACTACAACACACACAGTTTTACCGATGATTGTTATTAAAGCATATGTTACAAATAACTAGCTCAGTTTGTTATTATCGAGCCCCTAAATTTGATATGTTTGTCCCAGAAATTATCTCAATATAAGCAAACAACATACCGTTTCTATTTGCGTTGCTCGCCTTAGAGATATACATTGATCGGTCATATTCAACGGGGGGAAGTTCCAAAACTGTTTATGGAGATGAGCATGAGATAAGTTCCTTAATTAAATTCATTATATCCCATTTAGTGATTAAGGAGGCGACAAAGTCCCAACCGCGGCAGCTGCGTGGGAACTAAATCCGTTTCAATTGTGGATTGAAGAAATAAGCCCCTAAACCCTCACAATTCAGTACAGCTAATTGATAACTTGGCCTGGATTGATTTTCGCATAACAATTAATGTCGTATGCTGGATTCAATATGAGCACGAGGGCCACACAGGGAAGAACACAACGCCTTTATTCAGCGGTATCTGACATAATACAATGAAATAATCTCGTGCAACAATAAATAACTGATAGATACCTCCACGAAGATACAAGCTACGTCCCATAGACATGTAATATGAAAAAGGACAATATTTGATTATAAATAAGCGATATAGATATATATATATATATATATATATATATATATATATATATATTTATATATATACATGCATATATATATATAACATATATATATATATATATATATATATGTACATGCATATATAGTATACATATGTAACTATATACATATATATATATTCATATATATATAATAAATATATATATATATATATATATATATATATAGTTTATATGCATATATACATAAGTATATATACATTGTTAACTTACTTCCTAGCGATCACAGTTTCCAATAACTAGAGGATTCTTTATATATATATATATATATCTATATATATAGATATATATATATATATATATATATATATATATATATATGCATATATATATACATGTACATATATATATATACATATATCTATATATATATGTATATATATATATGTATAATATATATATTTAAATATATATATATATATATATATACATATATATATGTATATATATATATTTATATATTTAAGCATATATATTTATATATTTATATATATATAAATATATATATATATACATGCGTATATACATATATATTTATACATCTATATAATATATATATGTACAAATATATTCATCTATATATATATATATATCTATATTTATACATATATATATATTTAATATATATGTATAAATATACATGTATCTATATATATATATATATATGCATAGTATATATGCATATATACATAAGTATATACACATTGTTAACTTAAGTCCTAGCTATTACAGTTTCCAATAACTCGAATATGCTTTACTTGATGATACAACTTTCAATCGTTCAGAATTAAAATCAGTTACAACGTTGGCGTTCTATATCAAGATGTGCATTAATTCCAAGAACCAATGCCGGTCGCTTCCATGTATCATATAGTAAGATGTTTGTTGCCATCTGAATACTCAATGTATGTAGTCCTGTGCAATAACACCAATAACACTGCACAATAAAGCATCACTATAAACGTTTGACGTTCCAATTTTGTCATACAATATTTCCCTCGTATCAATAGGCTGTTTCCCTTTATAGCTTGATGCACTTAATGCACAGTTGATGGAACAAGCTATGTCGGTGTAACCAAAAATAATAAACTAAGAACGATAAAGGTTGCAGCAGCCGGACGATATTGGCATTGTAGTAACGACGATGTTTGTTAAAACAACCGGAACATCAGGCAGATCCGTGCATCTGTTTTACATATAGGTTCCATACATATGTTCCCGATGTCCATTAAATTAATCGGATTGGTTAAAATTGCTTGATCACCAGCAATATTCACTAGAAAAATACTACATGCGCCAATTTGATAGCTCGTGTAGGGGATTTCAAACAGAACGTGTACTGTATTAATAATATCATGGTTGTTGTGCGGTTTAGTTTAGGTTTGAAACAATACACCATTAAACTTAAATATGCTGCGACAGGTCTATCTCGGTCCGCATGAGGTGTTGGGTAATGATCCATTAACATGCTTTCAATTGGAAATTAGGGAGACACTCAACACCATGCAATAACAATGTTGTTTATTCAATACCTATCTGCTAACTGGGTCGGTCAACAACGGCTACAGCATACTATTTGTTATCGCAACTCGTATTGAGTTCTGATCATTTTTGTCGCCTTAGACAACAATGATATATTGCCATGAACATAATTTGATTGACTTCTTCCGAAATGATCTCGACCATTTGTCAAGCAATGTAATTTGGAAGCTTGTCATATCAGTTTGCAGAGCCATTTGTAGGCAACATTTGAATTATCAATATATAAACAACGCTCAGATCCTTCCATCCGCAACGAGAATAAATCCAGAGAAATAACATAAGAGGTCGCTAATCCATAAACCTGATTGCCCAGAGGATCAAATATGCAGTCGAAGTATCAATGCAAGTAGCACCGTATTATAAATATTCCCAAACCAGTTGTCACACAATGGATAAAATCATGTTTTCCGCGTCCTGATCACCTGATTGGTAAGTACTGTTTACTGCGCTGACACTACACTGGCCGGTCCAATACATCTTCTACTTTTTTAATTACAAAGAAATGTATGTAACGACAGGTCAATATTATCATATCCCTCTTTGTGAGGGCTCACTGTAAATCCGCCCACGCCTAGGATCAGCAATATACAGCACAATCCGGAGTTGGCTTTATTCAACTTTAGCCCAGTTTATTAACGACCCTTTGATTTAACGTTTGATACATGGCTTTTGAAACAATATTCGTGTGTCGTTAAGCCGCAGAAAATCGACGAATTACCTCCAAATCAATTTAACTCTTATTTCCTCTTTGTGCCTGAAGATATTCTGTTTATCCAATAAGAACGCTTAATGTTTACAAATGTAGATTAATGACAAGACGAAGATCACCCGATCGCTCCCGTATACCGGGCGCACCGGTTGGTTATTACTTCGTCGCCTCGAGCAACTGTTTTTATATTGCACCAGCAATAACCGAATAATGACATTGAGCTATGTTTACGGAACTCTATGTGCTATTGCAGTGAGAAACTATGATATGCTATGCTATACGAACGAACGACTGTACACACATATATATGTACACACACGCATATAAACATACATATATATATATATATATATATATATATATATATATATATATATATATATAATATATATATATATATATATATATATATATACATATATATACACATATATATACATATATATATATATATATATATATATATATATATATATATATATATATATATATATATATATATATAGGTATAACTATATATATATATAATTATATATTATATATATATATATATATATATATATATATATATATAATATATATTATATGCAACAAGTATTATATATATATATATACAATATATATATATATATATATATATACATATATATATATATATTTATATATATATATATATCTATTATAATATATATATGTATATATATATATATATAAATACTTGTTGCATATAACAATAATATATATATATATATGCAACAAGTGTTTTAAATCCCTTCTGATCACTGCATAATGCTTCTGCAACCATGCAAAATAATTTCATTCTTGTAATTACACATCCTACCTTAACTGTTAAGTCTGATAACTTATGTTGTACAGGATACTGACGCGGTACGGAGTTAAGCACTGTTTATGATTTAACATGGCTATGAAGCCCAGGTCTTCGGATAAATACGTGTGTGCTGGAGATTAATCGGTCACATGGGGATAACTAAACACATCAGATTTATCACACTGGTATCAAAAACGGGTTACAAGCTCAGACTGTGATATCGAAGTGGCATTCTTCAACACTAGAACCGGCAAACGATGATATTCGTTATTGTCATGGATATAGCTATACTCTATTATAACCACCAGTTACGTAAATATTCGTATAATATTTCAATGCAATTCGGAATTTCTTTATGTCCATGTATTTATCGAAGAAATAATAAACATTGATTTATTGGTCTAAGTAAATGGGAACATTCCACGAAGCAGTTAATTTGTACCAGTACAATTATTATTTGTAAACGGCTCATGACGTGCACATGCGGTTAACTTTCATATTCGGTTTCTCCAAGACATGGAACATAGTCTCAGTAACTATTTTATTTCTTAAGTCAAGGAACCTGCAGATGTGATATATTACCTTTCAGTAATCATCATTCGGGCCTAAAAAGAACACATGTTCCAACCATATAGATATATATTATTGTGTAACACGCCTTGATAAGGTCGCGTTTAGTCAAATAACTTTCTAGTATAAAGATTATAGTGTGTACAAAGACCAAAAAGATCACCAGATTGAGCTAGTTTTATCGAGTATATAAGGTAATGAATTATATCTTTATTAAACCCGTAGTTCATCGCATAAATTTGGCCATTCAAATGCTTGAAATTAGATTTCCCCGGAAGGCAGTCAGCTTATGTAGTTAAACAACGTATGTAAACCGAGGCAATTTGGTAGGTTTTACCAGAATTAACCGTAATTATCTATCAGTCTCTGACAACAACAAACACACAGATGGCATTGATTATTGATGGTGATATTTTCAAAACATGGCTTCGACAGGAAATAATACGCTGTGGTACATCCCATGAGGAATTCCTTCTTATTGTTATGTGTATTGGAAAGGTAAGTACATTATCTATATATTTATTTCATCGCCTGCACCCTTAAATTATCTTCTGATGAGCATGAATGACATATAGTGAAAGAAGCGTGTGTAAATAGCGATCAACAATAAGGGTGAATGAATTTGGTAGAACTAACGAGGACGCTACCAATGCATGCCACTAGAGGCACCACGGTTGCACGTGCTTACTACATAAACATGGGTGGCTAATTGTATGATTGATATGACAAATAACGTCTTTGATTAAAGTAGTTCGTGCCCTAAAATGAGAAAAGCAGTTTGATTGATTCCGACGTGAATGGATGTTCACCTGATAGTTCATTGCATCAGTGGTATATGCCAAGATGTTCGCATGCATTTACTGGAGTTTCAGATGGATAAGTGTTGTTGTAACAAAACACATACCGCTCAATCGTCATTGTTGAAGTGGTCAAATGTATGTTATTTAACAGTAACCATTCATTATATATGTAAAGCAGAATATTACTTTAATTACCATCTCATTATGCTCAAAATGTCCATCATGACATTAGCGTGAAAACGCGCTATCTATCATGTCTGTCGGATCGCCATTTATGAGGCCAGACGGCACCCAAAAACCAATTTATATTTGCATTCATTTGCATCATAGCTCGAGTGCAATTTATATTTCGAACCAAAAATCCCGTTGAATAATGCCATTGCGCTTAAAAAAAGATACGAAATATCAGCTCTTTAAAAATTCCTGGATAACTTTCTGTTGCAGTCGATTTCAAGATAAATATTGATTAAGTAGTGCAATATTTATAGGCCAAACTTTTGGCTTTTATCTGACAAAAATGATACTGTGGCCGTAGTCAATTCAGCGTCCTTACATTCGTTTTTTGTGTCATGGTGAAACTTTGCTTCCTGACAATAGGTTAATTATGGCTAAGATATTGTTTCCGATCGCTAGACAACCATACCATAGAAATGTCATCATAGTTAATAGTTTGTCAACATGCTGCTTCCTTTCCCGGAAACAAGCGACCTGATTCTTGGCGCAATGCCACATGATACAACTTTACTCCCCTGTGCTTATCTGGCGGCGGAAAATAATATATTTCACGACTAAATGTGCCAAATATATTTTGGATCATTTACTTGAGCGAATGTTTATTCATGCTCGTAAATACTCTACCCGTTGATCAGCTGTATGAGCTCCGCCAGACTGCGGCCTATTGACGCGATCATTTGCTTGCGAATGAGCAGAGCCTTTTGTAATATCCAAATGATCTCGAAGAAATGATTTATTATAGTGATCACTGAATTTTATCTACGATCACTACGTTTACTGTGGTAAAAGTCATATTCTTAGCACATCCTTTGGCGTGGATCTGACAGTCTGTTTGTTGTACGATAAGTTGCCTCAAGCAAAGAAAACCGACTCGTCGTTGCATATTGCGTTCTCAATCCACAACATAAATTGAATTGACGGGAAGCCTTATTAGCCTAATTATTATCATATTGATAAAACGACTACAGTTTGTTGCACACTATGACATGTTCTAATAAGACACACATAACGGTTAGACGATGTGTAATCTATGCGCCAATGACTGGATATCATTCATGCGTTATTGCGGCAGTGGTTGTCCTTGGCACGTGGTCGTGGCACCGAATATTCTTGCTGGGCCTGTTTTTTCGTTTTTAATCATCGTTTCATTGCGCATCATGACCACAGCAACGCTCAATTTTGCGGTAGGTAGCACTTTAATTGACCATGCTTGTTTAAAGAACAGCGAAACCTAAATGGTTCCTTCATAAAAAGCATTCAGTCGTTGGAATAGTCGGATTACACGAGCCTACAAGTACAAAATATAATCCCATTCCCCATTTTAAAGCCTAATGTTCTAATGAAATACGGACTTTGTTCTGGTTCCTCCGGTTTTGACTTAAAGCAACGCAATCAACAACTACAATCCAAGTACCTACATATAGTATTGTGGGGAGTGATATGGAGTATTAACTGATGGAATGTATTTCTTCATGCAGGTTAATCGAACAGTTTCAATCGAATCATCTAGTTCAGCGTCGTGTGGATGTAAGATGATGTGTAGTGTTTATTTTATACGCTGACTTGTTATTCTGCGTCAGTCGCAATATCGGCTTTGTATTAGTCATCACTTACAAGCATTAAACGGAAGCCGCCATTAATAGATTAGTATGTGCCTAGGGGTGTGCCATGATGTGCCTAAATGTCAATTACGTTTCCAATACCGTTACATTATAATACACCGTTATTGCTTTATTTGTCGCACCATTTGGTCTGATATGGTGTGCTTGACACTGATCTCATTCAATGATAATGCATGAGTACGATGATAAAGCAAAGCGTCCATACCGTGTATTCTTAACGTATGAAATTGTTTTCCCCTATAGGAATGCCAACCAATCTTGGACACAATAAAGACGAGACATAGTGTTAGCAATAGACACATTACTCCTCGGGCGAAAGCAATGAAACCAATAAAGCAGCAAACGCAGGAAATAGAAAGCACAACTAGCTTACCCATGTTATTATTACCAAACATAATTGAATACGTTTGTTTGCCAATAACAATAATAAGCAGAGCTTTTGTAGACTAACTTTCATAAAACAGCGTTTGGTGCTGGTTTTACATTCAGCACTTGCTCTGGTAGATAAAGTGCAAACAATGATGGATCACAAACAGCCAATTTCTTGCTTAATCCGATAGATCGACTGGGTCCCTAAGAAATGCGCCGCCCTGAATAAAAGGTTTTGTTGATTTGTGTTGCGAAACCGACTGGGTGATAATTAAGTGGATTTAAAATTTCTTGCATATCGCTAGAGGGTTTTTGAACCGTGCAGTACTTATTAAATCGTTGGCAAGATCGCTTTTTGATGATCCAGTTTTTAGGCAGTAGGGTAAATGTGTCATCCAGAATGTATTGACGTGACATAAACATATCGTGATTTGCAATAAATGTTATCTGTATGAAAATTATTTTACATGCCATAAAAGTAAATCAATTAAATGATTCGAATTCCAATACAATTTCGAATTACTGGACATGCACAAGGTTATAGAGGAAGGAATAAGAATTGGTTTATTGCTCTGTAACATATTGGGTAGAACTGCATTTACAGCATGTCTACTACAACACACAAATCTTTACCGATGATTGTTATTAAAGCATATGTTATAAATAACTAGCTCAGTTTGTTATTATCGAGCCCCTAAGTTTGATATATTTGTCCCGGAAATCATCACAATATAAGCAAACAACATACCATTTCTTATTGCGTTGCTCGCCTTAGAGATATACATTGATCGGTCATATTCAACGGGGGGATGTTCAAAAACTGTGTATGGGGATAAGCATGAGATAAGTTCCTTAATTAAATTCAGTCGTTCTTGCTATATGAAAACGTATTTTCTTCACACTGCAATGTAGTACAACAAAAACATAATATCAAATTCAGAATACATACCCTACCATTTTGTGATTAACGAGGCGACAAAGTCCTAACCGCGACGGCTGCGTGGGAACGTAATGCGTTTCAATAGTGGATTGAAGCAATAAGCCCCTAAACTCTCACAATACAGTAGAGCTAATTGATAACTTGGCCCAAATTGACGTTTTATAAAGGCATGTACCTGTAGCTGGTCATAAGACAACCGTGCTGCCAGCACGTAGTAGAAAGTTTCCAAGACTTCATCAATTATACTGTTAAAGATCTAGCTACCCTTTCTGCGAACGTCATGGCAACCTCACAAGCATGGGTAGTACCAGCACTTTTAGCTGCATATGAGAGATTGACAATACCATTAAAAACCAATGTCACAGAGCGAAGTAGATCTGTTCAATGAAGCCAATGTTATTGAATGCATATTTCTAACGTAGGGTATGCTTGGTTTGCAGCGATTGTGAAATGTTTACATAGGCACTGAATTATCGTCAAACCGTGAAGATATTACCTGTATCTGACAATTTGGATATAAATTGGTAATTTAACTTTAATATCTTCAAATGACCCTCGCGCCACCTAAAGCTTAGAATTAGCTACTTTGTAAAAACAGTTCTTCTATCGAAAGATTACCTGTTAACCTATTACCAAAGAATCGATTTCAAGAAGATTAAAATCGCATGCTGCTTTAACACCTTCGGTGTCAATTATGATGCTGCCATGAAGTATTTATATTAAGCAAGCAATATTTTAATGTTAGGCTTTAGTTCAACCCTTAGAGGTAATGTCATTAAAATTAAGGAAGAACGACTAATATTATTCCCTAAGTTACAGAAGTCAGAGTGGGGCCTGGATTGATTATTGCATAACAGCTAATGTCGTATGCTGGATTCAATACGAGCCCGAGGGCCACACGAGGAAGAAACACAACGCCTTTATTCAGAGGTATCTCACATATCACAATGAAAATAATCTCGTGCGACAAAAATAACTTACATTATAGGTACTAGTGCCACGAAGAGGCAAGCTAGTGCCGTCCCATAGACATGTAATATAAACAAACGGACAATATTTATTATATATATATATATATATATATATATATATATATATATATATATATATATATATATATATATATATATATATATATATATATATATATATATATATATTATGTATGTATATATATATATATATATATATATATATATATATATATATATATATATTTATATATATATATATATATACATATATATATATATATATATATATATATATATATATATATATATATACATGTATATATGTAATATATATATATATATATATATACATGCATATATTTATATACATATATATATATATATATATATATATATATATATATATATATATATATATATATATATATATATATATATATATATATTCGCAAACTGGGTCGGTCAACAACGACTAAAGCTTTCTATTTGTGATCGTAACTCATATTGAGTTCTGAGATGATCATGTTCGTCACCTTAGGCAACGTGGATATATGCGTTTTAAGCGTTCCTTCTGTTGGGTCACTGGGTGTTCGGTTTCAATTTGGCACTAACCATACAGAGAGAAATCATTACAAAAGCGAAACAGGAGCCAAGCGAAAGATTTGTGGGACGAATATTGCGACAACTGGTGCTAGAAGCAGGATTATGTTCAATGCAAACAGCGAAAAAAGGTAATTGTCGTGGTAAGTGGGGCAACATATGGCCAATTACAGAATCCAACCATTGGGGCACCATGCATGCTAGATGAGATGCATCATCACATACTGATTTCTCATTTATCTTCTATTACACAAGAGAGCTCTTTTTGTGAAATAGCATTGTGCATAGGCTAGCAGTAAATTATGATTCATGATGCTCCCCGATAAATCGCATCAAATGCAGTCAGTGTGGCACCAGATTTGCGCACCAGGATGTGGTTTTGTTCGAAGTTATTACATTCATTAACATCCAAAAACTTCAACGATTATCCCTCATATACCTGCATGCGAAAAAGATGGTTACGTAAAGTTCGTGGAAGTATGCTGTTTGCTTGACCGAACATACGGCAAAATATTATATAAATTCATCAAAAGCTTGGATACCTGAACCTACATGTTTTTTAATTTCATTGAATGTATTTGCACTGATCTTGGAAACGATTTGACAGCACCTTCATAATCTCATCATATGCAGTGGTTTTTTAACTAAAACCAACCATTTTGCGGGTAAATTCGGTCCGTCTTGAGTAGAATGGTGAGAATTTCCATGCGCACATACACCCTACTGGAACAGAACCAGCAAGTTATACTATAAATATTGCATATAAACTGCTGGTGATGTTAACGCTTTCTAATACAATCCAGCAGAATTTAGTCAAAGCAACCAATAATAATATATCCATTTTGTAGGTCTAACAATGAAGATCTATGTTTGTGGCTGCTGCAAATAAGTGCAAATAATCAGGCAGCGACACTGTCCACAAAGTAGTATTATACTGCAACAACTTAATCATGTCAGTAGATTTGTCCTAGGTAACGAGGCAAGCAGGGCAACGGTAACCATAAATCATACATAATAAAACCTATAAAACATACAGATCTGTCGTATAGCCATTGCTGTTAGTAATATCAATAGCCTCGTTGACGTCACAGTGACAAACCTAGCAACAAAACTAGGTAATATTGACTTACTGCTAATCGTGTTTATTGGCGTCGATTCGTCAATATTCAAGAGACGGGGTCTCGCATCTTTGTATGTAAATCTCATCGGGCTAAATGCAACCAATACATTTGTATATACCGATATTCAGCATATCGGAAAATAGTGTACCTCATTATTTTCATTTTTTATATTCCATTCATGGAATTATTTAACAGGAATATCCATCTTGCAATTCTAACAGAAACATTGTAAAGGGTGTTTGTTCTGGCAGGGCTGAAACAGCGACACTAGAGCCTTCGGGAACACATCCCATAAAAAAGCAGTTCCCGGCCGTTATAATTATGTGTCGCGTTTGACATAACTCAATAAACGTATGTGGCTGTGCATTATATAACTTGTTGTTGATTTACGTAATGGTCTAAGGGTTTCTTTTAGCAATACTAACCATTTGATCGGCATATTGTCAGCCGAATTATGAATGGTGGGCTCATGCCTTTAAGAAAGCAGGTTTCTTGCAAGCAATCAACAGCTGCCATAATATTAAACTGCAATAAAGTTTAATTACATTGGAAACATTGTTATCAAGCGATATCGCAAGTCGTCTAACAAATGTATATCCATTGCTTCAATGCATCACATGGAATTGATTTAAGAATGCAAGGTTTAATTTCCGAATAATCATTATTATGGGGGATTTTTGTTCGGGTCTAAGGCAACGACGAAATACTGACATGTAGACTGTGTGAACTGACGATTTGCTTTACTTACCACATAAATTATTACATTGAAACGGATCACCAGCCGTTACTGCTTACTGATTGTACCCCGACAGTAGGGCAATCATATGAAAATGACTGAACATGTCTGACGTGATAAATGACGACTGACAACCTATCAACAAGATGAATGCATTTTTACATCCATCTAAGGGTCAAACCAGAGGTGAATATATCAGTGGACAATGGTTATTTAAGATGACGCAAATTCCGTATCTAGTCCTTTGTTTGCGATTAAAAGCGAACAGCAACAGTTCGAGGTACTGAGTTCCTATAACCTCGCTTATCAAAAAATAGCTATTTCACTGGGCGAGCAAATGGTTAACTTCCATTCGGATCCGGTTTCATAAGATAAATCGTGGTTTTGTGAAAACGTTTAAATATCACATCCTAACGTTAACAGACAGCTCGATTCGTGAGCGGACCTCTCTGGGTGTGGAAGTCTCCATGCCGTATGTCATATGAGATAATTGACTGCTAGTCTACCTTATTGATTATGCTTATATTTCTATCAGTGAATTATTCTGTTGGTCGATAAATTCGCCGACTCAAACTCCTTATTGACGTTACAAACATGTATCATTATGATGAATGTGACGTCGATTCGAAGCGCTTCGAGTTTACCAGCAATATCATATTGAAATGATTATAACAAAGGTATGCGTTAATTTTTTTTTAATGAAGGTAAATATGGGGCTGCAAAAAGATTATTGTTTTTTAATGAGAAGTGCGACGTTGACGAGCTTCTGTAATTCATTAAACACCGGTTTTGTTTTAAGATTTAGATGATTCCATATTTTAATGCTGTGGTGGTGGCAATAGTCCATGCTATCCACATTGAATCCTAAACACTAGTATTACGTTTTCGCAGCGCGTGAGTTAATGATTACAAGCGCGATTTGGTAGCACTAACAAATATGCAATGCTGATTGCTGTCAAGGCGAGCGTATTGCTCCGACGATGTAGCACAAAATCCGTCTCCTTTAAACCCGCCTCATACAATAGTCCACATCTCTAAATAAATAACAAGCTATTCCATAAGCTATTTGCCGTCGAAACTACTCTTATTGCACTAGTCGTTAGCCTGGTGAAACCGCGAGCTCAATACAATCCCTCATGACCCAGCAAAAACTGCTAGTGAAGAAGACCCTGCATTGATATAATAAGTTTGTTTTGACAAAGTAACTAAGCAATAATATCAATTCCATGTCAAAACAGGAGAAATGCACCTATATGCATCTGATCATATGTGTCGTCCCTTGATGATACTAAAAACCTATAGTTGTTCGAGCCCTTATTGACCCGTTCAATTATATGACTATTTGCCAATCATTTGGAGGTGTTGTATACGATTGATAAAGCCGTCGATAATATCACAAAGTAATCAATGTGTACACTGTGATTATAAATTGATCAAAAACAATTACTGGTAGATCATAACCATGATCACAGATTAAAACGAATTGATTCGTGATGAAATATTGTATATTGTGTGAACCAGTGAGTATATGGGGCAGCTTTTATGATATACCGAATATCATTTCTTATCACATGGGTTTGATTCTTATAAACATATTACAATTACCTATTTCTTATTCAAACGGTCACCCGGCTGGCGTCTAGTCTATGTTCTCGTAGAAAGTTAGTTCTCATAACGTGGTGGTTAGCGAACCCGTTCAAATAGTGATTGAAATTCGCTTTAAATATCTATTGCCTGTGTGTCTATCAAAGAAATATTGTGACGTGTGGTTCGTACACACAAAATAATCTGCCGCCAGACAAAAAGAACCTGGCCATATGGCGTTCATTATATCACAAGCTGTCATCAGCGTGCTATCCCTGGTAAAATCAAATATCAGAAATAAGGTAATGACTGTGCATGCCAAATGACATATCGATCTGATCATCTACTACCATTAAACTTCTACCAAAAACATTCAATATTCGTTGTTCTTATTCAGCAACCTGTATGGTAACGTGGTTATATGCCGTATCACACCGGCATGCGCTCTAAAGCTGAAGCAATCTTCCTCGTTATACTGCTTAACTCCCTGTCTGCTATGATAAGCCAATTTGTTCCGGTAACAAGCTTTTGAGAAACGCATGCACCAGGAAGCAAAATCGACTTGCAACAAACCATATATTCTATAGCTAGAGCATTGGATATATGCTCAAAGTCATTGGTAATTTCGTTCAGCGCAGCAACAACTTCCTCTCCGGCTGACATAAATGGATTTGCAGCCATGGATCTAAGCTGCAATTGCATTTAGTTGATAGGTTGTACATAGATTGAATTTGTCTCTGAAGATCACCGTCGAAACTACTTTAAAACGTAGGTAGGCAGACTAATAAACAAATTAGGAAAGATCAACACATTATTTAAGTGCCCGGCTGACCGCATAAGGGACACAAATCATGGTAAGTCATCAATAAAACTTCAGGAATAGTTTAAATGGAATGTTCAGGATGAATATAAGAGGCGCAAATAACAAAGTCATTACAACTGTAGCCATGTTATACCAGATCATCTATGCTTACAATATTTACGTAGCGATGAAATGCATAAACCTGCTGCTGTGACGAATCCATGTTAAGGCTCAAATTCAGAACAGGAGGGAATTTGGAATAGTAAATATCGTCATCATTTAGTCACGTCACATTTGCTTGTGCTGCATGGAGTGAAATATCATAAATATTTTAAATGTACGATTCGACTTAATGAATTCTAGTGAAATCTATTAATCCATATGGAATGGATTTATTGTTTTCCGATGGGTGATTAGTTAATGAGTAACAAAAAAGCAATGCAATAACTACATTATGGCCTCAGTATCCATCCTCAAGACTGGGTTGGTCAACACAGGCATATCGGTATATTATGAATCATGATGTTCCATCAATAAATCGTCTCAAACGCAGTCGGTGTGGCAACTGGTTTACGCACCAGGATGGGGTTTTGTTAGAGGTGATTACATTCATTATGATCCAAAAATCTTCCCAATTCCTTCAACAAATGAGTTATGACTTTAAGATAAATGACTGGCAGAGATTTTCCCTTATATGCAGGTCAATGAGGTGGCAAGCAATTAGTTATTTCAGGGGTAGAATAAACACGAGGAATGAGATAGGCCCTAACGCAGAGCCCTGAGGTACTTTTATAGAACAAAGCGCGTGCTCAGACACAGCACCATCAACTGCCTGGGATGTGCTGGCGAAGAGTCGTTCCGATGAGGCCATTTCTGTGCTCCAGACGATGAAGAAGTATATAGTGATCAAGTGTGTCAAATGCAACACTGAGATCAAGCAAGACTAGGTGCACATCGTCACCCTCATCAAGGATATAGTCCATGTCTGATTTGAACTTAATGAGCGCTGTCTCAGTGCTGTAACCTATGGGGTAGGCTGACCGAAGCTCACCCTGAAGGTTGTATTAATTTATGTGTCACACTAGTTAGTTTTTTTATCACCTTCTCCGTGATTTGTCCAAGAAATGGAATATTTGATACTGGGCGGAAGTTTATGACGTAATACTCATCAAGCCCAGATGTTTTTTTAGCAGCGCTGTTACCTGGGCTGTTTTCATAAGAGAGGGCGCAACATCAGTTGCCAACGTCTGGCTGATAATAATGGTGATTGTGGGAAGTGCTGCGGGGATTACCAACCATTGATCCAACACCAAACAATATACAGTATAATTAGATCCGTCAGGAGTAGCATCGCAGTCACAACATCAACAAAATCAGGCATTTACAGTTTACATCACAGAATATTGTAAATATTGCATATGAATTGTTGGTGATGTTAACGCGTTCTTATTCAAATCCGACTGATTTTAACCAGAGGTGCCAACATAAATATATTTATTCTGAAGGTATTATAATGATGACCATTGCTAGTGGCAGCTACAATGAAGTTATTTTCTGTTACTCAGACAGCGACACTGCTAAAAAAGTAGTATTATACTGCAATCACTTGATCAGGTCAGTAGATTTGTCTTGGTTGACGAGGCAAACAGTACAGCAGTAACCATCAATCAAACATTACGAAACGAATAAAAGTTACAGATCTGCCCTACAGCCATTGCTCTTGGTGTTATCAATAGCATCGTGGACGTCACAGCGAAAAACCTAGCAACAAAACTTGGCAATATTAAATGCTACTGACTCAATTAGTCAAACATTGTGAGACGGGGTCTAACATATTTATAAGCGGGTTAAATGCGACTATTGCAACTGAATATCCCGCTTTGCAGCATATCAGAAGATGGTATCATACTCTTCGTTTATTATATTCCATACAAAGAATTATGCCACCCTAACAAAAACATTGTAAAGTGAATTGATGCGAATTTTCTGGCGGTGTGTAAGGATGTGAGCTGAAACAGTGACATAAAAGCCTTTAAGAAACATATCCAGATATGGAAATTGTCTGTAGAGCTTTGCCTTGTAGACTAAATGAAAATGCACGTAGTTTCTCTTGAGGCTATATTTATATATTGCATATTTTATACAATAACTGTATTAATTAAAGAAATTAATTATTTACATTTTACACTTTATCTCAATTAGAGAACCATGCAGCAGCAGCTGCCTTCTTCTGTTGTTTGCATTAGAACGGAAAAGGGTGGGTTATGGTCAGATGTTATAGAATGCTAAATGGATGCCGGAGCTCAGGTAGTTAAGGTACCATCCGAAGCAACCGCATTTACATCCACATGGGCAACTACTATGATATGTTTGTCAGTGATTGCTCAGTAAATTGGTAACTCAATAAAAGTCACATTTGCAGAGCATATTGTATGTCATATATCAGACAATAAATAATATAACCCATTAAAAGACAGGTTGTAGATGTCACATGGTATTTGGGTTCTCTAGGTGGTCCACATGCGGATGACCGAATGCAGCATAGTTAACATCGTCCAATCTATTTTAATTCCAATGGGAATTGATCTGAATCTATCAGCATATATGAGTTATCATGATGATAAGCTTCAAGATTATTCTGATCGCATGTGTGGTTCTGAATCGACCCTTTTGTCCGCATAGTTAACATCGTCCGAATTCCAATGGTTAATTGATCTGAATCTAAAAGCGGATATGAAACATCATGATCATTAGCATCAAGATCATTCTGATCACAGGTGTGGTTTTGACCTTGTTGTCGTCCTGTTCAATTGTGCATAAATGCATTGTTACTGAACCACCAAAGCACCCAAATAATCGTTGCCAACGTGTAATAAACCATATCCCATATCCGCATTGTTGCTCGTCGTCCAACAAACTTTTTGTCAATCCGAGCCAGCAGCTAACTGTCGGTCCCGATGGTTCCAGTGTCATTTTGCAGTTTTATTCTCGCTACGAGTATGTACATTTTTTCGGGATTGCTGGGAATAACGAAACAGTACCAGTAGCAGTAGTAATATCGAACTTTGTGTGGAATCAATACTGTGGCGAGGATGCCTTAGTGAAATTTCTGTCATTTACACTGTACGCATTCGTGGCTTATTTAATATTTTTTAAGTAAAGCGTAAACTAACATTATATAAAAGTGGACACGACATCTTATTGCCAATGATAACTTTGTAAAACCATGGCATGATGCCGTATGTACTGTTTGTCACTTTAATGTCACTTATACCTAAGTTGGCGCAGATAACAAAAATAAGTTTTTGACTTCGTAGCAGGATCTCGATCGATGAATATAGAAATATCAGCGTGATGATGCGATGGATTTTATCTAGAACGTCCATATTTGTCAACCAAAACCAAGATAAAATTCTGTTCTGTATGTCATGTCTCGTTTATAATACAATATATTGTACCGATCGCTGTACGTGGGGACTGCATGTGATTGCTCGCTGCGTCATATTACTTTTTGCTACGGATGGATGGTTCAATTTGTGTGTTGTATTTTTCGATTGAAATGTGCAATAGTCTGGTTTCACGAAGATAAATTGTGGTTTTGCGAAAAAGGTATATACACGAAGCTACTCAATGTAATACGACTTCGTAGCGCTATCAGACCGTTTTATTCGTGAGCGGACTTCTCAGGATGTGGTAGTTTTCACGCTATATGTCATATAGGATAATTGCCCTTTAGTCTCCCTAATTGATGATGCTGATATCTCTTACGATGAATTGTTCTGTTGTTCTGTTGGGCGACACAAGTTCGTTTATGATGTTACAAACACGTATAATCATTCTGAATCTGGCGTCGATTCGAAGCGATTCGATTTTACCAGGGACATCACATTGAAATGATTATATAGGTATTATATGGTGCTGCAAAACGATTATTGTTTGTGAATGAGAAGTGCGACTTTGGCGAGTTTCGATGACTCATTCAACACCGGTTTGTTGTTAGATTTAGAGGAATTCCTATTATAGTGCCATGGTGGTACCAATGGTCCATGCTATCCATACTGAATTCCACCAGGAACCCTTTTGGTCGGCGCGTCAGTCAAATAAAGGACACTTGAATCCTTAATTGGTAACACCTACAATGCTCTCTAATAAGCAATGTTGATTGCTTCGAAGGTGAGATTATTGCTCAGTTGAATCAGCATACTATTCATTTGTCTTCTTTCTCATACAATGGTCGTATATATTAATTAAGAACTAGCTGTTGTGTAATCTATTTGTCACAGGCACTTCTGATGTTCCACTAGTCGTTTGTCTGGTGAAACCGCGAACCCAATAAAATTCCTAATGAACCAAGAATAAACATTTGTGAGGAAGCCGCAGCATTTTTATAGACAGCGTTGTTTTGACCAAGTAACCAAACAATGATTTCTATTCCAGGTCAAAACAGGACAAATGCACCTAAATGCATCATCATGGATGTTGTCCCTTGATGATACTAACTATTTGCCAATGATTTGAAGGTATTGTATACGATTAAAAAAGCCTCTGATAATATCACTACGGAATCAATGTAAACAATGTCATTGTAAACTGGTCCAAAACAATTAATGGTTTTGAATAAATACACGAAGTAGATCATAACCATGACCACAGATCAAAATGAATTGATTCGTGATTAAATATAGCAGTGAGCTTATAGGGCCGCTTTCATTTTATACCGAAAAGAATTTCTGATCACATGGGTTTGATTCGTATGAACATATTAGAATTATCTATTGCATATTCAGTCGGTTGTCAGACTGGCGTCTAATCTATGTTCCCGTAGAATGTGAGTCCTCAAAACGTAGTCGTAAGCGTACCCGTCCAAACATTGATTGAAATTAGTTTTAAAAATCAACTGCCCGTCTGTCTCTTAAAGAAATAATGTGACGTGTTGATTTTACACACATAATAATCTGCGCCAGACAAATAGAACATGGCCACATGGCGTCCATAACATCAAAAGCTGTCATCAGCCTGCTATCACGCATAAAATCAAATATTAGAAATAACGTTATCACTGTACAGGCCTAATGACATATCGATCTAACCATCTTCTACCATAACACTGCTACCGAAAAACACACAATACTCGTTGATATCCGCAAACCATCTTCATTCATACACCGGCACCTGTCTGGGTACGCGGTTATATACCCTACCAAATACACCGGCAACCTGTCTGGGTACGGGTTGTTATATACCCTACCATTCATACACCGGTTGTCTGGGTACGCGGTTATATACCCTACCATTCATACACCGGCAACCTGTCTGGGTACGCGGTTATATACCCTACCATATATACCTACACCGGCAACCTGTCATTATATACCCTACCATTCATACACCGGCAACCTGTCTGTCTGGGTACCCTACGGTTATATACCCTACCATTCATTACACCGGCAACCTGTCTGGGTACGCGGTTATATACCGGCCTACCATTCATACACCGGCAACCTGTCCGGTTATATACCCTACCATTCATACACCGGCAACCTGTCTGGGTACGCGCGTTATATACCCTACCATTTATATACCCTACCATTCATACACCGGCAACCTGTCTGGGTACCGGTTATGTCTGTCTGGGTACGCGGTTATATATATACCATTCATACACCATTCGGTTATATACCCTACCATTCATACACCGGCATGCACTCATAAAGCTGAAGCAATCGTCCTTGTTATATTGCATCACTTCCTGTCTGCTATGATAAGCCAGTTTGTTCCAGTAAGAGCCATTTGTGAAAGGAATAATGCTTCTAATCAAACATATGAGGTAGGCAGCAAAATCCCGTTGCAATAAACCATTTTCCATAGCTAGATCCTAGGAGATACGCACAAAGCCATGGGTAATTTCCTTCAGCACATCAAGAACGTCCTCACCGGCTAATATAAATTGATTTACAGCCTAGTATCTTAGCTGCAATTGCATTTACTTGATTGGTTGCAGTTGCTGTACATAGATTGAATGTGTCTCGGACGATCACCGTCGATTCTGCTTTGAAACGTATGTAGGACTACGCAAAAACGTACCTGTATGACCATGAATAGCGATAAGTGACCAATACAACCTTCAGGTATAGTGCAAATGGAATGTTCCGGGTCAATAATTGAGGCACGGAGAACAAAGTCAGCACAAATGCTCAATGTCACTTACAATGTTATACCCAATACAATTTTTAGATATACCCTAATCTAGGCCACATAACCGCCCATGCTCCCTGGATGTCATCTATGCTTAAAATATTTACATGGTGATGAAATTTCCTCACTCTGCCATCGTGACGTATTAATGCTTAGGCTCAGATTAAGCAATAGAAGGGGATATGGAATAATGAATACTGACATACTATAATCACGTCATATTTGCTTTTGCTGCCTGCAGAGAAATATCATAAATATTGCGAATGAATTGTCCAAGGGTGAATTGGCTTGAATAAATAGCGGTGTTACTATTGATCGCTTGTACAGTAAAACCTCGGCCGATTACACTCTTATCATCCTCAACTTGTCGACGGTGATCAGTAAAAACAGCTAAACGGATCTTTTGTTGGTCTTTGTTCCATTAAAACAGATTTTGCAACAGCTTCTATGACGATTTGATATACGACCATTAACAATCTATCGATCCATATGGAACGGTGCCGTTTGTAATCCGATGTGAGATTATTTTATTATTAAAAAACACGCAGGGTATCATGTTTAGTATAATTGTATTGATATACCTTAATGATGCTTCCGTAAGCACTCCAGCATAGCAATATTTGATGTGATCCGCTTCCAGGGTTGGTCTATTTACGAGAATAATATTCAAACTGACAGCTTTGGTCGTTTTCTCCCTAGACAATTTGTTCAAACGCAGTTATCATACTGTGAGCAATGTCTTCCTGTCTTATTATTTGGCCCCAGATATGTAAATATGGTTGATAATTGATGACAGTGTATACATGGGAATATAGCATAAGTCAATTATGCGTATTGTGTATGCGGTTCGTGAAGAAATTGTGAGGATGCAAATGTTCAGTGCCATTTGGTACTCAAAATATGATGTCGAACTGACAAATACACTATTGTTGCCGGTGAACAATAATTAAACCGCATTTATTCCTGTTAAGAAGCATGCGATCACAAGAATAACGGAAATAATCGTTTGTACGTTGTCAATTGTTTTGAAACATGGAACTACACCACACTTGCGTAAATGTTTAAGACAAATATTCCAGCATGCATGGATTCGCAAATAAATGAAATCTATTTTTGGGTGTGATTACAGTGTTTTGTCCTTAGATTCGGGTAGTTTTAGAGAGCACATTGCACCAAGACTTAGTATTACGGCTATCAGCAAAATAGGAATGGCTTTGCTGATATCAATCAGATATCCAAAAGCTACATTACCCAATATTGCTGCGATCCGCCCTAAGCATGAAAGGAATCCGAATACTGTGGTTCTGGAAACGATATCCAATGCATATGCATTAAATTGTAAAAGTCATGATATGATTTTTAAGCAGGTATTCATTTGTATCGTTTTTTTCACACGCGTAACTGAGCTGGGTCGGGTAGAGTTCTGTTGTTGCTATGTCGATTGCATTGAACGCGCCATTGATGGTGAAGTTAAATGCGCAATTGACGCATACTACGCTATTTCTGTGTTTGTGAACCAAATAAGGAATACACTGGTCGCCGAGAGCAACAGACATGCAACTGAAAACATTCACAGTGAGGATAACTGATGATACAGGTTGTGGAAGTGACAGGTGGTGCGGTAGCATCCATTGAACTATTCCGTACGAATCATGAATCATTTAAGACCTGGGCAAGTGCGTGTGGTTGAATAATTGAAAATCGAACACCAGGCGGGACCGAATATACATCGCAACTCATTAAGTATTGGCACAGCAAAACGCTGCCCACTCACCTAGAAGTTTGACTCGGCCAATCTTGTCAGATAATACAGGTCTGATAAGGATGGCCTGCAAAACAGCTAGCTGACCGAGAAAGTTCCCCCAATACACCCCGTTGCTACTGTAGCTGATGTCAAGATCGACCCGACATCCTTTCCTACGATTCAAGACGCTGGTATATACTAACTGACTACTAATAAATCGGTCGGAGTAGAGATTATCCACAGAATGTGACAACAGACTGTGAATGAAGTATGACTTTTTTGTCGTAACATTTTGAACTAAGCATTGGTCGAAAAGGCAGTTTTCGAAAGTAACGTGGTGTAACTTCAGATCGGTGAATAAGACAGCACTGAATGTGACATTTGTTTTTTGATAGCTGTGACTGCAGTTATATTTGTGTGACTAAAATAAACTTCATCTTGTAATTTCTTCATGTATTCGGGAAACCAAATGGACAGCCCATAATATCTGTACACAATGATCAGTAATTATGTACAAATGAAACTGCATTCTATGTAAGCAATGACATCCATTTATATGGACTGCGAAGGGCAGATCAATAAATATTAAATTCGTTTCCACTCATTACCTACCCAAAGGCAAGACTAAACCATAGAGCAGCTAGAACGACTGTAGTACGGATGAGCGGCGAGAGCACAAACCAAAGAAAGCATCGCTGAACTGAAACTCACATTTCCACAACCTGGATACTTAACAGTGCGCTGATAATGTTATCCATGTCATGCTGCTTCTTCTCCGACCCTCGTCTCTTCACTACGAGGTCGACTGTGGTGACTCGACGACCAGTATGTACAAGCTCTTGAAACGAGGATGGCCTTCGCGATTGCTATTGTGACCTCGTCATGAAACCCACAGCAGAGCTTCGTCAGATAGTCGAATTGCATGTTCATCTTATAGCTGACGAAGCATAGCAGCTCATTAACTATCGGGTCCGTTGACTGATAGCTCGCAGCCGTCATCAACGCCACCGACCACTAAAAAAGCCGTTCGCTCACCTTGCGTAGCTATTAATGCCTACTACATGACTGATTGGCCGCAGGTGTGACACTCACGTCACGACTCGAAAGACAGATGCAGAAAACACATCAAACACAAAGAAACAAAGATGTTTTCTGTAGATTTAGCTATCCTTGCGATGATATACTGACCATCCGAAGCTTGAAGAGCGCCGCGTAATGCATAAAACGACAACATAAGTCTTTAGCTTTTTCTATGCGACCACTTCGTCTTAAAGCCTCAGTTCAGTATTCATTTGGATTAGAACACTAGAAGTAATTTCACATGACTTTCACTGGGCTACTATGGATGATTGCCAATTGTGTGGACCGTAGTGAGGGACGATTATTATTACTGACCACGTAAATTCCTACGTTGAAACGGATCAAAAGTTGTTATTGCTTACTTACGTTAACCTGACAGTACTGCAATTATATGAAAAAGACTGAAAACCTATGACCACAATAGATGAATTAATACATCCATCTGATGATTAAACCTGAGGTCGTTACTATATAAGTAGACTATAGTTATTTAAGTTGACGACAATTCAGCATCTAGTCTTTTTGGTTGCAGATAACATAGGAAAGCAACAGTTTTAAGGCACTGAATCCCTATGACTTCGTTTGACGCAGATATCATCAATCATAATAAAAATATGTATTTCAAAGTGCGGGCAAATGGCATGCCAAGTAAGCTTACTTCCATCCGAATCCTGATGTGGAAATTGTCTGTAAAGCTTTGCCTTGCAGATCAAATGCAAATGTGCAACGTTGCCTCTTTTGAGGTTTTATTTAGATATTGCACATTTTATACAATTACCTTCATAATGAAAGAAGGATGCCGTTATCATTTTATACTTTTCCTAATTTGGAGAACCATATGATAGCAGCTGCCTTCTTTTGTTGCTTACAATAAAACGTAAAAGACCATGATTTGAAAGTCGTGTGTTATGGTCAGAGAGTTCAGGCAACAAAATGGATGACGGCGATCAGGTAATGATGGTATCATCCCAAGCATTCGCATTAACATCCACATTCACTCCTGCTATGATATGTTAATCTGTATTTGCTCTGTATTTGTCACTCGTTCAAAGTCAAATTTGCAAGTCATATATCGGACAGTGACTAATACAATCGAATTAACGACAGGTTGCAGATGTAACATTGTTAGTATTGGGGTTGATTTTCATCTCCACTGTGTGGTCCACATGCGGATGACTGAATGCAGCCATGATAACGCATAGTTAACATCATCCTATCTACCGAATTTCAAAGGTTAATTGATCTGAATCTATCAGCAGATATGAAATATCATGATCATTAGCATCAAGATCATTCTGATCACATATGTGGTTTCGAACTTGTTGTTCAATTGTGCATAAATGCATTGTTACTGAACCACCATAGCACCCAAATAAACAAGAGTGCAGTTGCCAACGTGTACTTATCCACATCCGCATGAGGTCCGAGTTAGTGCATTGAGGTTGGTCGTCGTCCAACAAGATTTTTGTCAATCCGAGCCAGCAGCCAACTGTCGGTCCTGATGGTTCCAGTGTCATTTTGCAGTTTTAGTATTGCAATGGGTATATACATCTTTAGGATTGTTGGAGATAACAAAACAGTACGAGTAGCAGTAATAATTTCTAACTTTGTGTGGAATGAATACTGTGGCGGGTATGCCTTAGTAAAATATCAGTCGTTTCCACTCTGACAATAATGATTGCACTGCTGAAAACTTAAATTCATCTAGAGATTACACAGATGCTCTGGCTCGTTTACGACCTGCTGTTTCTGTAATACTGTTTCTAATATGACATTGCACCGTAACAATATATGTGTTAATACAAGGAAGCGGTCAGCTGTACGCATTCCTGGCTTATTAAATATTTTTAAGTAAAGCGTAAACTAACATTATATAAAAGTGGACACGGCTTCTTATTTCCAATGTTAACTTTGTAAAACCATGACATGCTGTTGTATGTACTGTTTGTCACTTAAATTCTTCTTATATCTAAGTTGGTACAGATAACGAAAACATATTCATTGACTACGTAGCAGGAGCTCGATCGATGAACATGGAAATATCAGCGTAATGATGCGATGGATTTCATCTAGAACGTCCATATTTGTCAACAAAACCAAGATGAAATGATATTCTGGATGTCATGTCTCGTTCATAATACAATATTTTGCACAGATTGCTGCTCGTGGTGACTGTATTTGATTGCTCACTGTGTCATATTAATTTTTGCTTTGGATGGATGGTTCAATTTATGTGTGGTTTTTGTCGAATGAAATGTGCGATAGCAACCGGGTTTCACAAAGTTAAATTGTGGTTTTGTTTGAAAGGTTTATACACGAAGCTACTCAATCCAATACGACATCGTAGCGGTATCAGAGCGTTCTATTCGTGAGCGGACATCTCTGGAGGTTGAAGTCTCCATGCTATATGTCACATCGAATAACTGCCTGTTAGTCTCCATAATTGGTGACACTTAAGTGTCTCACAATGAATTGTTCTGTTGGTCGACTCATGTTCCTTTATGATGTAACAAACACGCATCATCATCATGAATCTGGCGTCGATTCGAAGAGATTCGATTTTACCAGGGACATCTCATTGAAATGATTATATAGGTATTAGTTTATTCGTGTCTTATGAAGGTTCATATGGTCCTGCAAAACGATTATGGTTTGTGAATGAGAGGTGCGACGTTGACGAGTTTCTGTGACTCACTCAACACCGGTTTGTTGTAAGATTTAGCTGAATTCCTATTACAGTGCCATTGTGGTGGTAATGGTCCATGCTCTCCATACTGGATTTACCCTGAATGACTCTTTTAGTCGGCACGTCACTAAAATAAAGGTACTTTAATGGTAACACCTACAATGCTCACAAATAAGCAATTTGCGATTGCTGAGATTATTGCTCTGTTGAATCAGCATACCATTCGCTTGTCGTGTTTTAAGCGGTCTCATATAATTAAAGAACTAGCTGTTATTTAACCTATTTGTCGCAGGCACTTCTGTTATTCCACTAGTCGTTAACCTGGTGAAACCGCAAGCTCAATCAAATTCCTCATGATCCAAGACTAAATATTTGTGAGGAAGCCGCTGAATTCTTATAGACAGCGTTGTTTTGACCAAGTAACCAAACAATGATTTCTGTTCAAGGTCAAAACAGGACAAATGCACCTATATGCAACTAATCATAGATGTCGTCCCTTGATAATACTAGTTACTCTGGCCCATTATAAGCTCATTCAACTATATGACAATTTGCCAATGATTTGAAGGTATTTTATACGATTTAAAAAGTCTTCGATGATATCACTACGTAATAAATGTCAACAATGTTATTCTAATGTGGTCCAAACAATTAATGGTTTTCAATAAATACTCGAAGTAGATCATAACCATGACCACAGATTATAAAGAACTATTTTAGTGAGCTGATGGTGCAGCTTTCATGCAATACGGTTTGATTCATGCAATACGGTTTGATTCTTACATATGTCACATTCAGTCGGTTGCCCGACTGGCGTCTAAACTGTGTTTCCGTAGAATGTAAATCCTCAAAACGTAGCGGTAAGCTGACCCGTCCAAACTGATTGAAATTAGCTTTATATATCAACTGCCTGTCTGTATCTTACAGAAATATTGTGACGTGTGGATTGTACACACATGATAGCCTACCCCCAGATAAATAGAACCTGGCCAACATGGCGTCCATTATATCACCAGTTGTCAACAGCGTGCTATCCCACGTGAAATCAAATATTAGAAATAACGTTGTCACTGTGCATGCCTAATGCAAAATCGATCGAACCATCTACTACTATAGCACTGCCGCCGAAGACACACAATACTCGATGTTCTTATCCAGCAACCTGTCTGATAAGCGGTTATATACCCTACCATTCATACACCGGCATGCGCTCATAAAGCTGAAGCAATCGTCCTTGATTATTGCATCACTTCCTGTCTGCTATGATAAGCCAGTTTTTTCCAGTAAGAGACTTTTGTGAAAGGAATAATGCTTCTAATCAAACGTATGAGGTAGGCAGCAAAATCACGTTGCAATAAACCATTTTCCATAGCTAGATCATATGAGATACGCACAAAGTCATGGGTAATTTCCTTCAGCACATCAAGAACTTCCTCACTGGCTACGTAACTTTATTTACAGCCTAGTATCTTAGCTGCAATTGCATTTACTTGATGGGTTGCAGTTGCTGTACATAGATTGAATGTGTCTCGGACGATCACCGTCGGTAATGCTTTGAAACGTATGTAGGACTACGCAAAAACGTACCTGTATGACCATGAATAACGATAAGTGATCAATAAAACCTTCAGGTATAGTGCAAATGGAATAATCCGGGTCAATAATTGAGGCACGGAGAACAAAGTCAGCACAAACTCTCAATGTCACGTACCATGTTATACCCAATACAGTTCTTAGATTAACCCTAGTCTAGGCCACATAACCGCACATGCTCCCTGGATGTCATCTATGCTTACAATATTTACATGGTGATGAAATTTCCTCACTCTGCCATCGTGACGTAATAATGCTTTGGCTCAGATTAAGCAATAGAAAGGGATATGGAATTATGAATATTGACATACTATAATAACGTCATATTCGTTTTTTTGCCTGGAGAGAAATATCATAAATATTGCAAATGCATTGTCCAAGGGTGAATTGGCTTGAATAAATAGCGGTGTTAGATCTTCGCGTTACTATCGATCAACTGTACAGTAAAACCTCGGCCGATTACACTCTTATCATCCTCAACTTGTCGACGGTGATCAGTAAAAACAGCTTAACGGATATTGTGTTGGTCTTTGTTCCATTAAAACAGTTTGTGCAACAGCTAGTATGACCATTTGACTTATGACCATTAACAATCTATTGATCCATATGGAACGGTGCCGTTGTTTTCCCGATGTGGGATTATTTTATTAGTAACAAACACGCAGGGTATCATGTTAAGTATAATTGTATTGATATACCTTAATGATGCTTCCGTAAGCACTCCAGCATAGCAATATTTGATGTGATCCGTTTCCAGGGTAGGTCTATTTACGAGAATCAAATTCAAACTGACAGCTTTGGTCGTTTTCTCCCTAGACAATTTGTTCAAACGCAGTTATCATACTGTGAGCAATGTCTTCCTGTCTTATTATTTGGCCCCAGTTATGTAAATATGGTTGATAATTGATGACATTGTATATATGGTAATATAGCATAAGTCAATTATGCGTATTGTATATGCGGATAATAGAGAAATGGTGACAGGTAACTGCTCAGTGCCAGTTGGTACTCAAATGATGATGTCGAACTGACAAATACACTATTGTTGCCGGTGAACAATAAATAAACTGCATTTATTCCTGTTTAGAAGCATGCGATCAGAAGAATAACGGAAATAACCTTTTGTACGTTGTCAATTGTTTTGAAACATGGAACAACACCACAATTGCGTACATGTTAAAGACAAACATTACAACATGCATTAATACGCAAATAAAGGAAATCTATTTTTGGCTGTGATTACAGTGTTTTGTCCTTGGATTCTGGTAGTTTTAGAGAGCACATTGCACCCAGACTTAGTATTACGGCTATCAGCAAAATAGGAATGGCTTTGCTGATATCAATCAAATTTCCAAAAGCGACATTACCCAATATTGCTGCGATCCGCCCTAAGCATGAAAGGAATCCGAAAGCTGAGGTTCTGGAAACGATATCCAACGATATGCATTAAATTGTACAAGTCATGACATGATTTTTAAACAGGTATTCATTTGTAATTTTTTTTCACCCACGTACCTGAGCTGGGTCGGGTAGAGTTCTGTTGTGGCTACGTCAATAGCATTGAACGCGCCATTGATGGCGCAGTTAAACACAGCATTGACGCATACCACCGCTATTTCTGTGTTTGTGAACCAAATAAGGAATACACTGGTCGCCGAGAGCAACAGACATGCCGCTGAAAACATCCACAGTGATAGAAACTGATGATACAGGTTGTGGAAGTGACAATAGGTGCGGTAGCATTCTTTGGTGAACTATTCCGTACGAATCATGACTCATTTAAGGCCCTGGCAAGTGCGTGTGGTTGAATAATTGAAAATCGAACACCAGGCGGTACCGAATATACATCACAGCTCATCTAGTATGTTGACATGGTAATGTAGCGCAATAATAAGTAGGAAAGAACACGCTGCCAACTCACCTAGAAGTTTGACTCGGCCGATCTTGTCAAGTAATACAGCGCTGATTAGGGTGGCCGGCAATACAGCTAGCTGACCAAGCAAGTTTTCCGCATAAACCCTGTTGCTACTGTAGCTGATGTCAAAATCAACCCGACATCCTTTCCTCAGATCCAACACGCTAGTATTTACAAACTGACTCCCAATAAACCGGTCGGCATAGAGATTAGTGTGATCCACCACGGAATGTGACAACAGACTGTGAATGAAGTATGACTTTTTTGCCGTAACATTTTGAAATAAGCATTGGTCGAAAAGGCAGTTTTCGAAAGTAACGTGGTGTAACTCCACATCGGTGAATGAGACGGCATTGAATGTGACATTGAAGAAATGTACGTTATCCAGCAGGTATGAAAAATTTGCGTTTTTGATAGCCGTGTCTGCAGTAATATTAGTGTGACTAAAATAAACTTCTTCTTGTAATTTCTTCATGTATTCGGGAAACCAAATGGACAGCCCATAATATCTGTACACAATGATCAGCAATTAAGTACGTTCATACTGCCTTTATCTAAGCAATGGCATCTATTTATACGGACTGCGAAGGGCAGATAAATAAATGTTAACTTCGTTTCCACTCATTACCTACCCAAAGGCAAGACTAAACCAGAGAGCAGCTAGAACGACTGTAGTACGGGTGAGCGGCGAGAGAAATAATGCAAAGAAAGCATCGTTGAACTGAAACCCACATATTGCTAGCGTGCATGGAATACTAGGCCAATGTTCGACGGATATGTCGGGATTCCAACACCATACAGTTTATGAGGTATTTGAAATTCAGTTATGGTAAGGCACGTTGCAATAGCAAATGCACATTATTCTGAGTCATATCGTGAACTGTATCAAAGTAACTGATGCTCATTAGTAAAACAACAAGCATGCTCTAAACTTTATAAACATGAATATGTATGAATGTGAGCCCGTGCTAACCTCGCTTAACGCACGACAGCATCTTTTAGCGACGCTTCGCTCCTGCATTTGAGATTCAGTAACTCGCGTGACGGTATGGCTGGGGAGTTCGATCTCAGGCATCTGCAAAGGGCGGAAGTGTTAACATTTAGTTTTTGGGTTACGTTACAAAATCATCAATGCTGCTTTGCACTGAAGGCAAATACAAAATAAATTGCTTTTTTGGTGATCATATAGCAATTCAAAGGCCCGAAAGGATATATCAAGTGTCACCTCGTAATCGGCTCCGGCCTCCATGTGGTTCCACTTATACAGGCGCCTGTACACCGTCAGTGCCTCGAGATCCCGTCCCACCTGGTACACAAAACATAATTGCTATGTTAGCCATCGACTTACGATGTACACTCCTGCATGAATAATACTGGTTCACAAATCCCCCAAAACTCACCTGAAGCAGGTATCGTGGACTCTCTGGCATAGCACAGAGTCCACACAGTGCCACCAGCACTGGCACAACACAGGCCAGAATGCCCGCCAGCTATGGTGTGCTAACTCACCACTAAGAAAGGCTAAACACAAGCCAGACACATGTTTTATAAAGACGTTGTAACTTCCTATTAGTGCCGCACACATGACCAAGGAGACAAGAGAGGTTTTTTTATAGGTAGGCCTACTGTGGTTTGGTAGGATGAGCCAGCCAAGAAGGGACACATAGGTGCCTCCCAGGACCCAGAATGTCAAAATCAGTCCAAGATGAAACCCGCGCCGTGATCGGGGGCAGAATTCACAAAAGTACGCCATGACGATTGGAATCGACCCACCTATACTAAAGACATAAAACGATACATGATGAACACTGTCTTTAGAGCGCAACAACAATTGGTATATGTGAATAGACGAATAAACTAAATTAATTTGGAAAAGGAACGTCCTGTTGCTGCATGTACATACCCGACGCCAGCAAGCAAGCGGCAGAGAAAGAACATGGCATAGTCTGGCATAAAGGCGCCCAAGATGGAGAAGAGAGCATTGAAGCTCAGTGACGTCAGGAGTGTAAACTTTCTGCCCAATTTGTCCGCTAGATTCCCCCACAGAATCGCACCAACCATCATACCAGCAAATGCAATGGCGCCTGTACAAAACCAGTGTCACAGTAAAAAATCGTTGAATGGCGCTTACCATGCAGTAACGATTCCCTTCTTTGCCAACGTACCATCACTAATTACCAAAGCTAACAACGTAGGTAATTAAGTTGGTGCATGCCCGTCTCATGACCATCCAAATGAACCATTTTATGCAATTTATGGCTAACAAATACGGCGGTAATATGGCGATAATTGCCCCCCAGGATCTGTTCAAACAACTAATAAAACTTCTCCTTTGAGGATTGCATAACTGAGGAAAAAGGATATAGTTAATGTCAGCGAGAGCGCCGATATCTTTTTATTGGTCCCTAACGATTTTGTTAAAAAACGACGTTAGGTTAGAGTGCGAAGAGAAAGGCTGATCGCCTGTAATGCACCGGCCGGGCTTATAAAGGGCCAACCCAGTAGCGAGAGACCGCCCGCGGCGCTTAGAGCCTCATTGATTGGTGATCAGACCACAAGGGCGCCTTTGATCCTTCTATAACAGCCCGCAAGGAAACCGCAGCTGTAGGAACCTTCCATTGACATCTGCCCCCAGCAGCTTATATAAGACCTCACCGGCCGTGCCACGAACAACGGTGTCCCTCAAAGTCAACAAGTGGAACCAATTTAGATCAAAACTTCAGTATTTGGAGTACCGGGGCATATTGAACCTAAAAGCGCTCTATCCAATGCATTTGTCGGGCGCATTGCAGAGGTTGTGTCACGAGTTTGTGATTAACAGAACTCACAGAACAATGGAATCCGTATACGTCGAACAAAGACAAAGCAAATAACAGAATAATAATCTGGGCGATATTACAGGTGATGAGTTTTGAGGACTAGCTGACGTCAAAGCTGATCGCTTGCGAAACAGTGGGCTCTTTACGACTACAGTCAATGTATAAAGCAATATCTGGACTGACATAAGCAAACATGGTCACCATCAACGTCACCGATTGCCTTGCAATGACACAGCTTGTGGCAGGCTGGCTGCTGCTTGCTCTGGCCACACTCTGCTTGGCCCTCGTGCCGGGATACGCCGAGTTCTTAGGTTTATCATCCAATCACCAAGAATATGACAGCAGCCGTAATCTAACAGTATTTGGATTGTGGGTTGTGGCTGAGATTATTATCTTCCTCCTGCTGCTTGGAATGACTAGTGTCCTCATGTGCGCTTGTCAAAATGTACCAAGAGGGGCCGGGTAAGTTCATTTTCAAACATGCCGAGAGAGTTGGCTCGCAAAGCGCCAGCAGTGGCGATTTGTGTATAACCGTTACTATTCTTCAACTTGATAAGTTACTAGGATGCCATTTCAAGCACTTGATTAGATTGGATCTCACTCGTAGAGGTTTACTAGCATGTGCATAGCGGAAGAGGGACTTAGTGGAATGGTAGCTTTGCGTGACTTACGTTCACTTTGAAGGGGAAACAGCGTATATCCGGGCCATGCTTCACACGCCCACAATCCGGCCTGCAGTCTATATTAATGATATGCAAATGGAAGTTTTACTTGGCAGGACTCTCTCTGAGAAAGGGCGATTACTTGGGGTATCCGAGGTTAACCCCTATCACATCCCAACGGGTTATATTCCGAGAAGACCATACGCACTGACCCTAATTACAGATCCGCGCAGATTTCCTCGAAATAGAAATGCTCATTTGGTAGAGGGAAATGCATGGAATAGATTTAGCCTTGTCCATTTGCCAGAACCTATTCCACGAAGCCGGATAAATAAAAAGCATAAACATCTAATGACCAGGAGTAGGCCGATTGATCATTTAACGGACATTACTTATAATCAAAACCTTAACTACGTTGCTTCTGTTCCATTTTGAATGTTCCTGTTCAAGATTCTGTGTGTTATTTTATGTGTGTTCAGAATGATACATTTGTTGGTGGATCCTGTTTTGGTAACACTAGCCTGTGTTCCATTTCTTCTCATCAAAGGTCTCCCCACAGCAAACTATCGACATATATGTCTGGTTGCTTCTGAAAATGAATTGCTTAATGTTACGGGCCACTTATTGCTGGAAGGAGAACCGGACTACCAGAAGTGTCATGCGGGGCAACAGGCTGCATGGAACACTACAGACGACATCTCAACGAAGAAGCTGCAACTCGTGAGTTTAAGTGCAATGTACATTCGATTCTCCAGTTTGCAACCTGGTGAAGAATCTTATTAATACATAGCATTATACAAAAAAACCTGATGTACATATATATGACCAATACAGGGAAACTGGGTGACAGGGCTTCAGTGTATCGTGTTTAGTCCAGTTGTCTTGCGTCTGTTACATTACCGATGGAAGATGGGGTGGCCGGCATTTTTCAACTCGACATTTTACCTCACGATACAAGCCGTAGACGTGTCAACACTTGTCATCATCTGCTCTACGATCATAAGCTACAACGTTCGTCTTACGTGCGAAACGACCATCTACATTTCAACGCTTTTCTTGTCGATCTCATGTCTCTCATTAGCCACGCCCCCTGTTTACTATGGCGCTGACGTCACTGATCAGTACCTCAGAGTGCTCTTATTGGCCGGAACGTTGGCTTTGGATACTCCCGCTTTAATGCTGAAAGCCTGCCTCCTGTTCCGGCACGAGGAGCAACTCCTCTCATATGATGCCATGTTTTGTGTAACCTTAGTGAAGAATATGACGTCAGTTTTGGGTCTATTCGGCTATATAGTCGCCAACATGGAGTGTGTCCGAACACAATATGCATCTATCCAGGAGGCACCTCTAATCACCCGAACGGATGTCGATCAACATGAGCACGATGAAGAAGATTTTGTGTGATCGTTCAGAGGCCCTCCTATTAAAGTTTCCCCATGATCGTTGAAATGAGTTTTGTCATTTGATAATCCAGTGACAATTTAAATTAGCCCAGACAATGTGTTCCATGATATATGTACATTTTATCGGGATTGATAAAGCCCTGCCTGGTAGTAAAGTGACGAAATATTGTACTCTAATGACTTCTACATTGCATGAAGAACATAATAAGCGTAGCCGGTTATAATTGTAAATGCAAATTCATTTATTTGATTATTAACTAGCACCAGTTTGGCAGCCCAAGGGCAATGCTATCTATCTATCTATATTTAATTTTTGTCCCATTATATGTCCCTACTGCCATTAATTGTGCTTCATATATTTCCTTGCGGCCTATATGTTGCCGAGTAAGATTCTCCCTCTTTAAAACCTTCTAGTTTCGTAAATGTGATGCCTTGTCATGCAAGATCTGTTAGAAAACGCATAAAGCAAGAAAATAGGAGATTTCATTGCTTTTTTCGTCCGTTTGATTACACACCTAGCACGGACCAGTCACTTCCATTAACTAACTCTATGGCCGCAGTCCGCATTATAAAAACAACCCTGTTCTCTCTGTACACGATATGACATTTATATTGATATCACCTATTTATATTATAAACAACCTTCCCTTTTTAGTCACACTTTAGATTTGTTTTTTTACAAGAAATAATAATTTTCGTATTTTATAGCACACAAAACCCCTATTCCTTCGACTTAACGATGGATTGTCAGTTCGCCTTTTCGGAATATATAGCTTATTACTGTGCGTGGTCAACTTAAGACATAAGTAGCGTTACCGCATATTTGAGCTCAAACAATTTAGCCGAGATATTGCGAAAGCGCTGGGTCGTTCTTAATGGCCACTCCCTCTAAAACGGCAAATCAATGCACCGTACTTAATATGCACTCAGAAAGAATATGGCATAAACACGATAACATTTACGGTCCTCAGATCCATTCCTTCTGCTAGCGGCGCCGGCGGTCTGCGAATGTTAAGCATTCTGATTGGCGCGTATTACACGGCATTACCGACGAGGGAAACAATTAATATTTACCAAGAGAAGATTGTGCGTCGAGACGAACTCTGCCGCGCAAACATCACCCTAAACCTTATAAATAACGGGCACTTATACAATATAATTATCAATATATGCAGGGAAATAATGGGGTACTCGATGAGAAGCAGGGGCACGGGCAGATTATGTCGGCGGCCACCACCCGACACACAGTCATCGTTACTACGCTTCTCAGCTGTACCTGGATGTTAATCGACGAGCCATCCATCACACTCAACTCAAAATTAACTCTTCATGAACTGCTCAGCGTTTTATTGCTATATAAACACAGCAGCCCCGGGAATTGAAAACCATTTACGTGAGATTTGCTTGCCTCTCTTCGGGTCATATAAACCCATGGAAATGGGTGTAATACGAAGCCAGCCAACTCCATTAATCACTCTTCAGCTGCATAAACGCACGATAAAAAGAGCATGGGATTGTCGCATGGCACTAGCCCATATTATAGTCACAGTTTATGGACCATTTTCCACTACGCATGGATAAACTTAATTTCGGATGCACCTTTACAAGCCTACAGGTTTGGTTAACAGCGGGAATCTATCGTACTGTTGCTATATTGTAAAAGCAATATATGACACATTGTGACTCACCAATACGGTAATGCTGGTCGGTAGTAGGTTGACTGTTGGAGGGCATGCTTGTTTTGTTGTTGTCCCATTAACATGGTAAAAAGCAACTCACCAAAATCATTTCATGATGTGTTTATCACCACGCAATCCCCTGCAATGCATGTGCCCTTATACGACAACACCTAGATATTGCTACAGAATTACATCGTAATTGGACCCAATAAGTTCGCACTCGGCAATTGATTTGCTTTCGCACGGTTGATAGGCATAGATACTGGATCAAATTGTTGTCTGTTGAATTTGCCTGATACATGGAAAGGTCAAACTGTTATGTGGAACACCCCATTTCATTTCACAATATTCCGTGTTGAATGCACCACTGCCCTGCGCATAGCTATTCTTGAAATGAAAGTTAAGAATTATTGGAATTCATTAAAATAAATTGCTTCTTTCTGGACCATCGATTTGTGATTGTTCTACGGCGGCGCGCACCAATTATTGACCCCTTATTTAGTTTTAGCCTTCATCAACTGCAAATTTAGAGCATGAATTCTTGCCACAACATCCGCTGTAAAGGCTGAAAACACGATGAAAAAAACACATAAACTGGCATGTCGGACCCAATCAGAACGCTCGTCTCCGTTAACTTACTCCCTCTCCGCGAGCGCGATATAGTTCGCTCATAAATACATGCTAGACACTCGTCCAGTTTACTCGAATGTATGCTATTCAGTGGCGTATTATGCTTGATCAGACGTATATAGTTAGTGCGAGTGATCGATATGAGGTGTTGAAGGCAAGATAAACCCGTGCGTTATGAGTGCGTTATGACGGAACGGTCTGGTATACAAGTATCCCCCGACCAGAGTCATCATGTACGTAACGTTATGATGATTGGGAGTTCAATCCTGTGACAGTGATGTCCACAAAGAATCTTACCACTGTCCAACTTACCTAGCCAGCCTTTCATGGGACCATTCATGCAAAGGTCTTTTTCGGCACCAGGCAGAATGTAGGCCATCAGTAGGAGCTCGATCCCGTCCCCCATCAGTCCCAAGCCGAGGAACACCATGAGCAGCCACTGTAACCGACCAAAGCCAGCTTCTTCCAAGGCTCTCTCGTGAACTGCACCAAGAACCTCATCAAACGCGTACTGTGGGGCACCCAGTTCAGTATCATCATCAGTGACCTTTTCACTTGTATTTTGATCCTCTTTTTGTTCAGTGTTGGCCCCCGTTTGGTCTTGGTAGGTGGTGTCATCCGTGGCGCTGTTAGCCTCGGAGTCTGGCTGGGTTGGCGGCGGAGTGCTCTGACCAGAGCTGTAATGTTTAGGCACGGAGAAGAATGCGGTGTCTTCATCATTTCTCTGGTCCGCCATCGTTCAGTGTCAAGGTAGCTGAAATCATAGTTTTGAATGACCAGTATAAAGGTAATACAACTTTCTCAACACGCGTAATACAGTAATCAATATTCTTGTAAAGTTTTAAATCATGCGACAATAATCAAGATGCAATGTCCTGTCTTGTAAGAAAGGCTAGGCGTTTCAACACGTCAACTCGATCGCTGTCATTATAATTATCTGCGGTAACGCTATGCAATGTATTCCTGTGCAAATAACTGTATACATTGACATGGCTAGCTGGAGATGAGAGTATAGATTTTGATTCTGAGCGTTGCAGATATATACGCAACTCGCCCTATGGCTATTCAGCCACGTTTTGTTGATACATACATTAATTCATGAACCACTGCAGAACTAGCTGGGGTCTGTATGCCTGCTCATATCTTTTTCTCGCTAACATATCGTCGCATGATATGTACTAAGCTCATATTCAGTGTCAAGTTGGACATACGAAACACGCCGCGCCCCCAGATAACACCATGCAAGCAACCGGACCCCGGATTTGTCCCAACAGATTGGCTAACAGCACGCAGACAAATACCAGACACAATCATGTGCTTGGCTCGGCTTGTTTATCTGTACGTACGGTGTATTAGGTGCTACACAGATCGTATAATATTCCGTGCAGAGGATGACTTTTAAATCACTGACTTTTTCATATTGTTCTGTTTTGATTGCCATGTTTACCTCCTATAGCTACATACATTTGGAGAGGGAGACAACGGACTATTGTAAAGGCAATAATAATACACATACACATACTAAAAAATGCATCTACGTGCATTCGATCGCAGGAATTGATTTCTACCATCCGCACAACATAACAATCTATAATTGAAAATGCACCAATTGGTTTAAAAAATAGCTATCTATCCGCAGTGGTCGCTCACCAGTCACCAGCGCAGACTGTCTTGGTAATGCAGGTAGGTGTTGACGTATAAAGCCACAGGTTGCTCCAGTATTGTTTTAGACCGTAGCGCAAAAGGCTATTTTCCTCTATGTTTCCTCCGCACCGTATTTCCTCAATGCTGGTAAACTGCCACAGAAGTGCAATATCACTGATACATCATTCAATAAGCTGCAGAAGTTGCGCCACGAGGAGACAGCATGGCGATTCATTACACGATCACAGTTTGTGGAAACGCGCAAAGAATCCCAGCCGGCCAGTCAAATTATTCGTACGCATTTTGGTATGGACCTTTTCGATAAGCCCGACACGAAACAAGTTAAACGAATTATGCAGTGCCTCAAAGCATCTTCCTCCTTTGACTCATGAAAGATCAAATGTGTTATTGGCCCTGGCAGCACTGGTAGAGACAGTACATCCAGTATTAACGATATGATTCTAACGCCTCCTAATTGGTTGCAATCAATCGAAGCCAGGCAGAAATACGCGAGTGGGTTAAGAACGCGCGAAGATCGCTGGTTCGTCAAAGCCCTGTAACCAATTAAACCTGATTAATGAATCATCAACTCAGAAGATATACTTGAAAGGACCGAGATATGCAAAGGGTCACACAGACTCCCTATGTAGCAATATCGCAGATAGAGGCGCGACTGTACACATCGACCCTGTCGAAATATATGCACGCAATCATCACGAGACTTGCGTGATTTGACTCATTCACTTGTACTATGTAATCCTGTTGAACAATTATACCTGCGACTTAAACCAGCAATTTGTAGAGCAAATGGTACCTACTTGAGTTATATTGCAGCACGCATATGACTCTACTGCATGGAATATGTCATTCCAATTTTCTCATCTCTCCACCCATTAAATGGCAGCGTCATGCCATTGACAGCCCTCTTCATTCGGTCAAAATAGTCTCGACATCCGCTGTAAAATCATTGTTTCACCGCACTGAGACTATTGTTCTCATTATATTGCAGCGTTCATCCCTACACAATGAACGCCCCCTCGTTGTGAATATGCAGTCCACGCATCTTTGTTCATCTTAAGTATTGAATCATCGACCACACCGGCTGAAGCATGACTATTCAGCAGCTCACCTGTGTGTCAAACTGAATAATTGTCATTAGTTCTTCATGGCAACAGAAACAATGACAGTGTTGCGATCGTAAAGAAAGGTTTATCAATACCACCAGGGATGGGACATAAAATGACCTTCTTGTGTTGTTTCCGCTGATGTAATTACGCCCAATAAAGCCTAGCCATTAGTGGAATTGTCTTATCTGACGCTATCAGTGACATTGTAAGCAGGGTGTAAATTGCAACGCTGAGCGCAGTGGTTAACTAATTAGCCAAATATTTAACAGATGCAGCTGTTAAAGTGTATGTAGATAAATCTTAAACTTCCCACCAAATAACGAAGAACTTTTTTAAGCCACAGCAGGTGGCCTGCGTTAGCCAAATGGAAAGAGACCTCCTTTGTCGAAATGCGTCTGCAAGCAAGTTACTCAGAGAAGCACAAGGGCGTTAATCGATACCCCAGCCTCTATGGCTGCTACTCATACAGCATCATACATATTTTACAGTTGCTCGCATGATGTCTATATTAATGTCCGTCAATGCGTATGATATCATGTAGTATGGACCATCTTAAACACCCTCTATGTTGTTACCAGATAGGCTGAAGCCGTATCTACACTCAGTTGGGTTCTCGCAGGCCGCCATCGTCAATAAATATATCTGTCGGATATGATTACACAAATTGAGAGATCACGATCTAAAGCGACCTAGCCACTAGCTATTCATGCTAGCGGCCTTTAGAAGTGAATTTACAGAGCACGACCCACGAGGCAACTATTCAAGCATCAACTGTAAATTAAGTAGGATGCTTGCTCAAATGAGAAGATACTGCCCCTAGCGCTTCGTTACTGGGGCAACGCAGCATTGCGAGTGCTGGTTTTCCTATGGTGCTAGGTTCGATGTAGCATAATCAAGATACATACAAGCTAAGAATAAAAAAACGCCAATCGGGAATATCTGCAAATGTAGCTAGCTGTACATTGGTGTAAACTATCGTTATTATGTTTTACTGATTCTTCATTAACTCCAAACATTAATAGCGTTGATGTACCTTCACGAGGTAAACACGGAAAGGAAACATCATCAACGGTCAGGTAGGTATGCGTATGTATATGCATATTCAATATCTGCCCGTTCTTCTATTTTGTAGAAGACGTATTTTCCTTGCAGCAGAATATTTCAGACGGACAACATCGAAAAAAATACGCTTCGTGGGTACATAGGGCGTGATCATATTGAAATATGTTATCGTTCGATCATATGTTGTTTCAACATTAAACGTTAACCAAGTGTAGACCTAATTTAAGTAGATTGACACGGTCAGGCAACAGGCTTAGTGGACAGGTAGGTGCAACAATCAATACGCGCATTATGCCTCTTTGCATTACCTAGTGGCCCGGTCGGGATCTTTGCTTTCGATTGCATTAATTCGTGGAGCAACGCCATGGTGAGTTGCAGGTCAGTCTACTGCCGGTAGTACAAATATAATACCCACGAAAGGTTCCAAGTATAAGCAGCAGCTAACTAATAATCCTCGGTCACTATCCGTACGATTTCCAGCTCATGCTCAACGATAACCTCACACAACTAACGGACAGCAACATAGACTGGTTAAGTGATATTTACATATTCCCATCCCGGTTTCCATGCAGCTTTTGTATGGGGCCAGATTTATGCAAGCGCCGCTGTCTTTTCACTCACCTCTGTTACGAACACGACTGTTAGAGAGGCATATTTTCAGGAATATTTTGCATCAAGAATGAGCAAGCATTATCATAAAAAAACATCCCTTCTTAACAATAAGACATGATATAAGTTAATGCTTTCACCAGTACGGATATGCGTCGTGTAGGCAGACAGAGGTATATAAAATAATGTATATACCATATCCTCCCCGACTTGTCACCATTTTTATTCTAATTGAACGGGCCGATTGATGTAAGGTTATATACACAACAGCGTAACTCTCCACATTAGGTCACCGGAAAACTCAATGAAAACACTTTTAGAGTGATATGTATTAGAAATCATCGAATTATGAAAACAAATGAAACTTTAATATAGTTGTTACAAATTGGCTTGGGCCGTTCAATATTTGCTAGGCTGATGTCATTATCATTCAAGGGTCTCTAGGCTAGGATATTTATGTGCCTTTAAATTAAGCTAATGGCAAGATGACCGAGCAACTAAAAGTTCGACCGTCTCACAGCGCACACATCCTAGCCACCCTAGCTTGGTGTACCCTTTTAAATGTAGCATAAGCCATGTATGTATGGATGCAGAACGCTTTGCCAAACAACCCGTAGTATGTGGAACACGAGTTAGTAATATGCTGGCCTTTCTGTGATACATGGGAAACAAACCATGCACTGCATAATAAGTAGCTCAAGGTTACATTAAGCCCCTTTGTCATTTTTATTCATATTTGAAGAACGATTTTGAAAGCATCTTGATGGGGGTCAAACAGCCCTCCCATTCCTTGATAAATGAGAAATCGATGTCATTCTTCCGGATCCGTATTCTACATGTGACGATCACAAACCAACACCCGCTGCGTGACATGCAATATTCCATTGTGATTCTGCCTGATTACACACCTATGGCGCTATATGGCCTCAGTGATGCCAGTTGATGACGACAAATAGCAGGACCGCATAACTAAGGGTGTCTTGGAAGCTATGATCCTATGACCTTCACCGATGATATAGAATTATTACGAGCACTAATGTAGCATCGAATTAATTAGAAACAAGAAAATCCGCATGTGTAACGTCAGTGGCGGCCATGTTCTGTTCTTGTAGCGTACCAAACATCTTGCGGATAGATGATGCCAAGCTGTGGATCTGGAAAAGTTTTCGTGGAAAAACCGACTACCTATGGTCATTTATTGCCATGGGAACTCCAAGGTTTATGGATGTTCCAATATATAGACGTGGTATTACTCTCAGTGCTGCAACTCAATGCGGAAAACAACTGGAACAATGTTTTGAGGCGGCCATATGATGAAAAACCGACTAACAGCATGCCTAAATGGTTTAATTTATTTTGAGGCCATGGGAACAGTGGTTTTCCTACAGTATATTGAGCTCCAGAAACCTGCGAGCATACGCCCCAAAACAACGACTAAGGTTCACTCTTATTATGATCATCCATTCAAATGTAAAGACTACCAGCCACACCAAATTGCAATGCAGATTTATTACCAAATAATGTCTCACTGTTCGTGGGTTATGTGGAGGTTCGATCAATGATATTCCATACTTACGTAATGGGTCAATTATTCCCTAATTTATCATCCAGAGTACAAAAAGATAATGGAGTGCTCCCGATGATCACAGCAAGTCAACAGGTTAACACGTAAATCTGAAGGAGTGGCTACGCCCAATCAAAGATGGTAATGATCCGTCTTCACACATACATACAGGGCTGTAAACGAATGAGTGAACACACGTTTAGTAGTAATCTGCCTTTGATAAATGAGGACAGATCATTAAACCAACTTTATATACCAATGTAAGCAAAAGTAGCTTCTTCGTTCACCCCATTGACCTTCTGCAGCCCAGAGAGCCAAAATGTACCTGTACGTTCTGTGATGCTCCTACAGAAACATATTTGACAAACGATTGCTTTATATTATTAAATTAGGTTTTTACCTAGGTTAATGCTGAATGCTGGTTACCATTAAGCTTCACTGCTGTATGATATATATGTTAACGTTTATACATGTGGCTACAGTATAACTCGGATGTCATCTATGACATTGGTGTCCAAGGTTGCCCTTGCGTTGTACAGTAGACAGATGTTGTAACAGAAATGATTGCATTATACTAATATGGTTTGCGGTGTAGATTGATGTGGTCTGACTTCAGCTCGGTACTTTCATTTCTTACAGTAGAAAGCCCGTCATTGACGCCCGGGCCCATCCTACCACTTGTACAAGACCCAGGCTTTGTGCAGCTTTTTGTCCTGTCATTAAGTTGGTTCATCTGCGTATATAGGTAACACATTGAATCACTCCGCCATTGCTCCTGACATTAAGGATAACGACTGGTTGCATTACATTTAAGGAGTTGAACCAAGGTAGTTTGATTATCGAGATAAATAGGTCAACAAACCACCAGAGCTAATTCCCAATGTGCCAGTCCCTGATGGCTGTTTCAGATATATGAAACTTAAACCCAAATGACGACGGTAAAACACAATCTCTCAACCGAAAATTCAAGTCGTCAAGTCATATTTACCCACAAGGCTCCACTATAACTTGGACGAACAGAATAAAGCTCATATGCCTCCTCTTGTACCCAACGAACCTCAGATAATGGACCTTATTCTTAGTAAAGTACAGATTTTGCATTGTGCCATGGATGCTCTGTTGATCTCACAAAGGCTTCACAGCCAATGACGTTATCCGATGATTCAGGTTTGGTTGGCACTTTAACCTTCTATTGCTACACAAATATGGAAGCCATTAAGTAGCTGTTGTAGGTGCAATCGGGGCGTATTAATCAATGCATCTGTTTGTCTTCACTCTCACAAATGCTTCGTTAACCGCACCATTACATCAAGTATTATAGGTGAAAATGCACAAGTCGATGAGGCACAAATTGTTTTGTCAATTCAAGCTCAGGCGGTAATCGCACATTTGGTCGCGTCGTTGGGTTGGTTTAGATGCACAATTCGATCACCTAGGTTGTGAAGTATGCTGACGGTGCGCCACGAAGAACATACCAGATTATGCAGTTCGTCAAAGCCTCCTCGTCCTTCAGAATGTAACCAGCAAATGGAAGGCCAAATCATTCATAAGTCCTTGCATCACTCGGTCGGAGTCATTAGCTCGTGTAACTCCGTGCCATGTTTATGATCAAATCGGCTCCTTATTAGTTTGCTATCAATAGAATTCAGGATGAAAGGCCATAGTGGGATATATTTGGCAACAAATGCTGTTTCGTCAACGCTCGGTACTCCAAACAAAGCAATCTTGGTTAATGTACTCAGTGGACGTACTCGTATTAGAGGCACCATAGCGCCATAGCGTACAATAGGAAGAACAAAATCTATATTGTGGTGCTGTTGGAAATATACGCACTACTACATACATGGACCCTGATGAAATAGGTCTGCATCATTGACAAAAGTAGCGCGGTTGTTATTCACTTGGCTAGGGGTGTCTGTTGGGTCAATTACTTCTTCAATTTGATCCTATATTTTATGTAACATATGGCGCTTGCTGTGCGTATGTTGGAGCAAGCATCTGGCGCCTTTGTTAGGTAAATGGTCGCTCCATGCATTTGCCAGCCCCCGCCTTACTATTGTAGCACTGGAAATTAATAATTAACGCTAGGTTGTGGCTGCTCATATGGTCTGAATAGTTTCAGAACAACCGGACATCCGCCTCCCAATCAATGTCTCTCCGTGTTGGGACCATTGTTTCCATTATATTGCAATGCCGGTCTACTCATAACCACCATTGTCTCAACCTTTATGTCTAAGCATCTTTGTTCAGCATGTAGAATCATCGACAAACCCCTCGCTGGCCCGTCTTTTCATCGGTTTGCCATTGTCTAAAGCTCTATGCTGTCATCAGTACTAAGAGAAGTGAATGCATTTGAAATAAAAGACCTTCTGTGTTGTTTCTGTTGATAGCATATTAAATGTTGAAAATGAATGGTAAAACTTGCACATGTTTAAGTACTGCTGTCATATTCAATATAACACACAAGTTGGTTGATGGTGGAGATTGCACTGGCAACGATTCAGTTAACTCATATTCACACAAACTTAGTTCATCCGCTAATCGGACACTATCTAAGATTTTGTAAACAGAGCCAGCCGGGTAGATCTTTGTCGGTGAATGTTGCTCTGACAATGGTTTACTGTGGTTGCAGGTTGTTACTATGAGCACCAGTTTGTCGTAGCAAATTGCTTTCATGAATTAGCAAGCATTGAATTAGCCACGTTAATTGGCGTTATATGCTGCAACGTTGAGAGTGGCGGTAAACTCATTTAACAAACAGCACACAGTTACAACAGTTCAAGGGCGTTATTTATAGAACAATCTTAAGCAGTCACCGAACACACCAAATAACAGCGTGCACAGCCGCTGGCTGGCGCTGACCGATTATAAACGGATTTTTGTGCGACACCAAATTTGTCTATGCATAATAAGCCTTTGTGTTGTGTTGAGTGTTATTAGGGAGTCTGTTGAGCGTAATGCAGTGGTGTTCAATTATCGTTGAACACGTTCAAATCGGCAGCTCTACAATGGTGCTTTTCTGATTAGTAGTCAGTATTTTAGTGGCCTGTTGAACCACGGAAATTAGGTATATGTCTTGATATATTTCTGTCCGTTTTTCAGACATATGATTCATCTATGGTTCATTCTTGTTTTGAACATCCCACCATGTGCTTTAAACAAATGCGGATATATCTACCAAATTTTGTCAGAAGGCGTAGTGCAGACCACCCTTAAATATCGATGAATTATGCATCAGTGCAACTGCGCTTTGCCATCAGCATAGCTTCTACCCCATTTCATATTGATAGACAGACAGATTCACTATATTGCACAGTGAGAGTAGTCGATGTACACCACGTGGCTTAGTATGTAGCTGTTGACGACGTTATATATTGACATTAGAGGAGTGCATCAACGACATTCAGCCATATTTATGAAAACTGTGTGTTTATAGTAACCCTGTTCGTACCGTGTGGTGTCAGTGGTGCTTGCATAGTAAACACAACCATACTCTCATTATCAATAAATAATAACAGTTATTAGGGTGCCCGGATGTAGGTTTGCTGAGCCCCTTACCAACCAACCCCTCCACACGATAACTATCATTATCCAAATGTACGCGCTATGTGTAACACATCATCTTGTACGAGAAGATCAGATAAACAAACCTAGCCCTAATTTGCCACACCGTACACCGGCTGTACACAGTCACAGATTTACATGAATAGTAACACATTTACGACACAGCAGTACGTTGCTTTAACGATAAACAAAATGATCGGCAATCGCATGACGTTCTGTATAAAATCCATCACTTTATATCCAGCGAGAGTGGTTGTTAACAATCGGAACTGGTATTCGGCCAATATGTTTGCATGCTCCATTTACGCATAAGATCCTGCCATTCAATGATTGTTTACGGCGACCTTTCATTTCAGGTCGTGTCAACCGAACACAGATCAACCTCACAATGGAACATGATGCATGATGTCAGGAACACACGACAAGGAAAAGATGACTTGTGGTGCACTTAGAAGAATCACATTTGTCATTGTCACTTATGAAGCAAGGTGGTACGGTATAGCAGGAGGTAAGCCGGCTAGGGTTTTCTACCCTAAAATAACCATTACCGTGTATTGCAATCATGCACCGATAGGTTTGCTCGTGTGTCAGAACACATACAAGAAGTGTGGTTGGGTAGTGCGGCCACTATTATGAATTGGGCACCATATGGTCCATATGGTGGAAATAGATGATTATGATCATTTCCGTAAATATAGTACTGCGTGGGCGATGATTGCTGTAAAACTGTCACATAGAAAACTTCTATCCTGATCCACTTTACGATAAGAAAATACGCCATTTGGCATCAAACTAATTAAAGTGCGCTGTGACTAAACATATACAACCGTCATCGCCGGCAATCAATGGTACAGGATAATCGTCTACAAACTGTCATTAATCGTTGATTACGAACTTGGTTGATCGCACATCATCAGAGATTTTTTGCCAAGGGAGTAACGAGATGATGAACAAATCAATAGGTGCGGCTATCGATTGTGATGCTTAACACGTAGTATATCATCTACAGGAGTTAGTATGGCTCAAACGAGACTTGACCAGTGATACTTTTTGTGCCACTTATTTGCTATTTCATCATCTAGACAACATAAAGATGATGGAGGGGGAGGGCTACAATGACTAAATCAAATATGCAGGTTTAAACAGGACCACCATTTATGATGAGAGTTGATAACCATGAAGGACGCAAATACGTATGTGGTGACCGAATTGTGTGTGTGTATATATATATATATATATATATATATATATATATATATATATATATATATATATATATATATATATATATATATATATATATATATATATATATATATATATATATATATATATATATATATATATATATATATATATATATATATATATATATATATATGTGTGGTGTTGACGCACGAACGCATAGTTCAATCACCTCTTATTTAATTGCATGGCTTGAAAAGATTTAATCACAATTTCCGCTGTACAGTAGTTTAGTTAGTGCTGTTATAATGCGCCAAAATGCAATTTAACTAATAATTCATTCAATAAGCTGAGGAAGATGAGTCATATTCTTAATATACATAAAAATATGGACATTTTGGATGTGGTACACGTCATGTCCCTTACGATCCATATTCACAACGGACACGAGTGAATTTGCGTGGGCCTTTAATGGTGTTAAATTCACAATGCCGAGCTCCAAAGCAATTTATTCCTGTGGCACGAAAGGCAATCACGTAAGGAGGAAACAAATTACTGATTAGCCCAGACAGCACCCTGCCACTGGCATTTTCTTAGATAATCTATTTCCAACATAGTGTACAAGCCCACTTCTACATAGAATTTAATCAATGGAAGCCCAGAAGAAAAGTGGAAAGTGGAATACAAAGGCCAAAGCAAACTTGTTTATCGTAACCATTAATTCAGTGGACGTATAATAAGCACGATATCAAACAAGTCGTTATGGCAGATAGGGTGGCAACTGTATACATCAGCCTCGTTCAAATACGCGCACATCATTATCACACGAGTGGCTCTTTTGACCACGTTCCCGTGTACCTCGTGTTGCTGTTGCCTCTCTTGATTTAGACATACCTTGTGACGCAGATGGGGCTAGCTTTTTGTTCGTTGGAGCAAACATCTGGCTTTGGTCGCGTTTGGTAATTGGGCTGTCACTCTTTGCTTTGTCACCACCTCAAGCATTCTTGCCTAGGGACATGTTCGTTTTTGAGAAAATTATCAACGGTATATTTCACGCGGAGTGGCGCATGTAAGCGCTATTAATTCGGTCTAAATAGTTCTAGAGAAACCTGATGCTATCCCTCCGTGTTGTGAACATTGTTCTTACTGTGTTGCAGAGCTGATCTCTGCTGTGAACATCATTGTCACCACCTCGTCGCTAATTGACAGTCTACTCGTATTCGTTCATCTTGAGTACAGAAGTTCAATCGTGTCATTAGATCACCAATAGAGCACAAGCATTTCTATTATAGCGTTCTTGAATGCATAATCAAACATCAACTATCCCAAAAGAATAGTAAATGTTGTACAGTCTTAATTAGTGTAATCTTATTCAAAATAATATACATGTTGATCGATGTTTGAGGTTTCATCGGCAGCGATACAATTTACTCGCATTCACACATAATCTGAGATATTGTATAACGGGGCAACATAGGGTGGCTCTGTTAGGAGATAATGTTCTGGCAAAGTTTTATTTAGGTTGGTTGTGTTAACTGAGAGTCATATCACTTTGTTTCATGAAATGTTTATCAGTAGGGATATTGTTTGCATGAATCGCGCCTATTGCCTTCAATATATTATAACATTTAGAATGTCTTTAAACTCATTCACAAACAATTCACTATAACAACAGCTTATCGACAAAGCAAATGAAACATTCTTAAGCAGCAGCCGCATCCGCACAATCGCATCAAATCATTATATAACGCAGCAGCACCTGTATCTTTTTTGCCGTTTCGTCTAGGCCTTCTATTTGTAAAGCAATGCGCACAATTATATGCAATCAAGGCTACTTAAAACAGACATAAACTTACTTGTTGCTGCGATCATTAGGTGCCAACCACTCCATCACTACGCGTAACTGGGATCTCCCTGATCGCCATGACATATGACACGTAATTTAACCTTGTGGTCTCTAGACCAAAACACAGTTCTCAGCTGCTATGAAAATTGCTATGACAACTATTTTGTTTTAAATGTATATCATGATTGATACTTACTTAAGTTAAAACAATATTGCCCCAGGCGCGTTATACATAGAGCGGCAGATAATACATAATTTGAATTAGCCTAGGGGGCCAGGTTTGGTTGGGCATAATTCAGCTACGAACATGTAAAGAATGCAGATGTGCGTGGTCGGGTAAAGCTAAAATGCATCTAAACATCAGTGTCAACTAAAAGTATCTACCATTTAGCAGTGAATATAAAAATCGTAATCACGATCAGATGTTTGAGGTGCTACAATCAATTCGTGCTAATACATCTTAGCATTCCGTTATGTATGATGGGTATAACTCCTCCACCATAATATTTCATCGTGGGCAGCATGTGCCTTAATACACATAATTGGTACTGCCGGTAGTTCTGTGGAGCTTGCGAAATATCACTGAAAGAGCACAAAATGCAGGTGCATGCGAACTCCGAAAAAACGATAACTGTTTTTACATGTTCACGTTATCTTTCGTCATATTGGCCAAACAACATGTCTACCAATAATCTCACTAACGGCTAAAATAGTCAAGGCTGTTTGTCATCGGAGCAACATGTACATTTTTGTTTATCTCAGTCCACATTGAGCCTATGTATTTTAAAAAGAATATATACGTGACACAGGCTGTATTTTTCAACACCATCGTCATTCATTTAACTTCCATTCTGCACTATGCTGTGAGGTAAGCAACATTTATGGTGCGTTATTGTGCATCACAAGCGAGCAGGCGTGATAAAAATACCTTACACGTATAATTCAACCACATCCATCAATTAGGCATGTGGTAAACAACCGTTAGCTCGCTCAATCATGGTCTATTACATTTGGTTATATAGGCAGGTGGAGCAATTGGGGTCATCCTGGATAATGGCATTGGAAATATGCAATGTGTAGAACATTAACAACATGTTAATTCATCATAGGCATTTTTTTGGCCATCATCACTTTAGCCCATCAGCATAGACCAAAATATACTCTCGCAATTACATCAATAAACCATAAGAAGGGTTTTCTTGAGGATACGCAAATGTGTGTTAGTCTTAAAACCATGTTATTGTATGCATCCAACCACATTTACATCAAACCGTATTCCTGGACCCCAATGATCGATAATTGCGGGTTAATCACAAATATATCCCATGGACTGAGACGCAATAGCCTGACCGAAATGCGAGCGCACATCGGAATTAAGCAACTTTACTTTAGGGCTTGCTCAAGTTAAGCCTGAAACCTAACTAGGATGAGGGCTGCGACGATGACAACATGGCTGCTCGGACCAAATTTCCAACTTGATGGGCTGCATCGGGCTCGGACAATGTTCTTCTACGCTCCTTTTCTTTTCACTTACTTTATTTTGTTGAACTATTGAACATTTTACTACACCGTGTGCTTAGTAATAAAGGTTAATGTTGGTTAAGTCGGGCATTAAAATGGCCGCCGAACCCATCAAGCAGGTTGATCTAAATGACTTAACAATTAGCTTAATAATTGTCTGAAATTTGCATATTCGCAGCCTAGAATTATGATAGATGCCCTGGAATTTAATTATCCCATATCGGCATTTAACAATAGATAAGAAAATTTATTGGGCCGGTGGTATTAAACCTCCGGGGCTAAATAGATGGGGCATGAATATTCATGGGTATCTCAATGAAATTTATGGTAGCATGGTCGAGTTACTTAACTGCCTCGCAGCGTTCAAACCCCAGCCGCCCTATCCACTGAGATTGATCCAGGTAATTATACAATTCAGACAGCAAACCTTTTTTTCTTACCTTCTTGATGATGATGTCACAGCCATGTGTGCAGTGATACAGAACGTCCTCTTGTCAATCGGTTATCATTTATCAATAAATCCCTAAAACCATTATTTTGTTGGACAGAAGACTATACAATCATGATATTTTGGAAACTGAACATGTATTATTGCCCGCAATATAAAAGAACACTATATTTACAGAGCACCTTTTTGTCAACCTTATATCATATAAGAAGACCGAATACTAGTGTATATTGAATAAGGTTGAGCAGCCTTTCATTCGTCGTCAAATGTCACATCCACGCCGGTTTTCCTAATCCTCAGACTGTATGGAGCGATCGGAAATTAGCACCCATGCCGGAGCGGGGGTAAACAGCAGAGGCCATAGGCGCCTATATTCAATTGTGATCACGCACTGACAGTGGTTTCGGACTTAATGAAGCCTGTTTAGGAATACAAATTGCAGTATCGCTCAACCAAAAGCAGTCCAAGAGCTTCCATTCTGAGGGCTAGACTGGTTGTTTTTAGTGTTAAGTGGCTGATAGATAACAATATATTTGGGTCACATGCCAGCTTCTACACATTATTAGGAGACACTTAAATAACATGCACCCTGAAGTGGGGTTGGATAGCATGCAAGATAGCATAAATAGGCATTATCCGGAAGCGTCATGTGCCGTTAAGCTTATCAGCATGTGCTTTGAAAGATAAACAAGCGCACCTGTCAATGAAAGAAGACAAAAGGAACAGATAACACGATACATTGTTAGAGCACCATAAGCCTGCTCTGTTCTAGGTGACTAGGGTTGTTACATGATCCTTAGCACCTTACAGCTGTTCCTATATTTGCTGTCTTTCCGATCGTTACAATATCCGTTATTATAATTCACAGCTTTTAAAGACATATATCTCCAGCAGACGCCAGCACAGCAACCAATTAATGATCACAATTCCCTTACTTATTATTATAAAGGAGCAGTATTTGTATAATGGACCAAGATTATTTGTGTGATGTGTGACCTAGTTAGACTAAATACATCGACGTTAAATTAACGTCACTGAATAAGGAATAGGTTGTTTCTCATTTGTGGTCTGTAATCTCTGCCAAAGCAACGCATTGATGACTCAATCCACACTACAATTGGCCAAAGTGATAACGAACCGTTCATTGACGCCGCGAAATAACATGATCTGCCTACTACGCTGAAACGCATGTCTCAAATCTCACCTGTGATAGAAAAGCAACGGAAAGTGAACAAGGTGCTGCTATCAAATAATGAGGATTCTAAAAACATCTTACGATCAATTAATTATTTGAGCTTAGTACGTTCATGCGGTATGAACATGTTTCTAAATAAGCGCAAGCCTCTTCTGTGCCTGATTATTATTTATCAATTCGTTATGCAGAATCCACAAATAGTGTGGTTGTAAGTGGGGGCAAGTTAGTGGCGTGTAGATAATTTGCTCAAGAAAACTCTTTTATTTGTTATGTTTTTTTTTATTTTATATATTTTTATAAAAGGACATAATTGTCAAGTATGTGTGTTGCTTACGTAGTTTAAAACCAAGAACATACAAATGAACCCAGGAAAGACCATCTTCAAGCTAATAAAATAGAACCATCATCAAACATAACAGGCAAACATATTGACGAGAAGTAAAGTGACGATTATGACAGATGGAGCAAATTGACCAAAGCAGAATACACCTTCATTCAATATATATGCACTACTGCTGCAAGTGATGCATGGCGACGGATAAGAAGTTCTATAAGTAATCCATAATTTAGCTCAAATGATGAAAAAAGAAGATTGTATAATGTCATCAGTTAATGTCAACTCCAACCATAGGTTACAATGTCGCTTGCTTTGTGTCACGCGCATGTGTGTAAGTACAATGGTGACGCCCATACTCTAACTGTATAGAGACGGATATGAAAAACGGCTAGAGGAAAAGCTACAAGCTACGCCAAGCTAGTGCTGTCTCTAGCCATTCAACTCAAGGCTTAAAGTTATCATTCTGCAGACGTCCCATTACGATTAGAGCAGCATTTCAATACTGATAACGGCTAACGCAGTACTTTGGCCATCTGCTGAAAACCTGTTATCAGCATCTCCTATTGTTTTTTCTTGCACAGCAACATGGGGAATTGTGATTTTCCATCCAGCTCCCGAAAGCACAATCTGGTGCCCCATAGCTATGGCCACAGTGGCTGCAAAGTATTTCTTTTCGTACCCAAGATACATAAAGGGTTAATTCTCGATTTTAAAATCGTCTCAAATATTAAATATATCTGCTATATCCAACGACTTTCTACCCATGAAATGGAGAAATCATGCAAACTGTTTGTGAGTGAATACATCGATAAAACTTTTTAAATCCACCATTGCATTGCTCCTGTACTTCATCTCATGTCAACTACATAGATCAGCATTACCACGAAACATGATGTAAGTTGAAAACAAAAACCCAAGGGGTGCGTAATGCATTCCAAAATAACATTTATATCATTGCCACTGAATCAGTTTTTGCTTCCCATCTTATACAAAAATATCCCTTATCATTGATGGCAATCATGCGGACATAAAGTTTTACTCGTGCTTCAAATAATGATTGAGGAGCGTGGATCGGTTGTGATGCAAATATTGTGCCTTGGTTTCCATGACTAAGTCCACGTTGCAGCACAGATGATGTTGGTCATTTCTGAGCGGGAGGTACATTTGTCACAGAAAAGACTCAGTGAACCTTAACTTACATGATGATAAGGTAATGTCTGATCTGTATGAAACCGCTCTTCCTTCATTGCTCCAAACCAATCAATTACAATCAACTGGATTATAAGATTTAAATCGACATAACAAAATACTCTCTTTAATTGGCGCGTAAACATATTGGCTTCGTAGTCGCTAGCTTCTTTATACATCAAAGTGACTTACAGCATAACAGAGAAAATAAGTGCGTCAGTGCCTGCTAAGTGCATGCAGCTGCATGTACAGCCAAAGATTACCTGCATTAATCATGTCTGGCTTTGTGTGTTTGGTAATGTATGAATGAATGAATTGTAATATGGTATATATGTTCATTTTATAAGAGTGGCTACACCGCTACTGTTACCTCTTCCAATATATTTGTGCCCAGGGAAAACCTTTGCTCTGTATTGTCAACCAGATGGCATAGCAGAAGGTAGTAAGTAAGTAAAGTAAGGAAGCAAGTGAGTAAGTAAGTAAGTTAGTAAGAAAGTAAGTAGTAAGTAACTTAGTAAGTTAAGGGTTTAACGGCACAGCAACACTAACGTGTTATATGACGCCTACATAAGTGAATATGAAGAGTGAAGATTGATATGATTAAGCAGCCGCCTTCAAGGATAAATGCGGAATAAAGAGGGAATTCCACGTGGATGAAATGAACCAGATGGTGGAAATGATAAATAATTAACGATTATCCTAGGGTAAAAATCCCCTGCCTATTGAGCCACTCAAGCCAATCGTCTACGTGAAATCTGGGGCAATGTTGTGCGTTGTGGATATGGCCATTGTAGGATTTGCTCAACTCAACCACCAGGATCCCTTTGTCCACCGACAAGAGTCGCAAGACACGGCTAACATGTTTACCCTATAAGCCGCCTCTTTCAACATGCAGAAGTCTATCCTATTTAATAGAGCGTCTACCAGTAGCCAGAGGGAGGGTCGTTCATCCTATGACATACACATGGCCGGCCACACCCAGGAACCTGTAGTACACACTGACCCCTGATGTATCCGCTACAAAGCAGAATGTCACCGACTTCAAATTATTGGCCCTATCTATGCGCCGGTAATGTGTACAAAGAACAGCTAAATAAACATGGCCTAACGAATGCGACGGGTAACTTTTAGCCCAATTTGTCCTCAGGCTCTTGGCATGCATTATTGAACGCTGATAGGCCTACGCACATTACTGTTAACTTATGGTACCAATATCACTTATTCAATGACCGATAAAGCACACAAATGCTTCATGAGGTTTTGCAGAATGTTTTGTCATCATCTGGAATGCGTCCCGCTATTGGTGTAGAGTGCGCGCTGTGCAGTACGCGCTGTCATAATACAGATTATACAGAATCGTCGTTAGTAATTCGGGAAAAACTCGCTTTCACACGGTTATTTCCCAAGCACCAATCGAACAAGACTAGATGATTGCAAACCGGTCGGTATGAATCAACCCAGGTATGCTGGCATTGTCATTGACATAACATTCACACCGCTATGTTATCCCCCTAACCACATTAACAATATCTTCTGCGATCAGCGCCGAAGTGTTCTCGGTGATTTATGTTAACAATTATAAGCCTTTTACCCAGCTTGTTGTGCTTTACATCAACTTTAAATCACAACATTCCGTCACAGTCAGTTGACCTCTGCTTTCAAATTGTTATACTCTAATTAGCGGGCTATGGGGGCATGCAAATCGCTTATTTCAGACGGCTTCGTGACCGCTGTTTATCCGACACTAGTCGCACGCACAATTTTCATCACTAAAGTAGCTTATTTCTTTTATGTAACAGTTAAACCATTGGTGACCCAAATGGCGACGAATGTAGACTAATTGTTCATGATATATCGTCTCGTAATAACGATGGGCACGATTCCAGTGACAATTTATCATGTGACAGAGCAAGAACAAATGAATGATGGATGATATACCGTGGGGATGATTCAAAGCTATTCTGTGGGAAAATGTAGTAATTTGCGTCCACATGTTTTGATTATTGAGCACCTTCCTTATAAGGATCCAATACACATCATTTCTGTCTTTAACGAGCAAAAAAACCGAATAGGCACGCGAGGGACATAGTTTTGTGATCCCAACGTTTGTCACCTCTATTGACATACGACTGAAGTCGACTAAGTCCGCTGCCAAACCTACATCTGTAGGGCTGTAAATGAATGGTTCACAAAAAGACAGTTGAGGCGTCTTGAGCAATCGTCACTGACATGTGTACAGTCATTATAGCATTATAAGAGATGATGTTCCAAATGCCAAAACATATATTTGACAAATATGATTACGGCAACCCCAGGCAACGTTTATGTGATGATATATTTGTCACCAAGATGCATTTGCAGATGCACTAATATATTGTATATACGGTGGCAAATTTCATGCCAATCCGATGTTTCGTCAAAATTTTATCCTGCTACTATTGTGAAAACATTATACATGCTAACATGCAGCTTCTTCAAAAATCTAACCAGTTTTGACGAAGATATTTCAGGGAAATGTATTTTACTGCACAACAACTAATTTTTGATCCACGTTTCGTCTGGCTAGCTCAATTAGCTATTGAACTGTGTAGTTAAATATTCAAAAGGGCAGCCAATCGATGCGCACAAAGCGCAGGCTCACCATAAACTGTCCATGGCCAAACATTTGGCACAATTTTGTATGCAATCCCCTTCTTTGTACCTTTATACTGACGAAAACAATGTCTTCCAACTTTCGTTGATAAAAGCCGAATGAAGCAATAAAATATGCAAGAATCATGAAAGCAGGATTTTGAGATGAATCTCACAGTGAGTCAAAGTAATTCGTAAAGATTGAAACGCAATATATGCCGCAATCAAATTAGGGAGTAAAAACCGTATAAGGGTTACCTTATCAACACATTGGCTGCAAAATAGACCCAACCCACCGAAGCAAGACCGGTTGTCGTCAGAGCTTGAGATACACAATACAAGCGATAGAGGATGCTGGTAATAGGCAGGTTAAATGAGACATCTAGCCGTGGACGCTTATAACATGTGTTGCTCGGGCACGTGGCACCAGAAGCAGAGACCCAATGCTCCGAATAGGCATGTACTTCTGTCGCCGCGTCACTGAGGCAATAGGACATTAACAACCAAAAAACATGGTGGCCTAGCGAATGCCTTGTGCAAATCTTATTTGTTCGGACTAAGTGTTATCAGATCCTAAGTGCAAACTCCGCAGAATCAATGGCCCTCCAACATTGTTCCAAGCACAATACGATCTCAGATACCATATAGAGACATTTCTGCCACTATCATAATGTGAATGATGTCATCAGTCAAGGCAATACCATTCGAGTCATGTAAAAAACTCTTTGTTACACCTATTAGCCTCTTTCTTAGGGCGACCACTCTATATTATGCTAATTACTCCATTGGTGAATCGCAAGCAGAATGGCGTGCATTTTAATTAAGATAAATGTTACATATATGTTTTGTAAGCATCTAAATGCCATTCACCTTGTCTGGGTGAGTTGAGTCGAGTCAGTTTGCACAACATGTGGAGTGAGCCTATAGTGCTATGTCATATAAAGCCAACAACTAAACAAATATTGGTGAGGAAGATTAGTACGCGTATTGCTTGAACTTCAAATTAACATTGTAGTTTCATGTCGACTAAGTGATACATTCCATGTTGAATCCACTTTGTCATTTGTCATCTTTGCCCTTATATTTCGCCATTATGTTTCGACCCTCAGGTTAGCCACCATTCACCATTTTATTTTGCTCAGACTTATTTAGCGAGCAGTTTGAAATTACGTTTGTACATGAGCGACGCACACTCGATGAAATGTAAGCATAATAGAATGTGACGTTTGTGACAGTCATGATTCGACTGAGCCAGTAGTATTCATACACAGACAAGCTCTAGCGCCAATCGATACATGTTGCCGTTTTGCTTGCAATGCGGCGGAATGCAAAAAGAAGTACATCCCTGATCGTTAACCATCAGCTCACAATAATAACGCGAGAATGGGCAAGACAATCTACACGAACGCACGTACTGTCTTTGGTTTATAGATTTAGCATTGCAAATAGGCATTTTATTCGCCGCATATGGGTGAAGTTGTCTTTGTGTTATACCGGTGGTCGGCGCACAGCTGCCTCAATACTCAATGACGAGCTGAATAAGGGCTATTTCAAGTCATCGCTCTTTACTGTCAAAGACAGTCTTCGGGCCTCGTGTTTTCTATATGTGCATTCAATGGCTGAAGCAAAATTTGCCAGCAGCTATGGGTATTGATGACGAGAATGGTTTTGTTTCAACTGCCTATCATAAGTCGTATAGACCAGTGTGAGTGTGAGAAGATTTTGTCCCGATTGATTTCCCCCCACGTCACGATTGTAAAGGAAATATCTCTCTCTCTGTATATCTCTGTTTCTATGTCTGTGTCTGTTTGTCTGTCTCTTCCTCCCTCTCTCACAATGGACGCATACCGCCTACGACAGTAGATAGCATGTCGCGTGTGAAGCGTTGATAAACCGAGTGCAGCAATTACCAAGTGCATCATATTGTGGCCGTTTGTTTAGAAATGCATACATATTAGGCGATTGCATTATGTGATACGGACGTTTCCTGTCGTTTTTGATCCTCTTGGGTGAGTGCAGCAGCTGTTTTGTTAATGAGGTGATGGCGAAAACCACATCCCTCATCGATTGCAGTCAGTGTTCAGACATACGCTGTGGTGTATGCACGGTGCACTAGATCAGCAAACTTACCACGACTTTTACAAGTTAATAACAATGGCTTGCGATGTGACGGCATGGAAGCTTGCTATGCCAATGACGCGGGTGACCGCCACCCCCAGCAACCACAAAATGACGACCCATCACCTTAACCTAATATGTTACAATATAACCTTGCCGCCTGCTTTATCCCGCACTTTGTACCCCACCCACGCTTCGCCATTGTTAGCATTCTATACGTTTATCTATTACCATTCTGACACACATAATGCAGCTGAATTATTCAACAAGAGCCAACAATCGAGGGTTATGAAATAACACCAGCCAATAATGATAATCCATACGATACAGAGGCTGATATGGTGGTTATTTGATTGAAGATATTGGCAATAACAGATTATGCTTTTACTCCAAACAATACACTATGGACGGCAAGGAACTTGTTTACGTCAAGAATCATGACAAATATCAAGCCGCATAAAAGAACTTGCGCGAACGGAATTGCTCTTCGCTCAAACGTTGATAGCACTATAAGCTTCTTCTGCAATGAAACAATAATGT